>CM044318.1:42162500-42762500 GCA_024291935.2 Okapia johnstoni | reverse complement strand
ATAAAGTTAGGACTACAGTCTCTAAGCACAGATGAGTCAGTTATAGTAAGCTCTTGCCTGGAGTCTGATGGGCAAAGACCAAAAGAGTTTTCAGCAAGTTTTACAAATGAGAGATGATGTATCACCTTGTATCCTGATTGGCTGTTTTCTGAAACTGTGGATGGATGTTATAAAGAGACTGGGACTCCCACTGTGGCCCCAGAGGGCTACACTTATAACTTCCAGATGGTAAAACAATAAAGAGGAAAATATGGCCCTATAAACATACAGAAGTCCCATAAACACACAGAGCAGTGTACATCATCATTATTACTGGTTGTTATTCAGACATATGAAAGGCAGCACACTTTAAACAAGATGAAGAGATTTGTTGTGCATCACAACTAGGAATTATCTTTTTGCTGAAAGCTATTAATGACAGAAAATATTTTACTGCATCCATAAATATATGGAAATACATTTATCACAATGGGATACATTTTGAGAACTATATGATTAAGGTGAATTATGGAGAGTGACAGCAATTATTAAATAAATCTACTCTTATAAAATAAATTCAAATTGAAAAAGGTAGACATTCCAGGTATCTCTCTGCATATTCATAACAAATTAAATTTTTAAAAATACATTACTTGTTTTTCAAAATGAACGCATTCCTTAATTTTGCTAGGCAATTTCTTTCTTTACACAATGACTTGGACTCAGTGTCATTATCAGTTAAAACCGTCAAAATCTCAATTGGAAACACTAACTCATAAAAAATACCATTCTGAATCAGCATGATAAATTATGTTAATGTCTTTGAGAAATATATTTTTATGAATACATATAGCACTTAAATCTGGTGCATTTCTAAATAATACTACATAGTATTTATCTTTATCTGACTTATTTCACTAAGCATAATACCCTCCAAGTCCATCCATGTTGTTGCAAATAGTAAAATTTCATTCTTTGTTTATAGATATTGCTGTAAGAAAAAAGCCAGTCTATCAGCCAAGGGGAATTTAGTCTAAGCCATTGTTTTGAAGCTACACTGACTGGTGTTCAAGCTGTAAACCTGAACTCCAGCTCAGGAAGTAAGCTTGGTCAGGTCTTCTGTGAAGAATGAGACACTTTTATTGTACAGAGCCTTGCAGGAGGCTCTCCTAATTGTAAACAGAGACCTTGAACATCAGAGATTACTAGTTGCATTTATATAAAGCCCCGTAATTGAGAAGGTAGCCTCTCCCTATTATAGAGTAAAGAAAAGAATGTGGCTTTAACATTTTGTAACTTTTAGCTTTGGGTTCAGTGGGATATTTATCTTGGTCTGTTTATAGCCACCTTTTAAATTTTATCTATTCATACTCTATCAACCTCTATATTTTGATCACAGTGGAGGGCTGATGTCTCCACAAGAATGCTAATAGGAGCTCAGTCTGAGAAAAATAGTTACTGAAATATACATTAAATATTAGATGTTATAGAGTTAATATTTTAAGTAAGCTATGTAATTATTAAGGAAACAGGGGGAAAACAAATAGTTTAGTTTACAAAGTATCTACTGCATGAAAATGATCCAGCTATCTTCCCTTTTATGACCACAGAAAAGCTCGCTTCTGTAATCAGTATTCATGTGAACACAAATCTACATGCCTAATGGTTAGTAATATTGAAGGACTGTTTCCCTTCTTTCCTAGATCTTTTTAATTTGAGCTTATGTTGCAGACAATGATCATTAGCCTTAACCAAAAACTCTTTTCTCCTTATTTATTCTCCCCTGTCAGCAAGAAGTTGATGTTGCATATGAACAGAGTATCTCCTTGGCAGCCCCCAAAACTGAAAACAAAGCAAGCAAAATGAGTGCAAGCCAACTAGAAGACTTCATCAAAGATTATTTTATTTATCCAAGTCAAAAGCATTATTATCACTTCACTTCAGCAGAGGAAGTATCATAAATTCATATTATGAAAACTTCAGTCTGGCATAACTATAATGTATCTCTAAATCACTCATAGGGCCATGTACAAAGGAAATCATTACCTTCTTGAAACTTCTGCCTTCTGTGATGGGGCAAGTGGAGATTTGCTGGTATGAACACATGCCCTCTGTTCTAAAGACTCCAAGGGATTGCCAGCTAAATGCCTTCAACCCTATATTTTGGAGCTTAAATCCAAGTTTAAATGATATCTCTCCTGTTCTGATACCACTTTCATTGCCTGGAATACTAAATTTCTTGCCCAATATCACTTGCCCAGTATCAACATGAAAAAACTGGAAGTGGTAGAGCCTGTTCAATTTTTAGCTAAGGTGTGCAACTGCCTCTTGGCATTCCATCTGATCAAAGCAAGGAAGTATCTGTTCCCACCCACACTGTTTTGTCAGCTGTGGTTGTATTCTGGCAATTGCACTAAGTGGCTGACTCCAAGATTAACTCTATCTTTTCAAAGCATTATTGATCATCCTTCTCCACCTGACAAATTTTAAGGATAGTAGAAGTAGATGAAAAGCTTTCTTCTCTGTGGATTTATATACACCAAAGAATCAACCTCTGACCTGCTTTTATAAGTATGAAAAATGTGTGCCTTTGAGTCAAGAGTGCCTTGTCAATTGGATTGCTTTAAGAATCTCTATTTAATTATATCTGACTGGGTATATTTAACTTGAAATTCATTAGGTCAACAAAAGGATTCGTTGTAAAGAATATAAATATACTGATGCGAAATGTAAATAGAAAATATGCAAACAATTAAGTTCAAATTAGCTTTTAAAAATTCATGATCTTTTTTTTTACGTTTAAAGAAGTAGGTGGTTTTGTAATTTTCCATCTAAGTAGCACACAATTTGCAAAGCATTCATTATGTCACTGTGTTTTGGGTTGTTTAGTAGGCAGCCCTATGCTCAAATATTGGAACTTGTTCTCAATAATGAAATGACAGTAATTATATGTCTTCTCAATTTTAATCTTTGGGTGGTGGCCGAGAGGAGCTACCCGACGTCCGAGGTCAGGGGCAGCAGCCAAGAGGAGTAACCCCACGTCCAAGGAGCAGCGGCTGGGCAGGCACAGGAGGGCCGAGAGGAGCTACTGCACGTTCAAGGTCAGGAGGGGTGGCCTTGAGGACATACTCCTCGTCCAAGGTAAGGAGCAGTGGCTGTGCATTGCTGGAGCAGCCGTGAAGAGATACCCCACGAACAAAGTAAGAGAAACCCAAGTAAGACGGTAGGTGTTGCAAGAGGGCATCAGAGGGCAGACACACTGAAACCATAATCACAGAAAACTGGCCAATCTGATCACATGTACCACAGCCTTGTCCAGCCTTGTCCACAGGCATGAAACACAGCCATGCTGGGTGGGGCCATCCAAGACAGAAGGGTCATGGTGGAGAGGTCTGACAGAATGTGGTCCACTGGAGAAGGGAATGGCAAACCACTTCAATACTGTTGCCTTGAGAACCCTATGAACAGTAGGGAAAGGCAAAAAGATAGGATACTGAAAGAAGAACTCCCCAGGTCAGTAGGTGCCCAATATGCTACTGGAGATCAGTGGAGAAATAACTCCAGAAAAATGAAGGGATGGAGCCAAAGCAAAAACAACACCCAACTGTGGATGTGACTCGTGACAGAAGCAAGGTCCGATGCTGTAAAGAGCAATATTGCATAGGAACCTGGAATGTTAGGTCCAATAATCAAGGCAAATTGGAAGTGGTCAACAGGAGATGGCAAGAGTGAACGTTGACATTCTAGGAATCAGCGAACTAAAATGGACTGGAATGGGTGAATTTAACTCAGATGACCATTATATCTACTACTGTGGGCATGAATCCCTTAGAAGAAATGTAGTAGTCATCATGGTCAACAAAAAAGTCTGAAATGCAGTACTTGGATGCAATCTTAAAAATGACAAAATGATCTCTGTTCATTTCCAAGGCAAACCATTCGATGTCACGGTAATCCAAGTGTATGCCCCAACCAGTAACGCTGAAGAAGCTGAGGTTGAACGGTTCTATGAAGACCTACAAGACCTTCTAGAACTAACACCCAAAAAATATGTCCTTTTCATTATAGGGGACTAGAATGCAAAAGTAGGAAGTCAGGAAACACCTGGTGTAACAGGCAAATTTGGCCTTGGAGTACAAAATGAAGCATGGCAAAGGCTAATAGAGTTTTGCCAAGATAACACATTGGTCATAGCAAATACCCTCTTCCAACAACACAAGAGAAGACTCTACACACGGACCTCACCAGATAGTCAACACCGAAATCAGATTGATTATATTCTTTGCAGCCAAAGATGGAGAAGCTCTATACAGTCAGCAAAAACTAGACCGGGAGCGGACTGTGGCTCAGATCATGAACTCCTTATTGCCAAATTCAGACTTAAATTGAAGAAAGTAGGGAAAACCACTAGACCATTCAGGTATGATCTAAATCAAGTCCCTTACGATTATACAGTGGAAATGAGAAATAGATTTAAGGTACTAGATCTGATAGACAGAGTGCCAGATGAATTATGTATGGAGGTTCATGACATTGTACAGGAGACAGGGATCAAGACCATCCTCAAGAAAAAGAAATGCAAAAAAGCAAATGGCTGTCTGAAGAGCCTTACAAATAGCTGTGGAAAGAAAAGAAGTGAAAATCAAAGGAGAAAGGGAAAGATATTCCCATTTGAATGCACAGTTCCAAAGAAGAGCAAAGAGAGATAAGAAAGCATTCCTCAGTGATCAATGCTACGAAATAGAGGAAAACAACAGATTGGGAAAGATTAGAGATCTCTTCAAGAAAATTAGAGATACCAAGGGAACATTTAATGCAAAGATGGGCTCAATAAAGGACAGAAATAGTATGGACCTAACAGAAGCAGAAGATATTAAGAAGAGGTGGCAAGAATACACAGAAGAACTGTACAAAAAAGATCTTCACGACCCAGATAATCACGATGGAGTGATCACTCACCTAGAGCCAGACATCCTGGAATGTGAAGTCAAGTGGGCCTTAGGAAGCATCACTATGAACAAAGCTAGTGGAGGTGATAGAATTCCAGTTGAGCTATTTCAAATCATCAAAGATGATGCTGTGAAAGTGCTGCACTCAATATGCCAGCAAATCTGGAAAATGCAGCAGTGGCCACAGGACTGGAAAAGGTCAGTTTTCATTCCAATCCCAAGAAAGGCAATGCCAAAGAATGCTCAAACTACCTCACAACAGCACTCATCTCACATGCTAGTAAAGTAATGCTCAAAATTCTCCAAGCCAGGCTTCAGCAATACGTGAACCGTGAACTTCCAGATGCTCAAGCTGGATTTAGAAAATGCAGAGGAACCAGAGATATTTGCCAACATCCTCTGGTTCATCAAAAAAGCAAGAGAGTTCCAGACAAACATCTATTTCTGCTTTATTGACTATGCCAAAGCCTTTGACTGTGCGGATCACAACAAACTATGGAAAATTCTGAAAGATATGGGAATACCATACCACCTGACTTGTCTCTTGAGAAACCTGTATGCAGGTCAGGAAGCAACAGTTAGAACTGGACATGGAACAACAGACTGGTTCCAAATAGGAAAAGGAGTACGTCAAGGCTGTATATTGTCACCCTGCTTATTTAACTTATATGCAGAGTACATCATGAGAAATGCTGGGCTGGAAGAAGCACAAGCTGGATCAAGATTACTGGGAGAAATATCAATAACCTCAGATACGCAGATGACACCACCGTTATGGCAGAAAGTGAAGAGGAACTAAAGAGCCTCTTGATGAAACTGAAAGAGAAGAGTGCAAAAGTTGGCCTAAATCTCAACGTTCAGAAAACTAAGATCATCACATCTGGTCCCATCACATCATGTCAAACAGATGGGGAAACAGTGGAAACAGTGTCAGACTTTATTTTGGGGGGCTCCAAAATCACTGCTGATGGTGACAGCAGCCATGAAATTAAAAGACGCTTACTCCTTGGAAAGAAAGTTATGACCAAGCTAGACAGCATATTCAAAAGCAGAGACATTACTTTGCCAACAAAGTCCATCTAGTCAAAGCTATGGTTTTTCCAGTTGTCATGTACGGATGTGAGAGTTGGACTGTGAAGAAAGCTGAGCGCCGAAGAATTGATGCTTTTGAACTGTTGTGTTGGAGAAGACTCTTGAGAGTCCCTTGGACTGCAAGGAGACCCAACAAGTCCATCCTAAAGGAGATCAGTCCTGGGTGTTCACTGGAAGGACTGATGTTGAAGCTGAAACTCCAATACTTTGGCCACCTCATGCGAAGAGTTGACTCATTGAAAAAGACCCTGATGTTGAGAAGAATTGGGGGCAGGAGGAGAAGGGAACGACAGAGCATGAGATGGCTGGATGGCATCACCGACTTGATGGACATGAGTTTGGGTAAACTTCGGGAGTGGGTGATGGACAGGGAGGCCTGGCCTGCTGCAATTCACGGGGTCACAAAGAATCAGAGACGACTGAGTGACTGAGCTGAACTGAATCTATAAAATGGGGATAATAGCTTATTTCACATAGCAATTCTATAGATTTAATGAACTGATTTGCCAAATTTATTATGTATGAGAATCACCTGACATGCATGTCTAAATGCACTTTGTATAGATCACAACTCTATAGATTCTAATTCAGAATATCAAATGTCTTCCTGGTGTGTGAGAATATGCATTTTAAGCATGAACCAGAGTAACTTGACTTAGGTGGTCAATAGATACTTCAGTTCAGTTCAGTTCAGTTCAGTTGCTTAGTCGTGTCTGACTCTTTGCGATCCCATGGACGGCAGGACGCTGGGCCTCCCTGTCCATCACCAACTCCCGGAGTTTACTCAAACTCATGTCCATTGAGTTGGTGATGCCATCCAACCATCTCATCCTCTGTCATCCCCTTCTCCTCCCGCCTTCAATCTTTCCCAGCATCACGGTCTTTTCAAATTAGTCAGTCCTTTGCATCAGGTGGCCAAAGTGTTGGAGCTTCAACTTCAGCATCAGTTCTTCCAATGAATATTCAGGACTGATTTCCTTTAGGATGGACTGGTTGGATCTCCTTGCAGTCCAAGGGACTCTCAAGAGTCTTCTCCAACACCATAGTTCAAAAAGCATCAGTTCTTTGGCACTCAGCTTTCTTTATAGTCCAGCTCTCACATCCATACATGACTACTGGGAAAATCAAAGCCTTGATTACATGGACCTTTTCGGCAAAGTAATGTCTCTGCTTTTGAATATGCTGTCTAGCTTGGTCATAACATTTTTTCCAAGAAGTAAGCGTCTTTTAATTCCATGGCTGCAGTCACCATCTGCACTGATTTTGGAGCCCCAAAATAAAGTCATCCACTGTTTCCACTGTTTCCCCATCTATTTGCCATGACGTGATGGGACCAGATGCCATGATCTTAGTTTTTTTCTGAATGTTGAGCTTTAAGCCAACTTTTCACTCCCCTCTTTCACTTCCATCAAGAGGCTTTTTAGTTCTTCACTTTCTGACATAAGGTTGGTGTCATCTGCATATCTGAGGTTATTGATATTGTTCCCGCAATCTTGATTCCGTGGTTCTTCCAGCCCAGGATTTCTCATGATGTACTCTGCATTTAAGTTAAATAAGCAGGGTGGCTATATACAGCCTTGATGTACTCCTTTCCCTATTTGGAACCAGTCTGTTGTACCATGTCCAGTTCTAACTGTTGCTTCCTGACCTGCATGCAGGTTTCTCAAGAGGCAGGTCAGTTGTTCTGATATTCCCATCTCTTTCAGATTTTTCCACAGTTTGTGGTGATCCACACAGTCAAAGGCTTTGGCATAGTCAACAAAGCAGAAGTAGATGTTTTTTTCTGGAACTCTCTTGCTTTTTCAATGATACAACGGATGTTGGCAATTTGATCTCTGGTTCCTCTGCCTTTTCTAAATGCATCTTGAACATCTGGAAGTTCATGGTTCATGTTCTGTTGAAGACTGGTGGAAAATTTTGAGCATTATTTTACTAGCGTGTGAGATGAGTGTAATTATTTGGTAGTTTGAGCATTCTTTCGAATTGCCTTTTTTTGGTATTGGAATGAAAACTGACATTTTCCAGTCCTGTGGCCACTGCTGCGATTTCCAAATTTGCTGGCATATTGAATGCAGCACCCTCACAACATCATCTTTTAGTATTTGAAATAGCTCAACTGGAATTCCATCACCTCCACTAGCTTCGTTCATAGTGATGCTTCCTAAGGTCCACTTCTCTTCACATTCCAGGATGTCTGGCTCTAGGTGAGTGATCACACCATCGTGATTATCTGGGTTGTGAAGATCTTTTTTGTAGAGTTTTTCTGTGTGTTCTTGCCACCTCTGGTTAACATCTTCTGCTTCTGTTAGGTCCATATTATTTCTGTCCTTTATTGTGCCCATCTTTGCATGAAATATTCCCTTGGTATCTCTCATTTTCTTGAAGAAATCTCTAGTCTTCCCCATTCTATTATTTTCCTCTAATTTCTTTGCCTTGATCACTGAGGAAGGGTGTCTTATATCTCGTTTCTATTCTTCGAAATCTCCATTCAAATGGGTATATCTTTCCTTTTCTCCTTTGCTTTTCGCTTCTCTCCTTTTCACACTATTTGTAAGGCCTCCTCAAACAGCCATTTTACTTTTCTGCAATTCTTTTTCTTGGGGGGTGTCTTGTTCCCTGTCTCCTGTATAATGTCACGAACCTCTGTCCATAGTTCATCAGGCACTCTATCAGATCTAATAGATACTTAAGAATCTTTAATACATACATAATACAGTAGAAACTTAAGAATCATTAATACATATAAATTAAGTACTACACTATCATAGGTCAAGGATTTTACTGGTTCTAGGAATTAGATAACATGGTCTTAGAACTAGAATGAGATATTAGTGTTAGCTATAAAATTTTCCTGTAACTGCTACCGCTGCTGGTGTTGCTAAGTCACTTTAGTCGTGTCCGACTCTGTGAGACCCCAGAGACGGCAGCCCACCAGGCTCCCCCAGCCCTGGAATTCTCCAGGCAAGAGTACTGGAGTGGGTTGCCATTTCCTTCTCCAAGGCATGAAAGTAAAAAGTGAAAAAAAGTGAAGTCGCTCTGTCCTGTCCGACTCCTAGCTACCCCATGGACTGCAGCCTACCAGGCTCCTCCATCCATGGGATTTTCCAGGCAAGAAGACTGGAGTGGGTTGCCATTGCCTTCTCATGTCCTCTAACTGGGAAGGGTTAATTTTGACTTCATACTGGCTCTGCTTCTATGACTATAACCCTTAACTTGCTGCTTTTATTATTATCAGCAGCGAAGTTGCTCAGTTGTGTCTGACTCTTTGCAACCCCGTGGACTGTAGTCTGCCAGGCTACTCCATCCATGGGATTTTACAAGCAAGAATACTGGAGTGGGTTGTCATTTCCTTCTCCAGGGGATCTTCTCAACCAAGGGGTCGAACCCAAGTCTCCCACATTGCAGGCAGACTCTACCATCTGAGCCATCATGGAATCCCTTATTATAGGCATACATAATGGCCTACCTCCTGGAGACAACCTGAGCCAGCCCACCTGTGAAATGAGTGCAAGGAAGCAAAACTAACTCATCCCCCTGCCTGAGGCTTGCAATTCTAGGAGATATTTGCAAAAATTAAATGGTCTTTTTACTTTGTTTCCTCACCTCCCCCCATCTCTAACCCATAAAAAAACTCAGCATCCAGGCATCAACAAAGTTGGGTTTATTCTGAGATGCAAGTCTGCCATCATCTCTGAATAAAGTCATAGTCCTTGCCTCAACACCTTGTCTCCCAGATTTACCGGTGCAGCAGAGCAGAACAAGTGAGGGTAACAGTCCCCCACTAGGGTGATGTTCAGCCCTGAACTAGGAATAACTAGAGAAGTGATTCCTGCTAAGCACCAGTCCATAGCCACTTACCATTACCATTGTACTTAATTTCTGATCATATTCTCAGATTCTGAATCTTATATTGTTCAGTCTTTCTGATATAAATGCCAATACAAGAATGCAAAAATTTTATTCTCACAATTGGCAATTGCTCAAATTTTCGTCTCCCATTATGATATTTATCTTCCTAAATGTTCTACACAAGTCAAAGTGACACAGGATGGATGTCAGTGCCCTCTCCTGGCTGTTTCTCTTTAGGTTTCCTGGAAGGCTTGAGAAAAGCATCTATCTTTTGCTTTGTTTTTTACCTCTGGCATTCACAAGTCCTTTCAGAAACATACCAATGAAAAAGACAGACTTTTATGGGAATCAAAGTTAAATCAATTCAGAACCTAGACAGAGTTCATGCAAATGATCAATAGTTTAAACATGATGGCCAGTTTATAAAATGGCCAGAAAATACAATATTTAATATATAAATAAACCGATCTTAGATTAGTATCCTATATCCTTCTCTACTTGTTAACTGGAATGGTACTTAGAGGAATCTTGGGAATTGGTCTGATTTCAAACTACTACCTTAATAGGACTGTCACAAAATGTAAATAAAATAGTATACTAGCAAAATTATGTGGTTTGTGAGGAATCACCTTCACATCCTTCTCTTTGCAGGACTAGAAAAGCCAATTAATAGAGACTAATTTCCTCTATTAAACACTGAAACTTGAAGAATCTCTTATTAAAATCCAAATAAATTGTTAGGGGAGTGTGTAATTTCCTCGATACTGTCTCATCACAACCAAAATTTGAAGTGACAGACATTTAAAGCCCTCCACAAGAACGAGTCTCAGCTCTCAGACAGACCATGTTACAGCTCTCAGTTCTTGGACAGAAGTGTTATAACTCCGTATTACAGCTCAGTTTTATTTAGAAAATAAAAGGAAACTACATCCTCAAGGCATGAGGGCATGCCGAACCAAAAGATGCGAAGAAAAGAGAGAGCCCCTGCCCTTTGGCTCCTCTTTTTATAAGTTTTCCGCCCCCCTGGGCCTGTCCTATGTAAATTGGGCTAGTCAGGAGTGCTGTTTGTTCCACCTGAGGTCTTCACTCCAGTCCTCAGACCTTCCTTTGTTCTATTTTTGCAGGCTTTTCCCTTCCTTGTATTTTAGCCACCGCCATTCTGGACTCCTTTTTCCTATTCTCTAACTACCTAACATAAATTATATATTTATTACATTAATTACCCTGTTGGAAAACTTACCTCAACAAACTGGCATTGCAAATTAGAGCTTTAAGACACTGAAAAGAAATACAGAAATAGATGTTTCCCAGGCAGTGGCAGAATGCCTCCAGATGGCTGGGGTTTGGTTGTCACATAGGAACACGTACTGAGAGGAAAGACTCATGCAATAAAAAGGGGTAATAAGGGCAGAAAGGGAAAGTAGATAGAATGAAACCAAAAATTCATTTATTTCACAATTTTTCACAGAGTTTTCCTGTTCCTAAATCATACTGAGAGGCAAAGTGTATTCTGTGCTAAGCCCTAAAGCAGGTGGCCAATAAATGCTATTCTGTATCCTCACCTTTGGGCAGAAGGTGTGAGAAAAAAAGCCTCTGGTTGTCTTACATCCCAAGCATCATAAATAAGGAATTTACATTATTTTATGGTGGCTGCTGAATTTCTAAATTAATTATATGATTTGAGATTTTCTTATAATTTTAAATAGAAAAAAATGAAAATAATGATTTGCAACAGGAACATGTTGATTTGTTTGTGAAAATATTTTTTAAATTTAGTTTCTTAGATGATATCTCAGTTACTCTTCATAATGCTTAGTGAAATCAACTTTATGCAGGGCACAGAACCATTTGAATCAGGGGTAGAAAAATAACAACCTGCCAAATCGGGCCTACCACATGTTTTTGTAAATAAAGTTTTATTGGAACACGGCCACCTGCTGGCTACCTTCCAGTATTATTGGCAGAATTAAGGCTACAGCCTTACAGAGATCTATGACCTTCAAAGTCTACAATATTTGTTTAAACTTTTTTTTCACAATGATGTTTTACAGTGTTTGCAGGTGACAAAAGAGGAAGAAGAGGTGATTTGGTGGGTGGCACATTACAAACAGGTCTTCAGGGAAGCTATCTCCTTCACTCCATTTATAATGTCCAAAGCACAACACCAGGCTCAAACATGCCCATTTGTGGCAGCCTTGACCAGCTATCATTACTGCCCTGAATATCTGCTAAATGGAAAAGTTTCTTATGACTCATTAATCCTCAACAATGGTGTACCATAGACAAAAGACAATACCTGAATCAGACACATCACCAATTTATGTATCAAGTCAAGATTCTAAACTGAAACAGGGCTGGAGAATAAAAAGGGTTAGAGAAAGATGGAGTGGAAAAAAGGAGAATCTTATGAAAAATTGGGGCAGGTGAACAGTGAAAAATGAATGCAGTTCTGAGACAGTTCCCACAATACTGAATGGTCTCCACAACATTTCTTTTATATAGAAGCCACTTCATTTAACAGAAGTGAACTTTTTAAAGGGGCTGAGCAGAGAATATGTTCCCAGAGAACTGCAAATGGAGAAAGTTGCCTGTCTCACATATTAAAGCCCAGGTTTCTTGGCAACCAGCTGACTCTCTGATTTTAAAAAATTTAAGTGTACTTGCCTGCCCTAAATACACCACAGGAATACATTTGGAAGAGTTTTTCTTTCTCATAAGCTACATTCTATATAAGAATGTCTGATCATTAAAATTTGGAAAACAAAAGTGATGACTTTGTCGGGGGGGATGTGAAATCCAAAAGCTGTCTGTAAACTGTAAATAACAAATATTGTATTATTTATTAAGAGCTATACTTCTATTTACAGACATTACTTATAGCTATGCCTCTACACCATGAAAAAAGAAGTTCTTAAAATTATTTACTATGGCATAAAAATAGGCATGGCTATGTAGACAAAGAATATATACTATATATATATATTACACACACACACATACATATATAGTCACTTTGCTTATTTAACATATGCAGAGTACATCATGCAAAATGCCAGGCCGGATGAACCACAAGCTAGAATCAAGATTGCCAGGAGAAATATCAACACCCTCAGATATGCAGATGATACAACCCTAAGGGCAGAAAATGAAAAGGAGGCTCTTGATGAGGGTGAAAGAGGAGAGTGAAAAAGCTGGTTTAAAGCTCAACATTCATAAAACTAAGATCATGGCATCTAGTCCTATCACTTCACGGTGAATAGATGGGAAAAAAGTGGAAGCAGTGACAGATTTTACCTTCCTGGTCTCCAAAATCACTGCAGATATGGACTGCGGCCATGTACTTAAAAGAAACTTGCTCCTTGGAGGGAAAGCATTGACAAATCTATACAGCGTATTAAGAAGCAGAGACATCTCCTTGTCGACAAAGGTCCATGTAGTTCAGTTCAGTCACTCAGTCGTGTCCAACTCTTTGCGACCCCCACAGACTGTTACATCCTAGGCTTCCCTGTCCATCACCAACTCCAGGGCTTGCTCAAACACATATCCATCAACATGAGTTGGTGATGCCATCCAACCATCTCATCCTCTACAGTCCCCTTATCCTCCTGCTTCCAATCTTTCCCAGCATCAGGGTCTTTTCAAATGAGTCAGTTCTTTGCATCAGGTGGCCAAAGTATTGGAGCTTCAACTTCAGCATCAGTCTTTCCAATGAACACCCAGGACTGATTTCCTTTAGGATGAACTGGTTGGACCTCCTTGCACTCCAAGGGACTCTCAAGAGCCTTCTCCAACACCAGTTTAAAAGCATCAATTCTTCAGCACTCAGCTTTCTTTATAGTCCAAATCTCACATCTATACATGACTAATGGAAAAACCATAGCTTTGACTAGATGGACCTTTGTCAGCAAAGTAACGTCTCTGCCTTTAATATGCTGTCTAGGTTGGTCATAGTTTTCTTCCAAGGAGCAAGCGTCTTTTAATTTCATGGTTGCAGACACCATCTGCAGTGATTTTGGAGCCCAAGAATATCAAGTCTGTCACTGTTTCCATATAGTCAAAGCTAAGATTTTTCCAGTAGTCATGTACAGATGTGAGAGTTGGACCATAAAAAAAGCTGAACAGTTAAAAATTGGTGCTTTCAAACTGTAATGTTAGAGAAGACTCTTGAGAGTCCTTTGAACTGCAAGGAGATCGAGATCAGACCAGTCAATCCTAGAGGAAATCAACTCTACATATGCATTGGAAGGACTGATGATGAAGCCTTAATAGTCTGGCAACCCGATGTGAAGAGGACTCATTGGAAAAGACCTGATGCTGGGAAAGATTAAAGGCAAATGGAGAAGGGGGCGGCAGAGGATGAGATGATTAGATAGTATCACTGACGAATGACAAAATATTGTATATATACATTGTAATATACATGCAATATATATAATATTGTATAATTATATTGTATAACTATTATTATATAATATTGGGCTTCCCTGATAGCTCTATTGGTAAAGAATCTGCCTGCAATGCAGGAGACCCTGGTTAGATTTCTGGGTCAGGAAGATCTGCTGGAGAAGGGATAGGCTACACACTCCAGATCAGTGAATGTTTATCCCTGTTATATGTATATTATTACATATATATTATACATGTAATATTAATATATTACATGTATATGTATATTATTACATATATATTAACAGGGATAAACATTCACTGATCTAGAAATATTCCTTGCTTTATCACAAAGGCCAAATTTTTTACAGTCAATGCAGTGCCTAAAAACATAATCCACAGTGATGATCTTGATATTTAGAATAATAATAATAGTCTTCCATTTATTTGCCAATGTGCTCACCACATTAAAAACATTAAATATAATGCTTCCAAAACTATAAATAATATTTATATTTATATCTTCAGCAAACAAGAAAGGCTAAGTATGCCTGCTTTCCCTATACAATCTTATATTTTAAGCATGGCAACTATAATTGTGTTTAAACTGTGAAATTAATAAAAGTTTATGCTTACATAATAACCACATTCACATACTGAAAGAGAATCTAACTTAAGGACTCTGTCAAACTGCTACTCACAACACTTTATTTGCAGATAATGAGTCTATCAAATCTAACAATTTTAAATTCAGTAATTGTTCTTTGAAGTTCAGCTATAAATGCATCAATGGCCAGAAAACCAAACTGTTTCCTTTACAGAAGTGAAAGTAGTTTTCTTAATTATAAAGCTATAGAAAGATAAACCTAATCATTCTCTAATTATGAGAAATGCATATATGTTTATCCTCTGCATGTAGCATTTGTTCACATCTTTGAGGAACTCTCACGCTGATCTTTTTAAATACCTCTGGTTATTTCAAATACTTTAATTTTGAAGAAAATTGATCTATCTTTACTAATGTTAGAAAAGCTCAGAAGTTTCCAGATGTAAACCATACACTTTTCATTTTTGCCTTTTCAACGTAATAAATAGGAAATCAGTTTAGGATGTCATATGAGAAAATATAATAATGTCATAGGTTAGTATAAGAAATCCTTATCATCCTACTAGTATGGGAACAGAGAAGGGAAAATACATAAATAATTAATCAGAGTTTATGATACTAATAAAAATAAACTGTGAATGATAACATAAGCAGCATAGTTTGAAAAATTAATTGGACTTCTAATCACATACTGAATTTTGTTTATTTAATGCAGCTGGAACTCTAACTGCACACACTCAGATTTCACATTAATATATTTATACTTATCAATTCATATGCAGAGTTACTGGAACATGGAGGTCTTATTGCCAATCTAAAAGAGATAATGTATTAATAGTTTAGTCTCCCCAAATAGTATTTGTTTGAAACATGAATATTTCATACTTGGGAATGCTGTAAATTTGAATATAGATTGATTCATAATGTGTTCTTTGGTTCAACTAAGTAGTGCAAATTACACTGGGTAATTCACACTTTTGAAAAATCTATGAGTCTATCCTTATTTATATCACTATACTAAATAATTTTGTAAACTAACTCTAAATAAGAATCAGTTTTAGAAAATAAATATCCACAGGAAACCATGTGAATAATAAAATATTTTATTCTTCAAAAATTAATAGATGCCACAAAGCATATGGAGCAACTGGAACTGTTCTTCATTGCTCGTGGAAATCCAAAGTGGTACAGCCACTTTGGAATACAGTCTAGCAGTTTCTTACAAAATGAAACATATTCTTATCATACAATTGAATGTTTCACTCCATGGTATTTAACCAAAGGAGCTGAAAGCCTACATCCACACAAAAACCTGCACATTTATAACAACTTAATTCCTAAATGCCAAAACTTGGCCTTTGAAAGTTGACTGGATAAAATGGAATATCCACGCAATGGAGCATTATTTAAGTTAAAAAGAAATGGATTATCAAATCATGAAAAGATATGGAGGACACTTTAATGTCAGTTACTAAATGAAAGAAGCCAATATTAAAAGGCTGCATACTGCATGATTTCAAATAAGCCATCTCTCAGATATATTGTAGGTTTGAATCCAGAAAAATAACAAAAATATATGTTCTACAATAAAGGAAATACCACAAAATCAAATATCATAATAAAGTATATTACACAAATTTTTCAGTTTCCATGTGCATATAAAAGTTATGCTTAAAATATATATACCTCAGTCTATTAAGAGTACAATAGCATTATGTGTGTATATATGTGTGTGTGTGTGTGTATGTGTGTGTAAATACACACACACCTTAATTCAGCTGGTAAAGAACCCAGTTGCCAATCCAAGAGACCCAAGAGATGCCAGTTCAATCCCTATGTTGGGAAGATCCCCTGGAGAAGGAAATGGCAACTCACTTCAATATTCTTGCCTGGGAAATCCCATGGACACAGGGTCCTGGCAGATTACAGTCCATGGGGTCACAAAGAGTCAGACATAACTGAAGCAACTTAGCACAGCACAATGCTCACATGAAAACCACATTCACATACCGATAGGTGATCTAACTTACGAATTCTGTCCAACTGCTACTCACAACAGTTTCTTAGCAGATAATGAGTCTATCAGATCTAAAAATTTTAAATCCAGCAATCTTCACTTGAAGTTCAGCTATCAATGAGTTAATGGCCAGAAAACAAAACTGAGAAGAAATATGATAAACCCCTGAGGGAAAACTAAGTGAAGCAGAGTATACCTGTTAAAGATTTCAAGGTAATGATCACAAAGATGTTCAAAAAATTTGGTGAAGACTGGAGGAACAGTGAGAAGTTACACATTTTTAACAAAGTAAAAACTACAAAGAAGGATAAAACAGAGAGGTAAAGCACTATAATTTAAATGAAACTCATCCTAGAAAAGAATAAACAGTACATGAGATGATAGAGGAGTGGATTAGGGATCTGAAAGACCGAATTCTGGAAATCAATTAAGATGAATAGAAAAAAAAAAAAGAATTTAAAAAATGTGGACAGGTTAAGAAAACTCTCAGACAACATCAAGACTAGCAATATTTTCATTATAGGAGTCCTAGAAGGAGAAAAGAGAGATAAAGGGGGCAGAGAATATTTTTGAAAATACAGCAGCTGAAAAATTCCCTAACCTAGGAAAGGAAACACACATCCTGTTTTCCTGTTCAGGAAGCACAGAAAGTCACAAACAGGATCAGACAAAGACCGTATCAGGACACATTACATTTGAAATGGCAAAAATAAAAGATAAAGAGGGAATATTATAAGCATCAAGGGAAAAGCAACACATTACTTACAAGGGAATTTCTATAATGCTATCAGCTGACTTTTCAGCAAAAACTCTACAGACTAGAAAAGTGTGGCATAATATATTTAAAGCTATGAAAGAGGAAATCTTAAAACCATGAATACTCTGCTCAGCAGGGCTTTCATTCAGATGGATGGAGAAATCAAAAATTTTATAAACAAGCAAAAGCTAAAAGAGTTCAGCACCACCAAATCAGCTTTACAAGAAATGTTAAAGGATCTTTCCTAGTGAAAAAGAAAAGGCCACAAGTAGAAACACACAAATTATGAAAGGAAAAAGAACATTGGCAAAGGCAAATATATAGTAAAGGTAGTAAATCAACCATGTAAAAAGTTCAAAAATACAAAGTAGCAAAATTATCTAAAGTGAAGTGAAGTCGCTCAGTCGTGAGCAACTCTTTGAGACCCCATGGACTGTAGCCTACCAGGCTCCTCTGTCCATGGGATTTTCCAGGCAAGAGTAGTGGAGTAGGTTGCCATTTCCTTCTCCGGTGGATCTTCCCGACCCAGGGATCGAACCCGGGTCTCCCACATTGCAGGCAGACGCTTTTACCCTCTGAGCCACCAGGGAAGCCCCCAAATTATCTAAGAGATGCACAAAACAAAAACACATAAAATATGATATCAAAAACAGTAAATGTAGGAGGGAGAAGTGTTAAAATACAGGGTTGTTGAAATGTGTTTGAACTTAAGAACAATGACTTGAAATAATCATCTATCTATCCACACCAACATTAATGTTTTTAAAGTCACACACACACACACACACACACACACACACACACACACACACACACCCTTCACAGTAACCACAAACCAAAAAATTATGATAGACACATACACATGAAAAAGAAATCCAAACTTAACCTGAAGACAATCATCCAATCACAAGGGAAGAAAACAAAACAAAAAAGAATAAAGGAACAAAAAGAAATAACAAAAATAAACCTCCAAACAATTAACAAAATGGTGATATATACCTAATCATAAAAACTCTAGGGGCTTCTTTGGTAATTCACTGGTAAAGAATTAACTTGCTCATGAAGGAGACATGGGTTCAATCCCTAATCCACATGCAACAGAGCAACTAAATCCACATGCCACAACTATTGAGCCTGTGCTCTAGAGACCAGGAGCCTCAACTACTGAGCCCATGTGCCTCAACTACTGAAGTCCACATGCTTAGAGCCCATGCTCCACAACAAAAGAAGCCAATGCAATGAGAAGACCATGAATTGCAACTAGAGAGTAGTCAGCACTCACCACAACTAGAGAAAGCCCACACACATCAACGAAGACCCAGCACAGACAAAAATAAATAAATAGATAAAACTATTAAAAAATAAAAATTTTACATGCTAAGAATAAAATGTTCCAATATATGTCAAGAGACATATATTGCTGAAGAGTTAAGCAAACAGTTAAGTTCAGTTCAGTCACTCAGTCGTGTCCGAATCTTTGCGACCCCATGAATCGCAGCACCCCAGGCCTCCCTGTCCATCACCAACTCCCGGAGTCTACCCAAACCCATGTCCATCGAGTCGGTGATGCCATCCAACCATCTCATCCTCTGTCATCCCCTTCTCCTCCCGCCCCCAATCCTACCCAGCATTAGGGTCTTTTCCAATGAGTCAATCCTTCGCATGAGGTGGCCAACAAGACCAACATATATTCTGTCTACTAGAGATTAACTTCAAATCTAAAGACACAAAAAGACTGAAAGTGAGGACATGTAAAAGGTTTTCCATAAAAATGGAAATGAAAAGAAGGGTAGGATAACAATACTTATATCAGTCAAAATTGACTTTCAAACACAGATTGCAACAAAAGACAAAGAAGGACATTAAATAATAATCAAGGGATCAACTTAAGAATTTATAACAATTATAAATATACATGCACTCAATGTAGGACCATCTAAAAATATAAATAAAATAATAGACTTAAAGAGAGAAATCAACAGTAACACAAATAATAGAGGGAACTTTAACACCTCACTTACATTAGTGGACAGGTGAACTAGACAGAAATCAATGAGGAAACACTGACTTTAGGTGACACATTAACCAAATAGACTTAACAGACACCTATAGAGCATTCCATCCAAAAGCAGCAGAATATATGTGCACATGGAATATTTTCCAAGATAGTATCACATTTGGCTACAAAACAAGTTTCAGTAAATCAAAGAAAACTGACATCATAGCAAGTATCTTTTCTAATTATAACATTGTGAAAACAGAACACAAGTTTAAGAAAAAAATAGCAGAAAAACAAACATATGAAAGTCAACCATTATTCTACTGAACAACCAGTGGATCACTGAAAAAATCAAAGAAGAAATTAAAAAAAAAAATGAAGCCAAAAGAAAACAAAATGATCCAAAATCTATCTGCATGCATGCATGTGTGCTTAGTCGTGTCCAACTCTTTGTGACTCCATGGACTGTAGCCCACCAGGCTCCTCTATCCATGGAATTTTCTAGGCAAGAATACTTGAGAGTGGGTTGCCATTTCCTCTCCAGAGGATCTTCTCAACCCAGAGATTGAACCCATATCTCTGGTTTCTCCTGCATTGCAGGTGGATTCTCTACTTCTTGAGCCACCAAGGAGGCAGAAAAATTAAACTTACAAGGGAAGTTTACAGTGATACAAGCTTAAATTAAGAAACACAAAAAATCTCAAACAAACACCTAAAGGAACCAGAAGAGTAAGAACAAATGAAACTCCAAGTTAGTAGAAGGAAAGAACTCATAAGGAACAAAGCAGAAATAAATGAAACACAGACTAAAAACAATGGAAAAGATTAATAAAACTAAGACCTAGTTCCTTGAAAAGATAAACAAAATTGATAGAACTTCAGCCAAACTCATGAGGGGAAAAAAAAAAAAAGTGGATCCAAACCAATAATGTCAGAAACAATACAGGAAAAGTTAAACAGACACCAAAGATATACAAATGATCATAAGAGATTACAATATATAATTATAAACTAATGAAATGGATACACAGAAGAAATAAATTCCTAGAAATGTATAATATGACAAGAATGAACCTAGAATAAAAAGAAAATATGAACAAACCAGTTATCAGCAATAAAATTGAATCAGTAGTAAAATAACTCCCAGGAAACATAAGTTCAGGACCGGGTGACTTCACAGGTTAATTCTACCAGGCATATAAAAGAGTTAGTGTAGGGTAAGCGAGTTAGAAAAGGTGAGGTTCAGAGAAAGAACGAGACCGGCATTTTACAGAAACAGATCACCTTTAATGAGATGAGAAGTAGCAGCAGTCCGATTAGTGAGCTGCTGCGCTTACCCAAGAAGAGTTCATATAGCTCAATATCAAAAAAACAAATCATCCAGTCGTAAAATAGGTAGACCTAATAGCCATTTCTCCAAAGAAGACATACAGATGGCCAATAGGCACATGAAAATATGTTTAATATAACTAGAAAAATGCAAATCAAAATTACAATGAGGTATCACTTCACACCAGTCAGAATGGACATCATTAAAAGTCACAGTTCAGTTCAGTTCAGCCGCTCAGTCGTGTCTGACTCTTTGCGACCCCATGAACTGCAGCACGCTAGGCCTCTCTGTCCATCAACAACTCCCAGAGTCTACCCAAACCCATGTCCATCGAGTCGGTGATGCCATCCACCCATCTCATCCTCTGTCGTCCCCTTCTCCTCCTGCCCCCAATCCTACCCAGCATTAGGGTATTTTCCAATGAATCAACCCTTCGCATGAGGTGACCAAAGTATTGGAGTTTCAGCCTCAACATCAGTCCTTCCAATGAACACCCAGGACTGATCTCTTTTAGGATGGATTGATTGGATCTCCTTGCAGTCCAAGGGACTCTCAAGAGGCTTCTCCAACACCACAGTTCAAAAGCATCAATTCTTCGGCGCTCAGCTTTCTTCACCATCCAACTCTCACATGCATACATGACCACTGGAAAAACCATAGCCTTGACTAGACGGACTTTTGTTGGCAAAGTAATGTCTCTACTTTTAAATATGCTATCTAGGTTGGCCATAACCTTCCTTCCAAGGAGTAAGCGTCTTTTAATTTCATGGCTGCAATCACCATCTGCAGTGATTCTGGAGCCCCAAAAAATAAAGTCTGACACTGTTTCCACTGTTTCCCCATCTATTTCCCATGAAGTGATGGGACCAGATGCCATGATCTTAGTTTTCCGAATGTTGAGCTTTAAGCCAACTTAAAGTCTGACACTGTTTCCACTGTTTCCCCATCTATTTCCCATGAAGTGATGGGACCAGATGCCATGATCTTAGTTTTCTGAACGTTGAGCTTTAAGCCAACTTTCACTCTCCTCTTTCACCTTCATCAAGAGGCTCTTTAGTTCTTCTTCACTTTCTGCCATAAGGGTGGTGTCATCCGCATATCTGAGGTTATTGATATTTCTCCCAGCAACCTTGATTCCAGCTTGTGTTTCTTCCAGCCCAGTGTTTCTCATGATGTACTCTGCATATAAGTTAAATAAGCAGGGTGACAATATACAGCCTTGACATACTCCTTTTCCTATTTGGAACCAGTCTGTTGTTCCATGTCCAGTTCTAACTGTTGTTTCCTGACCTGCATACAGGTTTCTCAAGAGACAGGTCAGATGGTCTGGTATTCCTATCTCTTTCAGAATTTTCCACAGTTTATTTTGATCCACACAGTCAAAGGCTTTGGCATAGTCAATAAAGCAGAAATAGATGTTTGTCTGGAACTCCCTTGCTTTTTCGATGATCCAGCGGATATTGGCAATTGGATCTCTGGTTCCTCTGCCTTTTCTAAAACCAGCTTGAACATCTGGAAGTTCATGGTTCATGTATTGCTGAAGCCTGGCTTGGAAAATTTTGAGCATTAGTTTACTAGCATGTGAGATGAGTGCAATTGTGTGGTAGTTTGAGCATTCTTTGGCATTGCCTTTCTTTGGGATTGGAACGAAAACTGACCTTTTCCAGTCCTGTGACCACTGCTGAGTTTTCCAAATTTGCTGGTATATCGAGTGCAGCACTTTCACAGCATCACCTTTGAGGATTTGAAATAGCTTAACTGGAATTCCATCACCTCTACTAGCTTTGTTCATAGTGATGCTTTCTAAAGTCTACAAATAATAAATACAGGAAAGGGTGTGGAGAATAAAGAACCCTCTTACACTGTTGGTGGGAATGTAAATTGCTGCAGCACTGTGGAGAACTGGAGGCTCTGCAAAAAATAACTAAAAATAGAATCTCCATATGATCCAGCAAACCCATTCCTGGGCATATATCTGGAGAAAACTCTAATTTGAAAAAAAATACATGCACCCCAATATTGATAGCAGCACTATTACAACAGCCGAGATGCCAGAGTCCTGCTCCAGCGGGTCCAGGAGTACCCAAGGGATGAACAGCGTCAGAGAGAGGAAAGAAAGACACAGAGCTTTCTGATGGTCCAAGGATCATAATCTTTATTGCATTTAGTCTCTACTTATATAGCACATGTTTTTCTATGTAATGACTCTTATGATATTTTTCTGTTCAGATCAACATCCCCTGATTCTAAGATGTGTTAAAAGTTAAAAGGTTTTTCCTAGTCCTTTGTCATATTTTGGTTACATGTTTACCCCGAAACCTATTTTTATTCTACTAAAACATAGTCTATGAATCATATTGTTCCATCGACTTATTCTGTACAGCCTGCTACTACCGTGAATATAGCGTCTTGCTTCAGCGAATAAGCACTATAGCGGCATCTAAGGTCAAGAGTTTCTCATAGTACAGCCATTCTCAGTGGTGGTTTGTTTACCATCTACCCACATACCACAAGACTATTTCTGGCAGGGATAAGTCTTTTGCAGTTTACCTAGAAACCATTTACAATACAATTCACATATTTCTTTCTGTTTACGCTTAGATTCTAAGGGGCACAAATATATCTAGCATCCCAATCTTTATGAGAAAAGGTAAATGGCTTAGTTTCTGTAATTTTCCCTGATACACGACCCAAGTTTTCCAGTCATCAATAATAATCTCCTCATGAGGCCAGGTGACAATAGGCTTAGGGCTTGTTTTCCAAATGAACATGGCCTTATTCCCTGGCTGAGAGTTAGGGACCCACCAGCCAGGGGCCCCAGTAGGTTTAATCATTTTGGGAATGTTTCTCTGGGGCAAGGGATCATTTTTCTTTTCCCTGGCTCTCGTGACCTCGTCATGGAAGACCCTACAACTCCAGCCATCAAAGAATGAAACAGAGGTAGCCACAACAAAAGCATAGAAACCAGAAGGAGTGAAGGTTCCGGTCCTGGAGAGAAACCGCTGTGCAGTTTCTTCTTGAGTGGTGCCGTGACTTTGTCATCCAGCAGTAGATCCAGAATGGCTCCCAACACCAAGACCTGTAAGCAACCTAAATGTCCACCAACAGAAGACTGGTTAAAGATGTGGTATGTATATAGAAAATGAAATATTTTTCAGCCACAGAAAGAATGAAATAATGCCATTTGCCCCAACATGGACAGACCTAGAGATAATCATATTAAGTGAAGTCAGGGATAGAAAGGCAAATATCCTATGATATCACTTATACATGGAATCTAAAAAAAAAAAAAAACAATAGAAATGAAGTTATTTACAAAATAAGACTCAGACGTTGAAAACAAACTTATGGTTACCAAAGGAGATAGCCAGGAGAGGGAGGAGAAAAGCTAGAATGGGGGATTAAAGTGTATACTCTACTATATACAAAATAAACAATTAAGGACCCACTATATAGCACATAATACTATATTTAATATCTTATAATAACCTATAATGGGAAAAATATGAAAAAGAATATATATATATGTACATAAATGGATCACTTTGCTATATATCTGAAACTAACACAACATTGTAAATTAACTCATTTCAATTAAAAATGATTAAAAAAAAACTGTTGTTGAGGCTGAGGGGAAAAAAGCACTCTCATATATTTCAGGTAGCAATATAAATTTGAAAACCCTTTTAAGGGCCATTTTGCATTATCCAGTAAATATACATATTGACTTAGCTTCTGATCCCCATCTAGAAATTTACCATGAAGATGCAACTCTTATAACAACACATCTGCACAACGATATTCACAGTAGTAAAGTTTATAATTTCAACCCATTGTGATACCTTAAATGTTCAAATGTAGAAGAGTAGCTGAAGAAGATTTGGTACACCCATACAATGGAGTACCATGCTGCTGTAAAGAAAAGATCTTTAAGAGATGACATGGCATGATTTACTGGCTGCATTAATAGGTGAGGCTTATCCAAGTAATTTTTGAATGCATTTGGGTTAATTCTTGCTGATTAAAAATAAAATAATAAAAATAAATATTGATCCAGAGTTGATAAACTGGTCTTTTTTTCCTCTTCTTCTATTGCAAGAATTTTTAAGCTACTTTCAATGAATTTTGAGATTGAGCAAATAAATAATTCAGTTTTTCACATTTACTGCTTGAGCATCTTCCCAACCCAGGGATCAAAATACACAGGTTTCCTGCATGGCAAGTAGATTCTTTACCATCTGAACCACCAGGAAAGCCTACTATTAAGAGACATTTCTAAATATAACATGTCAACTTAAAAGTATCAGCAGATACATGCTTGACTTTATCTTATAATCTACAGACAGTAGAAATGAAAAAACATAATTTCAGGGTAGAAAATTAAATGTAAACAAAAAGCTATGTTAGAAAATTACACATATTTGCATTTAATTGTGAATTTTACATTAGAAAGTTTTCAGTAGGTAAATTTAAATGTGTATGCACCTTCTTTGGGGGAAATGTGGCTAAACGGGAAATTTGATTACTCATTTGCCCCAAAATTAGTTAGAAGAGACATTAACACATCAGCCTGATCTACGTACACTACAAATGGATCACTGATGAAAGGCTCATAATAAAAGCAGCTGTCAGAAGTTTAAATTATAAATATATTCTTTTCTTAGGCATTCAGCTAACTTGTCAAATTAGCATAGTGCACACACAAAAGTATACAAATAATTTAATAATTTCTACTTAAATATTTCTTAAGTATTCTTATTAAATTGTCAATGAGTTGTTTGGTAGGTAATTAATGAAGGCCCTATGAATAAAAAATGCTTTGTCACAATCATTGTAATTCACCTCTTTGGGGACATTCATATTCGGAATAGACTATTACTGTTCCCAATACACAAAAGTGACTTCTAGAGGCAACTATTTTCAAACTGGTTTAATTACACTGTAGCATAATTTTAATTTGAATAGGATTTATGGCATCTATCCATAGACTTTCAAGTGAAATAAAAGACTCAATAAATGTATAATTAAATATAAAATCTTAGAAGGAAAGCATATCCTTTTATATATCACCAGAATAAATATACTTGTCAACTTGCAAATGAATTGTCAGAAGAGTAGGTAAAGAAAATCTGGTTTGCTTGGCTGTCATAGGTTTACTTTATGCAAGGAATATTTGCTCTCTTTAATACAATTCATGCTGCTGCTGCTGCTGCTTCTACGTCGCTTCAGCCGTGTCCGACTCTGTGCGACCCCATAGACGGCAGCCTACCAGGCTCCCCCATGCCTGGGATTCTCCAGGCAAGAACACTGGAGTGGGTTGCCATTTCCTTCTCCAAAGCATCAAAGTGAAAAGTGAAAGTGAAGTCACTCAGTCGTGTCCGACTCTTGGCGACCCCATGGACTGCAGTCTACCAGGCTCCTCAGTCCATGGGATTTTCCAGGCAAGAGTACTGGAGTGGGGTGCCATTGCCTACTCCGAATACAATTCATGGTGGAATGTAAAGAAAGCAGTCTTACTTATGTGCCACAAAAACCACATTGTGTCATATCACTTCAAGGGGAACTTAAATATGGATACCTAGATTCAGGTATCACACATTTTGGAAAAATAAGAATGAAGTATTCACTCCAGTCAGAGGAGGCAATGGCACCCCACGCCAGTACTCTTGCCTGGAAAATCCCATGGACGGAGGAGCCTGGTAGGCTCCATGGGGTGGGGTCGCTAAGAGTCGGACACAACTGAGTGACTTCACTTTCACTTTTCCCTTTCATGCACTGGAGAAGGCAATGGCAACCCACTCCATTATTCTTGCCTGGAGAATCCTGTGGACAGGGGAGCCTGGTGGGCTGCCATCTATGGGGTCGCACAGAGTCAGACACGACTGAAGCGACTTAGCAGCAGCAGCAGCATTCACTCCAATTTGCTTATCTGTTATTGTTTCCACGATAGGATCTAAGTACTGTGTAACAGGACATTCCCTTCTATGATCAAAGTGAGAGGATTTTTATGTGTAATAAAGTTAAAAAGCTTAATTTTATGTGTCAACTTGACTGAGCTAAGTGATGCCCAAATAGGTAAAATGCTATTTCTGGTGTGTCTGTGAGGGTGTATCTGGAAGAGACTAGCATTTGAACTGGTAGACTGAGTAAAGAAGAATGCTCACACCAATGTAGGCAGGCATTATCCAATCCATCAAAGATCTGAAAAGAACAAAAAGAATGAAGAGAAAATTTACTCTCTTTGTTTGAGCTGGGCTGTCTATCTTCTCCTACCTGCAGATATCAATCAGTTCCCCTAGGCCTTCAGACTCAAACTGAATTAAGCCACTAGCTTTTCTGGTTCTCCAGCTTAACGGCAACTTGTGGGACTTCTCAGCCTCCACAATCACATAAGCAAATTCTTATTGGTTCTGTTTGTCTGGAGAACGCTAATACAGGGAGCATTGGCTTTAAAAAATATATCTTAAGTACACCTGAGAGAAGTTCTTTACTTTTTCCACAAACAAGCTACACGTCTTTGGCAATGAAGGCATTGTGTCTCTAGAATGGTTCCCCTATGTCTTCTGATTAATGCAGAATTCCTCCTCATGGGGAATGGAGGGAGGGCAGGGCATTCTGTTCACAGTTTCAGACTCAGTACTAAAAAAGAAGTCACTAACAGCATAACTGAAATTAATCTAACAGTCTATTCCTGATTCCTGCTGCTAGTTGCAAAGAAGAAAATGTAAGGACTATTTGAAGAAATTCATCGTGTGTATGTGTGTGTGTGTGTATGTGTTTTAAAGATACAAAATGTATTTTCTGCTGGAGTTATAGTCAGATGTAGGAAAGCAATTAATTTGTGTTTTTATTTTTAAGATACCAAGAGATTTTGCTGGTATAATCCACAGAATGCACAGAATGAATAATAACAACCTAGCACGCTCTAAGTAAGATAAAAGTCATTTTAAGTAGCTAGTTTTAAATAAACTAAATCTACCAGTTACATCTATTGCTATCTTTTATCAGTGATAAAATACATACTTCAACTTGATTAGTTGTAATATGTTACAATTTTACTGTGTGATGTCATCAAAAGGATTATTTTATTGTGTGGATATTTAAAATCTCATTATAGAAACTGTAACATTTTATTTTGATTTGATATTGTAAGCCTTCTTGACACATTTTCCAGAAGGCATATATTTTGACACTATACAAAATAAAAAGTGTGCCTTAGTTTTGATTATCTCACAGACCCACTGACATGAGGACTTCAAAATAACCAGGCAGTAGTAATAACTCCAGGTTTAAAGAAACTCTCACTGTCTTTTGTTGGAAAAATCTATCACCTGCTGGGACACAGAGTCTCTAATCCAGCAGGGCATAAATTCACAAGGTAGGAATTACAAATTCTCCAGTAAGTTTCTGGAAGCAATGCTAGGAAGAACCAAACTTATTTTGAGCTTCTGGTTCCTTTAACTGTTGCTCTAGACACTAAGGAAACAGACTGGTTATGTTGGGTACTGGTTTGGTACATGCAGTGTACCACATTGTGGGTGCCTTAGTTCAATCCCTGGGTTAGGAAGATCGCCTGGAGAAGGAAATGGCAACCCACTCCAGTATTTTTGCCTGGAGAATCCAATGGACAGAGGAGCGTGGTGGGCTACAGACCATGGGGTTGCAAAGAGTTGGACACAACTGAGCAAATAAGCGCGCACACACCATGACCCATGCATTCACAGGACTTTTGCACAAGGTGTATTGGAGGAGACAGGCTGCCTGTCATTATGCCCATCTATTATTTAAGTAAATTCTATATGGTAAGATATTAGGCAGCAGGGATTTGTAGGAGATAGCATATCTACATGCTTTGTGTCCTCCTCCCCCATGTATAGGTCTATCTATATTCCTCTCTGTAGACTTCCTTGTTACTGAATTTTTGATCTTGCCAATTTTATATTCATGACAAACTAATCATCCAACTCATGACTAGGTCATTCACCACTGCCTGAGTCCATATATATTTTTACTTTAGACAATGAGAAAGAACAAATAAACTTTTAACAGAAATGCTCTTTGGAAAGATCCATTCCTTTCATGCTATCATTTAAGGTAACTTATGAGAGGGTATACATTGTACAGTATTGCATTTTTAACTCACATCAACATACCAGACAAACCAACCTGTTATCTAGGTCCAAGATATTTTCCATTTCTATTAAGTGGTAACTGAGAATTCCCTATGAGAATACAGATATATAAAACGGAGAGGGTTCAGTGTCAAAAAAAAAAAAAAGAAGAACCTAGACTATATAGTTATGTAATGTGTTTGTAAACAACGTTATTATGACAGCATGCCATTAGACTCTACAGTATCTGATGTTTCTTCACATTTTAAATGCAGCTTTGATTGAATGTAACACAATCAGAACTTCAGAAAGCTTTTCAGTTCAGTTCAATTCAGTTCAGTCACTCAGTCATGTCCGACTCTTTGTGACCCCATGGACTGCAGCACGCCAGGCTTCCCTGTCTATCACCAACTCCCGAAGCTTACTCAAACTCATGTACATCAAGTCAGTGATGCCATCCAATCATCTCATCCTCTGTTGTCACCTTCTCTGAGTTAGATTCCAGTAACTCACTATAAGAACTATTTTGCAAATGGTAAGGAGTTGTCTGTTACAAATGACATGGCCTTACTCTGCAATCCTTTTGAGGCATGGCAAAAAATTCACAAAGCTACTATATCCAACATGGATATCTGTAACAAGATAGTGAGTAATTTAGATATTATGAGTAATATGTTTTAAGTCAAGAACAGCTTATATTGCATTCTGGATTTGATCAAGTTCCCATTCAAAACTAGTATCTTTCTGCATCATCTAATAGCTTTCAGTAGTATGCCCAAGTACAGTATTTAATATCTCCCAAATCCAACATTATGCTTTCTTTGCAGAGGGTCAGTGTGGAACATTTGCTCTTTACCTTTAAGCATGTCCTTTAACAATAATACTTAAAAACATTCAAATCTCTAAATTTTTTTTTGATGAGTCAGGACTTTAAACTTACTGTAGTATTTTTCTCCCAAGTTTGGTCATATGTCTATCCTATATGAGATTGCCAGATCACGAGCATGGATTAACATAAGTTTATCCTGTTGTGGACAATTTTGTGACCAAAATCATAACACTTCACATAACCTGGGGCAAGACAGTAAGTGTTTCCTGTTGTCCTGCTCATGTAAAAAGGGATTAGATTAATTTTCCTTAATAGTGGAGATTGAAGAGAAAGTATTCTGATTGGTAACTATGCATCAACTGTCATAGTTACTATATTAGCAAAACCTAGATAGACTTGTCCTCTGAAGCTGCAGCTGTAATTATGGATGAAGTTGAGCTGATGTGAGGACGTGTAGCAAAAGTATCTCATATATAATAGAAAGCTGATTGTTATCAAAATATATGAAAATTTCCAGTTTGGTATTAGTTTGAAGTTCTTTTAAAACCTTTAAAGCGAGTTGAATATCCCATCTCATTATCCACATGGTAAAATAATGATGGAATGACAAAACTAATTATAATGTATTTACATAGTAATTATATATTATTTTCTTAAAACTAATGTCTTGATCGAAGAGGGCATGGCAATCCACTCCAGGGTTCTTGCCTGGAGAATCCCATGATCAGAGGAGCCTGGCAGGCTACACTCCATAGGGTTACACAGAGTTGGACAGAACTGAAGTGACTTAGCATGCACGCACGCTATGTCTTGATCACTGTGCTAGATAGCATACACAAATCATTTGGCTGTTTTACAAACTGAGAAATTGGGGGCTCAGGAAGTTTCAGTTACTTGACAAAGTAACACAGTCATTATTTAGAAAAATCTGAGATTCAAACCTGGCTGAATCTAAAGCCAGTATGCTCTCTTCTAAAGGACCTTACTTTCCAGTTTCAAGGACTTTTGTTTTCTAATGTTAGTTTTACAGTAACGACTATTTTCACAGAAAATTGGAAGAGAAAAAAAGAATAAACATGGCAGAGTGATATAAAAATGCAGACTATGACATTCTATTACCTGAAAAAAATAATATTAAAATCATTTAAATATTTATCATCACCAACCTATAAGCAAAAGAGAAGCTCCTAATGACAAAAAATTCACAACACATTAAGTAAGGAATAAAACAGATTATGGGCCTATATAGAGCATGGCTCTGAACCACAGCACTAAGTATCCTATAAATCTATCATAATTATTCCCCAAAATTATTCTCACAGACAACTATTTAGACAGAAGAGAGGTAAACTAAGTGCATGTCTTTGCAATTTTCTCCTTTGTCTCTTCTGACTGTATATGTACTCTATCCAAATTTTGCAGGAATGTGAGTGAAATGGTGGGGGGCTGGTGAATATCCAGGACTGATTCTGTTTGTGTAACTTAAGATTCCAGTGCTGGGAGAATAAGGATATGTACCCATAAGACTGGGTTTTCCTATTATTATTATACAATTTTTCAGATCATTGGCTCTTTATTCATCACAGACCCCAAATCCTGGACATGTCATCTCCTATGACTGCCCCTCATAGAAAGAATCTTTTCCCTGTTCTTAAACTCACTGAAGTCAGCCTAGACCCACTGTGGATAATAGTGCAATTACACAGGCAAGAAAAGAGCTGGTCCAGAGCATCAAAATAATTCCAGACATGGCAGAAAAATCAAAGAACCAAGTCAGAAATTATGGCAACTTGAACTTCCTAGAATTTAGAATTACTTTACACAGTATTCAGATATACAAGCCAAACCAAAGGAATCTTGTAAAGGAAGAATCCTATTGGGAAAAAAAAAAAAACCTGCATGGAAATAAAATGACTTTTAAAGGTTCTTTTTGCATTTCCCTGTGGTTCCTCTTCTGGTTTCAACAGATATACTTAGTCTGTTGATATTGTACTATCTTTTATTTCCTAATCTTTTCAAAAAGGTGACCTCAGTCTTGCAGGTGGTAAAAATGGAAATTATTGGATAAACATTAGTGCCACAGATGAGAATTGCTCTTTTAAATATTGTTCTGCTTTATGTGCCTTTTCTAAAGTGCATGCATTTCAATTCCCTGTTTGCCCTTTCTTCTATTCTAATGTAATTGAGTGGAAATGATGTCCTCTGGAATATGTTCTTTGTGGAAGAAGATAGATAGCATATACTCACTAGAGGGAAGAAAATTCTTCCTGAAACCTTTCACCCAGCATTGAGCTATACTTTGAGGTTTACAATTTCCAGGTTTTTCTACACTATAGAATTCCACATACTAAATTATTTCTGTTACCTTGATGAAATTCTTTATTTTTCATTCAAGGGAAAGGTGCACTTTATTTTAATATCTAATAAAAATACTATTTAATAATATTTAAATATTAATATTTAATAAAAAGAATTCATCCATGGATTTTTTTCTGATGCTATCTCTAAATTTATGGTTATTAAATTAATATTTCCAGTTCTATCCCCTTCACTGAATTTCAGACTTATATACTCAATTGCACACACAACATCTTCATATGGGTATATAACAGACATCTCAAATTAACATGTCTGCAGCACACCCCTGGAATTCTCTCCATGCTGATTATCAGTCCCAGTTTTTCCCATTCCAGTAAAAGTTTTATCTATTTTCTCAAAATCCAAACCTAAAGTTACCTTAAGTCCATCTCTTTTATTTTATACATCTCATAACTATTCTTGGATCCACTGACAAACCAAAGTTGCAGTGTAAACTGATACACTAAAACCTAGAAAGATAGATGAACCTAGAGAACCTGAGCTAAGATCTCCCTTCCTAAAACAAAAATCACTAGAGACATAAATTGGTAAATACACTTAAATGGTAATTTTAATGAATTGCTGGAGGCTGAACATGGACTAGTGTGAGAGAGAGAAACTCCTAGGGAGTGCAGTTTTAGGAAGTTCCCTATTCTTTTACAAGTTTTGCCTCCAGGAAACTCACCAGGTTATCACTATAAAGATCTAAGAGAGACCATACTATAGCTGTAGCAGATGTAAGGAAAGAGTATTCATTGTGAAATATGCCCATAATATTCTCACCATAAAAGTCTGTCATTCCAGGGAAAAGCCTTTACCAGGGCATATCTCAAATGAAGAAGTGCATTCTTATCAATCCAGAATCATTAATTCTTTTTATTTTACTTAAAGAGAATACAAATGAGGTAAACCATAAGAGTAACACAGGTAAATATCACATTCCATATCTCTACATTTAATCATAAATTAGAGAGGCATATGTCTTCCTTTATGGACCTTTTAAACTAGTAATGAAATCAAGAACTGAGAATTTCAACAATCCTGGCCATATTTTATCACTTTTATCTACTTCCATCAAGCAAAGGAAAACTTCAGTTAGTTACTACCTTTTCCTTTGTTCTCATCACATAGACCAAGAAAACCCATTAACTAACTGACATAATTAGCTTTGGATTCTGTCAAACACCAAAAGAGTTTATCTGAAAGGACTCAATGGGAATATGTGTAAAATAAACATGATCTTTATTTATAATATATGAGATTTTTTTCTAGAAATACAGCCATGATGCACTTAAATGAACTAATTATATATTAATTTGCAGTTACTTTACAGAAGTAGATTTAGATCTTGTGCAGGGATTATCCTAACTTTATATAATATAATAGGTGGCAATCATAATGTGGTTTGGTTTCTGATATTTTACTTAAAACTTGTTAAGGAAAAAAATGAACTAAATTTGGAAGGCAATACATTAGAACATAGTTTTCAGATCCAAGTAACCTGGCCATGGCAGATGACTGCCTTTTATAATCTACAAATTTACCCAAGTCGTTTCTTCATTCTGGGTCTCTGTTCTTTCATTTATAAGGGAAAAGGGTTGAACTAAATCTTACTACAAAGTCCTTTTTGGATCTAACATTCTAGGTTCCAAACCGAAATTTTATAGTCTATATGTGGCTCCATATAAGTAATTAATAGTAGTAATAAATAATGTAAGAGAGGACACATCACTACATTTAGCCATTTCTTCTACAGTTTAGCCAGATTAATAAATGATTCAGACTCATCTGCATGCCTATGTCAAAGATGATTTAAACAACCCCTTGTCTTTGACTTGAGTAGTGTCAAATAAATCATTCTACTATGCTCAGATACAGGAAAGTGAATAGCAAATTGATTTTATTCATTTGCCAATAACTAACAACAATGGTATACAGAATGAAAACCAGACTGAAGATTATTGATTATACTATATTACACATCAGAGGAAATCTCAGAAGTATTAATTTGTCATATGAGAGAAGAGTCTGTAAGTGGATACCACACACAAACCATTTTGTCACAAACTCTCATACTTCCCATCCGTTTTAAAGCCCATTCATCTTTCCTAAAAGCCATTTAATCTTCCCTAAGAGACCTAGATGCCTCCTTCCCTTTCCCCATTAATTTCATATTTAATCCTGAATTCTAAAGCCATATCTTTGAGTTACTCATTTTTCTTGGGTGTCTCTGATGTATACATGAAGTATACATATTAATAATTTTGTTTGCTTTTCTTTTGTTAACCTGTCTTTTATTATAGGGGTCTCAGCAAAGAACTCAGGGAAATTTTTCCTTCTCTATAATATATATATAATTATACATTAAATTTTATATTTATTTTGAAAAAATCCTTCCAAACTGTGGATACAATCATGTTCTATGAGTGTCTGAAAATGTTTTCAGTTTTATGCCAAGTTGCCCTGATCAGAAAGATAAAGAGAAAAATTTACGCAGTTGACTTTCGGAATCAAGATTATAAGACCATATTACATTTATATGTTTCTGGCCATAATTATGAAGTGGACTGAGGTCACAGTAGGAGCCCAGCCAAGTTGAAAACTGTTCTGGACAAAGACCAAACTCCACAAGCATCAGGTCTCAATGTTAGGTATACAGGGCTCCACCCACATGCTAATGATATTATCATGTGATAAGTAACAGGTGGATCCATTTAGAAAACAGTAAGCAGTAACTCATCATCTTGTAACTTAGTTAGCTCCACTCGGACTGAAGATCTAGACCTGAATTTGGGGGGAATTTGTGAGGTAGACCAAGGATGGGATCACGGTGAACAGACCTGAAAGTGAAAGTTGCTCAGTCATATCAGATTCTTTGTGACCCCATGGACTATACAGTCCATGGAATTCTCCAGGCCAGAATACTGGAGCAGCTAGCCAATCCCTTCTCCAGGGGATCTTCCCAACCCAGGGAGCGAACCTGGGTCTCCCACATTGCAAGAGGATTCTTTATCAGCTGAGCCACCAGGGAGCCACTAGGTGAATGGGCCTAGTGGTTAGCAAAAGAAATTATACTGAGCATCTGTGCATGATGAGAACTTCTCGGGTGAGATACAAGTGTATTATTTCTTCTACTTATTTGAATAGTCTTTTCAAAGTAACCAAGCGATTTTATGTACTCTTGTGGCCTCACTTTGCCCGTAAGCAATGTTACAGGAAAAGAAATCTGACCTGAGAAACCACAGAAGTTACTCTCCTGATAGCCTTTGTGAATTATCGGGGGACTGGAGCAAACATCGTAGCCTGTTGATTAGGGTGATTGCTCAGATCCTTCATTCTGCAAACCACTTCAGCATTCTTGTCTTGAGAACCCCATGAACAGTATGAAAAGGCATGTTAGTTACAAAAAATATTAAACTTTAATAGGTATAAATAAAACTTTGTTGTCTTCTGTCATTATAGTGATTTTATTATGCTTTCCAAGTGTCTGCCATATTGCAATCATCACATATTTTACAAAGAATGTAATCACTTATATTTTTTAATTAGGATGTATTTTAAAGTGGTAATTCTCAAAGTGTATGAACTTATTTTTTAATCTAGCTATGCAATGCCAAATTATTTTTTCTAAGTAGAGGACTTCCTATTTCATTACATCTTCATTGATATCAGTGGTGATTGTGTAAAAGAAATTTTTCAACCCTTTTTTCTAAATTAAATGAGACAGCAAACTAAGAAAATTATTCCCAACTTCTAACAAGAGTTAAACACACATACACATGCACACACATGACTTGATTGTTCTACATATATTGTGGCACAGATAATTTTTCATCTAATGACAAGGGGTTATAGTAACTATGGCTCTGCTCATTCATTTACACAAAGTAGGGCAAGTTTCTGAAGTTTTCCAATCTCGGGGAAAAAAACAATTGCACAATTTACAGAGGGCATCAAAAAGAAATAAACTACATGAAATTTGACAGGGATCTCGGCAAGCACCCAGTAAGATTTGCTTGCTCAAGGATTTTTAGCAGTAAGTAAAGTTATATAAAATCATTCACACTTTAAAGTATAGTAGATTAATGGACAATTCTCTTCCAATACTAAGAGAAGTTTAAGAAAGTCTGCAGCTTGATTTTTGGAGAGGCAAAACTTACCGGTTATATGTAATATAGAGTCAGTGAAAGCATGAACACTACATGACAAAATTTTTAAAAATGAATACAAGATATACACAAAGATATTACTTTTTATAGTAACTCAAATAAGCCCAGACATGAAAGGTACCTTGACCCAGAAGTAGACTTTAGGTAATATTTTCATATCCTATTCTGAGAGACACATAAATCCAATATTACTTCTATAAAAGTGATTTTCCTGAATAGAAACCTCTAAACCTTGTACTTCAGTACTATTTCCTTTTCCAACTTTGAAATGTTTACCAATAAAATTGTCTAAATTTCTTATCAAAGTTGCTCCTCAAATCTTCAACATTTGAAGGGAATATCCTTAAACCTACATGAAATACACTATTTTGTGTATCCTACTAAGATATTATAGAATCTAAGTAATTTTTTCCAATATTATCTTTTTAATGTTTAGTTTTGATAATTTTCAAGTAGAAAAAATCTGAATAGGTAATACTGTAAATATGCATGTGTTTGTCTAAATTCAATAACATTTTCTTCCTTTATCTACTTAGGAAGCTATAAAGACTAGGGTTTTTTGTTTGTTTTTCTCTGAATGAGAAAATTACATTGCAAATACTTTATCCCAAACCATTCAGCTTCCATACATTAAAATCAGGACATTATGCTAACTAATCTCATCTCATTATTTCTTCCAAGAAACAATAATCCCCTAATATAAAATATCTAGTGTATTTCCAAATTTCAAATATTTTCCCAAATGTGGCTGTTATACAGAATACTATATTTTCTTCATATTTTTTAATCTAGGACAATTCTCCTGCCATTTGTTTTTTACACTTTAGAAGAAAATGTTAGTGAATTTAAAAATACTGTAACACAAACTATCCAAAATGAAACTCAGAAAAATACTGGGAAACAAAGCAATGGTGAGTAGGAAAACTTTATGTGTCCCAACAAATGTATAAATGTAGTCCTTGAAAGAAAAAGAACTGGAAGGAACAATGCCAAAGTTTTCAAATTTTGTGAAAAAAATATGAATTCAGATCAAGAAGTTCAGCAAACAAAGCACAAGAGACTAAGAAGAAAAAGAAGCCAAGGAAGACAATTTTCTTGTATCTCTCACATTTCTGTATTTTTTTCTGAGCAAAGATGCTGTAGGACTTTCTTCTGAACTGGATTTTTAAGGATTTTTAAATAAAAGAGAGGGATGGTGTGGGGAAGGAGGAGGGAGGGAGCTTCAGGATGGGGGAACACATGTACACCCGTGACTGATTCATGTTCAATGTATGGCAAAAACCACCACAATATTGTAATGTAATTAGCCTCCAATAAAAATAAATAAATTAATGTTTAAAAAATGGAAAAAAAAAAAAAGAAACCTTACAAGATAGAGATAATGTATCTCTCTGGAGCAAAATTTAGACATGCCACTGTCTGTTAACATTCAGATTTCCCTATAATGCAATCTGTTTCATGCACAGAGGTCACAAAGTTACCTTTATATCAACATTTGGGAACTAAGGTTTGGTGAACAAAACAGGACAATGCTGGTGCTAGAACAACAGGAAATATGTATTGGGGGGAAAAATGAAGCTCTGTTTTTATTTCACACACTACAAAAAAATCAACTCAACATGGACTGTAAACCTAAACGCTGAAATTATAAAATTCAAGAAGAAAATCTTACCAACCTTGGGATAAGCAAAGATTTCTTGGAACCATAAGATCAGAAATTATGAACCGGGCTTCACCAGAATTTAAAAACTTTCAGGTCTTTGAAAAACACTATTAAGAAAATGAAAAGCATTAAGAAAATGAAAAGACTAGGAGAAATTATTTGCAAGTTTTACATTTGGCAGAAGACCTGTATTTATGTAGAATATATAAAGAATATTATAGCTCATTAACAAGGCAGTAAAGAATCTGTATGCAATGCAGGAGACGCAGGTTCAATCCCTGGGCTGGGAAGATCCCCTGGAGGAGAGCATGGTAATCCATTCCAGTGTTCTTGCCTGGGAAATCCCATGAGCAAAGAAGCCTGGCAGGCTACAGTCCTCCGGGTTGCAAAGAGTCAGACATGACTGAGAAACTCACACTTTCACTTTCATTAATAAGATAATTTTTTAAATGGCAAAAGTGTAAAAAATATTTTATAAAAGCAATTTTATATAATTGCTTTTAAACATACAAAAAAATGCTCAACATATTTTAGTCAGGGAAATGAAAATTAACATTGATGAGATATCACTATGAATGTACTAAAAGTTTGAAAACTGACATAATTTGCAATATCTTTACAGAATATAATTCATCAATAAAAAGAATGAACTATGATACATTTGAAAACATTAAAAATAAATGGCGAAGAATAAGAGAAAAATCCTCTATGATTCCACTTATATGAAATTTTAGAAATCTAAAAACTAGTCTATAGTAAGAGAAGTAATTCAGTGGTTGCTTGGGGTCTGGATCTATGAGCAGAGATTGACCTGAAAGGGACAGGAAAAGACTTTTTACAGTGATGATAATATTCTATATTTTGACTATAATAGTGATGAGTACCTATATTCACCAAGACCAACTGAACTATACAATTAAAATGGAAAATAATATCTCAATAAAGTTGATTAAAGTGTAAAAATCAGTGAAATAAAGTATAATATTTTACTTAGCAGAGATTTATAGAGGCTTTTTAATACAGCAAATTATGAGATTTATTCGGTTGTTAGGGATGTGAGGAGCAAGAGATATTTATTATGATAGGGGAGGGCATTCAGATTTAATCAGATGGGTCCAGGGCAGCTTCACTGAGAGACTATGGAGGAAATTATTCCACAATCTTAGAAAGAAAAGGAAATGAAATTTCTAATGGATTGCAGTAGATAAAGTTTGAATCTCATCTGGTCAAAAATTATGTAATTTATTTATAAGTAATCTTAAACTGTCTCTTGTTCACTGTGTTTATGAATAAGATTTGCTACTCATAATTCAGTATCTTTAAAATTAAGTTCAATGTCTTGTACTTCCATATTCCCAGAGTAAGATTTTAATGCCCTGAAGTGCATTAATAATGAATAGTTAGTAGTTGATTAATTATTTTAAAATAAATTTCAAAGAACATGGCTGGTTTTCTCTCTTTCTTACCTATCCTCTTATCTTAATATTAAAGGAATATTTATCTATTAATTTCTCCAGGTTTTAATTAAAAAACTTCATATTGCTACATCTCTTTTTTTCCCAATATGTATTCAAATACTATCACAGTATCTTAAAAGTTAGAATTAAGTTTTTTAGCTAAGTATCATACATTTAAGATTACTGGGCTAACATTTAAAAACTGATGATAATATGTATTTGTTTAAACATCTTTTTTATTATTAAAGAATACTGATAATAGAGGATCTCTATGATTGAAAAGTGATACTACTGGTTCACATATATAACATGGAATAATAAACGTGTGCTATTTGCTATTAGATGAATTAAAAGACTATATTATCATTAACAATACAGTTGATCTTAATAATATTAATAATGTATGTCATGTCATAAAATAGATAAGACAGATTCTATTTTATGATGGCAACTCTATCTCCACCCTCATGCCCCTGCTCTACTTTTCCCTCTCTAGTTGGTCTCATTTTCCTATCTTGCCACTCATATTTCTACTCCATAAAAATCACAAACTCAAGTGTCATAAATCTTTGCAAATGTTGGACTTCATTAAAGTCTAAAATCATATTATCTCTGTCTTAACAATCTCTTAGTTTTCCCTTCTACTTATTTTCAAGTGTTCTTTAAGAAGGTAACTAGCATTAGAGAGAAGCTAGGAACTGAAATGGAGAAGGCAATGGCACCCCACTCCAGTACTCTTGCCTGGAAAATCCCATGGACGGAGGAGCCTGGTAGGCTCCAGTCCATGGGGTCGCTAAGAGTCGGACACAACTGAGTGACTTCACTTTCACTTTTCCCTTTCATGCACTGGAGAAGGAAATGGTAACCCACTCCAGTGTTCTTGCCTGGAGAATCCCAGGGACGGCGGAGCCTGGTGGGCTGCCGTCTATGGGGTTGCACAGAGTCGGGCACGACTGAAGCGACTTAGCAGCAGCAGCAGCAGGAACTGAAAATCCTGTTTGATCATTGTTACCCTCCCACTATTGAAATATTCAGTTACCCACTATTAAAACCACATCCTATTGATTCTTGTGTAGCAAAATATTTACCCTTTCCCAAACAGAGTTCTGGCATTTACCCTAAAATGCTGCTACCATAATCTCTAAGCCCTAATAGAAGTGTCATTATTTAGGGTGAGTTCTGGCCACGCTAGAAATTCTAACACTGTGATTCATGGTGGGGTTTTAGGGTCATGCAGTGTCAGCTCAACCTAAAGAGGGGCTACAGAAAGAGATTAGCCACATTGGCTGTCAATCTGCCTTTGTAATAGAGCCACCAAAGCTAACATGAGTTTCCTCACTTGGCAATACCCTTTATGTATTGTCACACACACTGCCAGCAGTTAACATTTTCATGACAACAGAGGGAGAGAATACCTAGAAGCTCCATGTTTGGAACCTCCTGTATTCTGTCCCATCAGTCTTTTTCCTTGGCAAATTTTACTCTAAACCCCTTTACTGTAATAATCATAACCATGAGTGTAACAACCTTCAGTGAGTTTGAATTTTTGAACTTAAGGATTTTCTGACACCTCAAACTTGCAAATGGTGTCATAAGTGAGGGCTTTCTTCTGGACGGTGCCTCCTCTAAATTTTGCAGTACTCTACAATATGGTTCTCAAATCTCTCTACCGTGTTCTGTCTTCAAGATTACTTGGTCCTATCATACTACGAATACACGCTTACAACAGATATGCAACTATTCTCCTCCCCCAGAAATCAGTTTTTCCTTTTGTTTTTTTAAAATACAAATTTCTTTATGTACACTTTGTCAACAATGGATTGCCCCTTAACATAACAGTTAACACCCTGGCAATATGATCGCATTTAACTTTGGAGGCATTGTATCCCTCATATCCTGCCCTCTACTACTCCCATGATTTTGCATTTCAGATTCTATAATGATTTTCTATTTAGTGCATGAAATTTCTTGCCTCTCCAATTTTTGCTTAAACATTGTTTATTTGCTTGTCTACTCATCTTTCAATGATTTGTTGAACTCTAACTCTGAAGTGCTTTCCTTTGTGTTCCATGCAGAATTAATTTGTCTTTGTTCTGTATTATATTAGTGTTTTATGTTTACACTTATAATAGAAAATTCCATGTTTCTCTCTTATTAAACTGTAAATAGATGCAAGCCATATGATATATTACTGAGGAGGGAGAAAGCAAGAAAAGTCTTCCAATGACTGAGAGTTTGATGACTGTGAACTAACTTCATTTCAAAAGCATAATTTTTTCTTACAAATGCTAATATCACCTACCTATGCTTTGAGGTGAGGTTGCTATCTGTAAAATGAAGGCTCAGATTTCAGTATCAAAGTAGGAAGATCTGGATGTTTGAAGTAGAGGGATGGAGAATTACTTTAAGTGGACATTTAATAATGTGAGTTTGATTACTTAATGTGCTTACTCTGTGCCAGGCATGCAGTAAATACTTTTCATGCACTATATTAATTAAGAAATGCAGAAATTTAAAAAAAAACAGTGTTAAAAAAATAAGCCATGATCTATTCCAAACCCAAAGTTCTTAGGCCAGAATCGTATCTAGTTATTTCATTTTTTTTGTTTCCATTTATGTCAGGCATAAAAATTAAGAATATATATGCATATGTATACATTTAGTGATATGTGAAGATAATTGGAATGGAGGTAATGTAATGTGACATGCAGATGCAGAAACATAGAAGACAGATTATTCCTGTCTAGGTACATTATTTTGGAAATATTCCCTGATGGAGTAATAAGTGAACTTGGACTCCAGGACAGTACTATTTCCCTTTATGATACGGACATGCTGGTCAAAAGGTAGAAGGATATGCAGAGTCACATGGGGTTTATGTAACTGTTTAGCACAAAAGTATTTTCTACACTTACACCTGTCACATTCGTTTTTTAAATTTATTAGAGATAGTAGCTTTACCAAGACTTTGGGCTTCATTAAAATAGATAAGAGATCTCTCAGCAAATAATATAATGAATCTCGGCTGCAACCATCAAAAATGTATACACAGCTTCTGAGTTTTTAGATTGTATTTTGTCATTTTTGCCATAATGTCATCAGTTACAGAAATAATATATTTTCAACTGTTTGATTATATGTCACCTAAAATTTAGCTTGACGCTCTAAAAGGCACATATACTTCTAAGGATTCATGACCTTTTATCACAAGGAGGTTCTCCATCTTTAATTATTCAATTTGAATAAAAGAGGCTCTAGTGGGCTTCCCTGGTGGCTCAGACGATAAAGAATCCACCTGCAGTGCAGGAGACCAGGGTTCAACCCCTGGGTAAAGAAGATTCCTTGAAGAAGGGAATGGCTACCCAAGTATTCTTGCTTGTAGAACTCCATGGACAGAGGAGCCTGGTGGGCTACATACTGTCCATGGGGTCTAGTGTAAACATTCTTCACTGTACTCCCCTCAAAAATATTTTTCCTGCTATCTTAATATCCTCTAATTTTATTCAACTGCTTAGGTCAACCTATAAAAGTTTTTCTTTAGTATTTTGATTTGTGTTTTGACCTTTTGATTCTTTGTTTATGCCCCTCTACCCTAAATGTATTTATTTTCAATATAGGAATGTTGCTTTTTTTGGTTCTTGTCCATAATGACAAGTGTATTTTTTATGGAGATAATGATACAAGTAGGAAAGTGGAGAATATATATTTTAAGAAGGATGTTGGTTTGTTGCACTGTAGAATGATGCAGATTGGGTATTTAATATTATTCACAAAAAGAGTCCCTAAAAGGCCCACTTTAGAAAACAATACACCAATTATTTTGCTTTTTGTACAGTAACTCATTCTTTCTTCTGTGAAGTGCCACTGTACATTCACTCATCACTAACACCTGGATGACAGGTTCACACAAGCATTGCTAACTCTCTCCCAAATCATAAAATGAATTTGGGTCAAATTAAAATTATTACCTATTAAAAATAAAAATATGTGTAAAGTACACTTTCTGTCCTTTAATTTCAGCAAGATTGACACATTAAGAAACAGCTTTATAAAGTTCAGTCTGCAGAAGGTTAACAGCATTTCCCTTTCTGTATTTAAAATGCTTGAATTTTATTTATCTTCAATTAATCAATATAAGCACAAATGGCAAGTCGTATGAACACCCCCTGCTTGATGACTTTTTACACAAATCTCAAAATCCAATTGACATTTTGTGCTATTTTCCCTTCTTATTTATACCTCATAATAACCTTTTGCTTTTCAGAATTTTGTTTTCTTTTTAGAACTTTGCTTACGTTTCTGGATAGTTCTAGTATGTATCATCCATCAGTTCTAAAATGGTCAACAATGATAAAATGTCTGTGATATAACAAAAATCAAATTTCTTTCAATAGCATCATTTAGAATGACTTTGGTATTAAATTTAATGTCACATTGCTTAAGATGGCCATCTTTTTTCCCTTTTTCTCAAAGCACCAAGAGATGAAATTGGAATTTTCCACATTCAGTTCACTGTGTAACCAATCATATACATTTAACTTTGATATGGAATGGCATAAGGCAATGTCTTTCCTGTGTATGTTTTGTATGTGTGCGTGTGTGTGTGTGTGTATATATATATATACATATATATATGTATATATATTTGCATATGCCCTCTGCATTTGGTTTCTTGATAAAAACTGTGAAAGTCAGTGTATATGAAGTACATAGGAAAGTATCTAGTTGTGGAATCTTCATGCTGGTATGTATTTGTTTTGGGCAAATAATTGTAAGTGACTTGAATTTATAATTAATGTACCCTGACTTATAAGTGAGTGAAAAGCTAAAGTGCAAACGTATTTGAAATACTTAAGTTATTACAGATCTTATTATATACTAAAATAAAAATTCTCATTTTTTTCAACATTCAACAATCAATGCGCATGTGAGAGAGTCAGTTCCTAGGCAGATTGATAAGAAGTCCAGGGTCCCAAGGAGGAGAAAGGGGGTCTACGGAGATTGGAGGTCTAAAATTGTCAGAGGAGAAAAGGACAAACGTTTTTTTTCCTCTACATTGCTTAGTCTTAGTCACTTACACAACTCAGTTTAAACTCTGTACTAGGGATTATACAACAATGTATCCAGCTGGAGGACAGTTTCTCCTTCCGGAAAACCTTCTGACTAATCCTGATAACTTAGAATGTATATTATGGGAGTGGGTCTGGAGGATCTTTCTATTGTTAAATTCTAATCTTGTTACCCTAAAATGTAAATTGTGGGAGTGGGTCTGGTAAAATTTTCACAAACTTGAGACATTCTTTTAATTCATTGTAATAACTAATTAAAAGGTATATAACTCCATTGCTAACACTAGCAAGGGGGCACATTTTCTCTATCCCTTTTATACTTTAATAAAACTTTACTGCACAAAAGCTCTGAGCGATCAAGCCTCGTCTCGTCTCTGGCCCCAGATTGAATTCTCTTCCAGAGGCCAAGAATCCTGGTGTCTTTTCGTGGGTCAGCAACAACCTTTCACATGGATGTTCAATATGATGCTTTTTAACTTTAATTAATATTATACTATGTATTTTCTATATACTGTTTTTATGCTCAACTCCTTTATTCATATTTTATACAGTATGTGCTACATGTTTAGAAATATATTCTAACATGATCTTACCGCATTTTAAATATCAGATGCCATTGTTGGCACACAAGAACATTTACTCATCTAATGCTTGATCAATACAATTTTTTCACTATCACAGTTCTGATATTTACATATTAAGCTGAGAAAGTTAATTAGCCATTTGCAAATTCCCTAAAAGCTAAATGCCAATAATTCTTCTAGAGGAATTAAAACCAAAGCACACACTATCAAAACATAAGTAGAGTAATTTAGTAAGCCTATGTTGAAAATGCCTATCTGTAACTGTGTAGTTGTTATATGTCTTTTAGTCAATAAACCAATATACTTGGAACAATGATCAAAACCTTGGTAGTTATTAAAATAAATAAATACATGACTTTTGCTTAGCCTAGATGGATAATATAAAACCCATAACACAAATGAGAAAGAAAATTTTTCAAAGAAAAATTTTGAGACCACACATCAAGGTACTATTAAATAACATTTAATTTACATAGAATTGTAAAGAGATTTCCAGATTTCCACTAGTATGAGAAGTAGCCTGCTCCTAAAGGCAATACAAATGTAGCCTGTGAGAAGTGACCTATGGGAGTAATGTAGGAGACCGAAACTTTATACACAGTTGACAAAAGAATCTTAAAATTGTCAGAAGTAATTTAATATAGAGTGGAGCGCTATAATCTACTTTGTAGTCTAAGGTATTATAATCACTCTGGAAGTGTTACAAAACAGATAAGTATACTTATCATGGGGTCAATTGTGTCTCCCCCTAAATTCACATTTTGAACTCCCAAGCCCTAGCACCTCAGATAGAAACTTTAAAGGAAAGATCTAGGACACCCCTTTAGCTATTGTTTATCTTTTAGTTAAATGTTAAGAAGGAAAAAGACAAGGACTTATAAAGGGTATTCTATGTGAAATCTGAGATATTTAGAAGGATTGATTGGAATTTAGAATATTGTAATGGAAAATTCCCTGATAGTCTGAGAAAACAGTCGTAATATTATCACTTACAAGAAAGGATAAAGCCATAGGTCTAGGGTATAAGAATTAGTGCACAATATGAGCACTATTATATATTAGTGCAAAATTAGAGCACTGTATTTTCATTCTCTTTATTCCTCTGCATGGGAACTACTGAAAAGAAATATATAAAGGTGAATGAGTTAAACCTATTTAATATGTATAGATACATCTTATTTCTACTACAAAATAAAGAATATTATCATACCAACATTGCTATCACTCAAATATAATTACTATTTCAATTTGTTTCAATTTTTAAAGAAATAACATCTTTAACCTTTCTGTATTTAACAAAGTTAGTAACTTGCCAAGGAAGCCAATGTAACAGATTACCTGTTTACTTTTTTTAAGGACAACTTTTAATCTTCCATTAGTCTAACTACCAAACGTTTGTTAGCAATTTGCAAATGTAAAACCTAAAAGAGTAAGTTCTCATGACTTAAAGGACAGAGACTGTGACAGAAGTTGTAGAAGTGAAGTAAATCTTCTACCAACAGCTACCTTCCTTCAGGAATTTTGTGTTTCCAGGCTTCAGCTATAGCAACAATAATCAGATTATGAATAAAATCTGATTTTGTGACATACTGCCACATAACAAATACACCAACATTTCATGCCCTAAAACAACCATTTTAAATTGCTCAAAATTTGATGGGTCATAAGTTTGTGAAGGGCTTAACTTCATGGTGGTTCTCTGATCAATGCCACAGCATGTGCTTAGGTAATTTTACAAACAGGGGAATGATTTTAACTTCACTTAAGTACTATCTACTTGGGGAAAAAAAGTTCAAAAAAAAGTTAAAACTTTTAAACATGTGGCCTTCTTATACTAGATTAGGAAGATTAGACATCATGATCTAACTAAATTATGAAGACCAAAATGACTATAGTCACATTAGCAATTATAACTGCACAAACTTAAAAGTGATTATGATGAAATTAATTGTTTTAGTCAGAATCTATAATATTTGTCAGTAAAAATTACTTTGTAATATGGAAATTAAATGGCAAGCTAATTATCTGTAACTGAAATAGGTCATTCTCTTAAAATTATAGACTTTTGTCTCTCAAAATTTTTATTATATTTCATATTCATATAAACACAAAAACCCCAGAATCTTAATATGTATATACTATATGTATACACACACACACACACACACACACACACACACACATATATATATGAAATGCAAACCCTGCTTTAGATAGAAAAGCAAGACTATAGTGAAGGCTTGGTCTCTTCATTCTCCCTTTATAAGGAAGGTTATTGTGCCACTCAGTTAGTTCAGTTCAGTCACTCAGTCATGTCTGACTCTTTGCGACTCCATGGACTGCAGTATGCCAGGCCTCCCAGTCCATCACCAACTCCTGGAGCTTACTCAAACTCATTTCCATTGAGTCATTCATGCCATCCAACCATCTCATCCTCTGTTGTCCCCTTCTTCTCCTGCCTTCAATCTCTCCCAGCATTAGGGTCTTTTCAAGTGAGTCAGCTCTTCACATCAGGTGGCCAAAGTATTGGAGTTTCAGCTTCAACATCAGTCCTTCCAATGAACACCCAGGACTGATCTCCTTTAGGATGGACTGGTTGGATCTCCTTGCAGTCCAAGGGACTCTCAAGAGTCTTCTACAACACCACAGTTCAAAAGCATCAATTCTTTGGTGCTCAGCTTTCTTTGTAGTCCAACTCTCACATCCATAACGTGACTACTGGAAAAACCATAGCCTTGACTAGATGGACCTTTGTTGGCAAAGTAGTGTCTCTGCTTTTGAATACGCTGTCTAGTTTGGTCATAACTTTCCTTCCAAGGAGTAAGTGTCTTTTAATTTCATGGTTTCAGTCACCATCCCCAGTGATTTTGGAGCCCCAAAAAATAAAGTCTGGCACTGTTTCCACTATTTCTCCATCTATTTCCCATGAAGTGATGAGACCAGATGCCATGATCTTTGTTTTCTGAATGTTGAGCTTTAAGCTAGCTTCTTCACTCTCCTCTTTCACTTTCATCAAGAGGCTCTTTAGTTCTTCTTCACTTTCTGCTATAAGGGTGGTGTCGTCTGCATATCTGAGGTTATTGATATTTCTCCCGGCAATCTTGACTCCAGTTTGTGCTTCATCCAGCCCAGCGTTTCTCATGATGTACTCTGCATATAAGTTAAATAAGCAGGGTGACAATATGCAGCCTTGATGTACTCCTTTTCCTATTTGGAACCAGTCTGTTGTTCCATGTCCAGTTCTAACTGTTGCTTCCTTACCTACATACAGATTGTGCCACTACTAGTGGGTAAAGAAAACACTTCGATTATCTATGAGCCTTAATAGAGGCAGTAAAAAGCTTTTTAACAAACATCTCAACTCTCTGATGCCAGGGGTGATTTAACAATTAAGATCTTTATGTTTCAATTTAGATTTCTATTCCTCTGGTAAATTTACTTAGGTAAGTATTATAGTATTATTGGAGTTAATGCCCTGGGAAAACACTTGCCACTGACTGAAAAATACATGACATGATATTCGACTATCTGTGAGTTAAAACTCTCATGAGAATTCTAAAGACAGTCACTGACTTTATTAGGAAGAGGGTGATAGTTTTAACAATAAAAGGTTAAACAAATACACATTTCACAAATGTGTGATTAATTTGATTTCAGACTTTTAATCATAATGTTACAACAGAAGAGAACAGAGGCAAACCATTCTCTGATATAAATCATAGCAATATTTTCTTAGAATGCTCTCTGAAGGTAAAACATATAAAAGCAAAAGTAAAAAATGGAACTCAATCAAACTTAAAAATCTTTGCACAACAAAGGAAGCCATCAACAAAACCCAAAGATGACCTACAGAATAGGAGAAAATATCTGCAAACAATGCAGCTGACAAAGGGCTAATATCCAAAATATATAAACAGCTTATATAACTTAGTATCAAAAAACTAAACAATTCATCAAAAAATGAGCAGAAGACCTAAATAGATACTTGCCAAAGAAGACACAAAGAAAGCCAACAGGGACATGAAACGATGTTCAACATCTTTAATTATTAGAGAAATGCAAACCAAAACCACAAAGAGGTATCACCTCATACTGGGCAGAATGGCTATCAAAAAATCTACAAATAATGAATGCTGGAGTGGATGTGGAGAAAAGAAACACCTCCTACACCACTGGCTGGAATACAAATTAGTGTAACCACTATGGAAAAAACCATGTAGGTACATTAAAAAGCTAAAAATAAAGCTGTCATATAATCCAGCAATCTTACTTCTGGATATATATCTGGAAAAAAAATGAAAAGTCTAATTTGAAACGATACACAAACTGCAAGGTTCACAGCAGCACTATATACAATAGCTAAGACACAGAAATGACCCAAGTGCCAATCAACAGATGACTGGCCTAAGAAAATGTGGTGTATGTATATATATTCCATATATAGGTGATACCAGTCTGTTTCTGTCTGATTTACTTCACAAAATAAGGAGTAATTCTATACTCCTAATAGGAATATAGAATTAACAGATATAAAATACACATACACACATATAGATATATATAATGGAATATCTGTTGCTTGTTGTTGTTTAGTTGCTAAGCTGTGTCTGACTCTTTGGTGACCCCATGGACTGTAGTCTGTCAGACTCCTCTGTCTATGAGATTTCCTAGGAAAGAACACTGGAACGAGTTGCCATTCCCTTCTCCAGGGGATCTGCCTGACCCAGGAATCAAATCCATGTCTCCTGCATTGGCAAGCAGATTCTTCATCACTGAGTCACCAGGGAAGCCAGTATAATTGAATATTACTTACTCACCCATAAAAAAGAATGAAACACTGCCAGTTTCAGCATCATGGATGAACATAGAAAATATTATACTTAGTGAAGTAAATTAGACAGAAACAGACTGATACCACCATCTTTCTTGCCAGTATGTATATCTAAAACTTCAGCATGTTTAATGGGATGACTCACTGTAGAGAATAAAAAATTTGTTCAAAAATATATTTTCTTAGTAAAAAAAAAAACAAGCCCAGATGCTGTAACTTGCCCAATCCTTATCTTTTTTCCCAGTGGCTCTGTGTTCATTTAGAGAGTAACTGGACAGTGATTAAACACACACATATTATTGCCCTTTACTCAACCTCAGAACCCCACACAAACCACCATGTTAGGCCAATCTGTCTATCACCAAATAAGAAAAATTTTTTTATCTCCTTTTAATTCCAAGGGAAAGAGAAACACTCATTTATTACAGGTAGTGCCAAAGTATTAATAACAAAGTAAACAGACATAAGCTATTGGTTGATATAGTAGCAAAAACACAGGGAAATTACTTAGAATGAAAAGCCTCAAGTATTTTATGTTGTTGTTCAGTCACTGCTAAGTCATGTCTGACTGTGACTCTATGAACTTCAGCATGCCAGGCTTTCCTGCCCTTCACTATCTCTCAGAATTTGCTCAAATTCACATCCATTGAGTTAGTGATGCCATCCAACTATCTCATCCTCTGTTGTTCCCTTTTTCTCTTGCCCTCAATCTCCCAGCATCAGGATCTTTTCCAAAAATTCAGCTCTTCCCATTAGGTGGACAAAGTATTGAAGCTTCAGCTTTAGCATCATTTCTTCCAATGAATGTTCAGGTTTTATTTCCTTTAGAATTGAATGGTTTTATTGCTTCTCAGCCTTTTGGCTAAGATCAAGTGTAGAATTGAATGGTTTAATCTCCTTGTTGTCCAAGGGAGTCTCAAGAGACTTCTCCAGCACCACAATTCAAAGGCATCAATTATTCGGCACTTAGCCTTCTTTTTGGTTGAACTCTCACATCCGTTCATGATTACTGGAAAAACCATAATTTGACTATGTGGACCTTTGTTGGCAAAGTGATGTCTCTGCTTTTTAATATGTTGTCTAGGTTTGTTATAGCTTTACTTCCAACAAGTGTCTTTTAATTTTGTGGTTGCATTCACTATCCCAAGTGATTTTGAGGCTCAAGAATATAAAATCTGCCACTGTTTCCATTTTTTCCCCATCTTTATCCCCATCTGCCATGAAGTGATGGGAGCAGATGCCATGATCTTAGATTTTGGAAAGTTTAGTCTTAAGCCAGCTTTTTCACTCCCTCTTTCACCCTCATCAAGAGAGTGGCATCATCTGCATATCTGAGGTTGTTGCTGTTCTCCCAGAAACCTTGATTCCATCTTTTGAGTCAGTCCTCCATCCCAGCATTTCTATGAGGTACTCTGCATATAAGTTAAATAAGTAGGGTGACAATACACAGTCTTGACGTACTCCTTCTCCAATTTGGAACCAGTCCATTGTTCCATGTCTGGTTCTAACTGTTTCTACTTGACCTGCATACAGGTTTCTCAGGAGACAGGTAAGGTGGTCTGGTATTCTCATCTCTTTAGAAAAAAAGTTTAAGTAGCAGGCATTGGAGAAAATGTGAAGTTGCCAAGTTTGTCTTGCAATGATATCACATTAAGTATAACTTAGTTCAGTCCTTCCAAACATGGACTCTCCTTATATTATCACCTGTTACCCAGGACCACCATGGAGTTCCCAGACTCCCCAGTTCTTGTTGTTTTGTATTCATGGAACCCATTTCACTTCCCAAAGGACTCCTTCCTACTCAGAAATACTGTAAGCTGATGTTTTATCCTCCTTTAGGAAATGCTTACCTGTGCAAAGAAAAAACTTGACAGTGGATTTGGGGATCACAAGTGTTCAAATACCTACTAATACCAAGTGCTTCAGAGCACATTGTTATTTAGTCACTCAGTCATGTCCATCACTCTCTGCGACCTCACAGACTGTAGCCCATCAGGTTCCTCTGTCCATGGGATTTCCCAGGCCAGTATACTGAAGCAGGTTGCCATTTCCTTCTCCATGGGATCTTCCCAAACCAGAAATCAAACACACATCTCCTGCATTGGCAGGTGGATTCTTTACCACTGAGCCACCAGGGAAGCCCTTCTTCAGATCACATAAACAGGATAATGGACCATTAGAGTGAAACAACTTTGATTCCAGATAAGAAGAACTCTGTTTATTAGATTCTTTGTTTAAGCATTTTGCTAGGTGTATTATCTACATCCTTTCATCACTTCACAAGGTATGTATTATTCTTCTTCCCAATTGGAAAAGTTGTATCAACAGTTTTCATACCCAAGATAACACAACAGGTGGTTATTGAGGCTGGGACATAATTATATCTATCTCATACCTAAGTTCATGATTATTTCACTGTACCACTACTTCCCTCTGGACTGTTTTCTGTCCTATGAAATACCAATTAGCTGATGCTTCTGTTTCTGTTTATTTCTCTGATATCTATAGGAAATATCCTAAGCCCTTTGGACTGATTCAATAGATAATGTAATCCCATTTGTAACTAATTATTGTTTTAATAGTCTTCAAAGGATACATATTTTGATAATAATATTTAAGCTTTGGAAAAAAGACTTTCTTAAAACTTTTCTTTGTGTGTAAGGATTACGTCTTCCAGTAAAAATGAATTAAGACACTATAAGAAACCACTCTTTGTCTGCACAGTACATAGCACTGCTCTTTAAGAGTATACAATAATTTTACAAAAAGCTTCAGTCAGAAGAATAATTATCCAGCCCCGTCTGTTGCATATAATGAGTTGCTAATAGCTTCTAATATATTCCTTCTTTAAAGAGACAGCTTATCAATATAATACCTTTTCTTTTCACAACTTTTTAGCTTATAATAGCTAGAGCTCATCTTCTTGCTTCAATTCAGGATCTGGCAATCTATCCTTAGGAAGTACTCTAATTGCCTTCAATGGCATTCATAACTTCTTTTTCATAAATCATTAATGTATATTATACAATGTTTATGAGTCACATTTATAATTTCGATATCCACATTTGCTCAAACTAAAACAAACCAAATAATTCCACATTCAAAGCAACTATTATTCCTTGGTGCTGTGATTTTTCTATAAATTAACTGCTATAATAAAATAATTTTTCCATTTAATATTTTTTGAGAAATGTTTCAAATATTTATATATGTTTATAAATTCATATTAAAATTAAAGCATAGGACCAGTTATTTAGAAAGAATAGTTATGCTTAAAATACTTTGAAAATAAAGAATAGTCTGTTTGCTCTGCCATATTGATCTTTAGTATTGGTGACGGACAGGGAAGACTGGCGTGCTGCAGCCCATGGGGTTGAAAAGAATCAGACATGACTGAGAGACTGAACTGAACTGAACTGATTGTTTATGATTAAAGAGAACAATGGAATGAGTTGGCTCTTTGTAAAAAGATAGCCTAAACACTTGAACTTGCTATATAAAATCCTCAGTTCTACACTCTACAGACCATGCATGTGAAAGGCTAATGATTCTCTTGATTCGGGGAAAGTTTATCCACAAATGCTCTACTGCCATTCTAATTAAAATATTATTATGTCACCATCTAAATATATTGACTAAATCATTTGGCAATCTCTATAACTTTAGTCATAACTTGGGGGAGAAACCAATGAAACTAGAAATGAATTGTTCTAATGATTTTAACTACTCAATTAGAATGTATACATATGTCTAAAAGAGCTGAGAAAAGAAGAGAAGCAAAAGGTAAAGGAGAAAGGGAAAAATATACCCAACAGAATGAAGTGTTCCAAAGAATAGTAAGGAGAGATAAGAAAGCCTTCTTAAATGGACAATACAAAAAAAAAATAGAGGAAAACAATAGAATGGAAGGAATAGAGACCTCTTCAAGAATTTTAGAGATACCGAGGGAAAACTTCATGCCCTGATGGGCACAATAAAGGACAGAAATGGTATGGACCTAATAGAAGCAAAAGAGATTTAAGAGGTGGCAAGACTACACAGAAGAACTGTACAAAAAATGCCTTAAATACTCAGATAACCATGATGGTGTGGTCACTCACCTAGAGCTAGACATCCTGGAGTGTGAAGTAGGCCTCAGGAAGGATTACTACAAATAAAGCTGATGGAGGTGATGGAATTAAAGCTGAGCTACTTAAAATTCTAAAGATGATGCTGTTAAGGTGCTGCACTGATTACGCCAGCAAGTTTGGAAAACTCAGCAGTGGCCACAGGACTGAAAAAGTCACTTTTCATTCCAATCCAAAAGGCAAGGCAAAAGAATGTTCAAACTGCCATACAATCATGCTCATCTTACATGATAGCAAGATAACGCTGAAAATCCTAGAACCTAGGCTCAACAATACATGAACTGAGAAATTCCAGATGTACAAGCTGGATTTAGAAAAGTCAGAAGAACCAGAGATCACACTGCCAACATCTGCTTGATGATAGAAAAAGAAAGGGAATTCCAGAAAAACATCTATTCTGTTCCATTGACTATCCTAAAGCCTTTGACTCTGTGGATTACAACAACTAGAAAGTTCTCAAAGAGACGGGAATACCAGACCACCTTAACTGTCTCCTGAGAAATCTGCATGCAGGTCAAGAAGCAAGTTAGAACCAGACCTGAACAATGGACAGGTTCAAAATTGGGAAAGGAGTATGTCAAGGCTGTATATTGTCACCCTGCTTATTTAACTTATATGCAGAATACATCGTGCAAAAAGCCAGATGGGATGAAGCACAAGCTGAAATCAAGATTGCTGGGAGAAATATCAACAACCTCAGATATGCAGGCAGTAACAGTCTAATGGCAGAAAGTGAAGAGGAACTAAAGACCCTATTGTTGAGGGTGAAAGAGAAGAGATAAAAAGTAGGCTTAAAACTCAACATTCAAAAGACTAAGATCATGACATTCAGTCCCATCACTTCATGGGAAATAGATGGGGAAAAAGTGGAAACAGTGGCAGATTTCATTTTCTTGGTTTTCAAAATAACTGTGGATAGTGACTGCAGCCAAGAAATTAAAAGATGCTTTGCTCCTTGTTAGAAAAGCTATGACAAACCAAGACAATGTATTAAAAAGCAGAGACATCACTTTGCTGACAAAGGTCCCTATAGTAAAAGCTATGGTTTTTCTGGTAGTCATGTATCGATGTGAGAGTTGGACCATAAAGAAGGCTAAGTCCCAAAGAATCGATGCATTCAAATTGTGGTGCTGGAGAACTCTCGAGAGTCCCTTGGACTGCAAGGAGATCAAACCAGTCAATCCTATAGGAAATCAACCCTGAATATTCATTGGAAGGATTGAAGCTGAAGCTCCAATACTTTGGCTGCTAATGCAAAGAGCTGACTCATCAGAAAAGACCCTGAAGCTGGGAAAGATTGAAGCCAGGAGGAGAAGAGAAGGATAGAGGACAAGATGGTTGGATGTCATCACCAACTCAGTGGACATGAATTTGAGCAAGCTCGGGGGGACAGTGAAGGACAGGGAAGGCTGGCGTGCAGCAGTCCATGTGGTTGCAAATAGTCAGATATGACTTAGTGACTAAACAACAACACATATGTATAAATTGTTCTTAATATTCAGATTTTTCTGGAGAATCAAAACTGTGTACAAATAATACCCTTGTAATAATCAATACTCATTTGAGTATGTACAGTTTTGTGATTCTTATTTTGAGTATTTGTCTGTTTTAGTCAAGGTACATATCAAGCTGCCAGGTTACAACTATACCATATGTGCCACATTAATTGATGCCATGGATTCCAGATGTATGGTAAGAAAAATTAGTGTACCTCATCTTGTGTAACTGAACTTGAAATATCTATGCAAAGAAGTTTCAAATCTAGAAAATTGTCCTGTATAAATGAAAAAGGATACACACCTTAAACTTTCAAAGATCAGATAGGCTATAAATAATCCCAAAAGTTGAAAAAGTTTATAATTTTATCAGCAATAGATAATAAATTGTTTTTGTTCCCCCACACACATAGGAATTATCAAGACTTTTATCTCCTATATACATCCATACTCTGCAAGCTTTGAAAGTTATATTTAGGGGCAGAATGTGCAATATCTGAACCTTGAATGAATAAAAATTACTCAGTCAACTTAAATTATATCTATGTAAGACCATATCTATTCATCCAAAGGAGAATAATGTGTTAAAAATTTGTATTGAGGTCAACCTAAACAGACATTTCTCCAAAGAAGACATACAGACAACTAACAAACACATGAAAAGATGCTCAATATCACTCATTATTAGAGAAATGCAAATCAAAACTAGCATGAGATATCACCTCACACCAGTCAGAATGGCCTTCATCAAAAAGTCTACAAACAATAAATGCTGGAGAAGGTGTGGAGAAAAGGGAATGCTCTTGCACTATTGGTGGGAATGTATTGATACAGCCACTATGGAAGACAGTATGGAGATTCCCTAAAAAACTAGGAATAAAACCACCGTATGACCCAGCAATCCCACTCCTAGGCATATACCATGAGGAAACCAAAATTGAAAAAGACACATGTATCCCATTGTTCACTGCAGCACTATTTACAATAACTAGAACATGGAAGCAACCTAGAAGTCTGCTGACAGAAGAATGGATAAAGAAGTTGTGGTACATATACACAATGGAATATTACTCATCCATAAAAAGGAACACATCTGAGTCAGTTCTAATGAGGTGGATGAACATAGAACCTATTATACAGAGTGAAGTGAGTCAGAAAGAGAAAGATAAATACCATATTCTAATGCATATATATGGAATCTAAAAAACTGTCACTGAAGAATTTATTTACAGGGCAACAACGAAGAAACAGACAAAGAGAATAGATTTATGGACATGGGGAGAGGAGAGGAAAGAGTGAGATGTATGGAAAGAGTAACATGGAAACTTGTATTACCATATGTAAAATAGATAGTCGATGGGAATTTTCTATATGGCTCAGAAAACTCAAACAGCGGCCCTATATCAACCTAAAGGGGTGGGATGGGGCAGAAGGTGGAAGGGAGTTTCAAAAGGGAGGGGATATCATGTATACCTATGGCTGATTCATGTTGAGGTTTGACAGAAAACAGCAAAAATTCTGTAAAGCAATTATCCGTCAATAAAAAATAAATTAATTAAGAAAAACTTTGTATTGAAGTAAAAATTAAGTTATATCCAGAGTAAGACCATATCTATTCATCTCCAGGAGAATAATTCATTAAAACTTTATATTGAAGTCCAAATTAAAATAAATACATTTTAACAGACCAGCCCCATGCTTTTTTTACTTCCCATAACAGCAATTTTAGAAGTCTAACAAATAAAGGAAAAAATTACATCTCAGATAAACTGAAAACTCCAGGAGGTAAACGGAATGAGAACATGTTTAAATACAAAAAAGTAATTAATTGCCAGGACTTTCAAACACAGAAGATGAAGAAATAAGATGATGGCAACATTAAAACATTTGCATAGAAGTTAACTTTTGAGATTTCTGTATCTTTATGTTTTATTACATCCATTAATTCAAAAATGACTTAATGGAATTTATGATTAGTCCTAAGAATTCAATGATGAACAATGGAGACTAATTCCTACCCTGAGTTAATGAGCATCTCCATAAACGGTGCCTTTTCTACTTGAGAAACGTAGTAATTTTGTCTCTATAAGAGAAATGTAGCAATTTTGTGTTTATAATGGAAAACGGAGGCTATTTCTCTAATTGTGTGTGTGTGCTCATGTGGTAGTAATATGCCTTTTAATATAAACTAATATTCCAATTTATCGGTAAGAACTCTGGAATATCTGTGTCTATCACTGATGATGGGCCTTCCCTGGTGGCTCACTGGCAAAGAATCTGCCTGGGAATGCAAGAGACACGGGTTTCATCTCCGGGTCAGAAAGATCCCCTGGAGAAGGAAATGGCAACCCACTCCAGTATTCTTATCAGGGAAATCCCATGGACAGAGGAGCCTAGTGGGCTACGGTCCATGGGATCGGAAACAGCCAGACATGACTTAGCAGCTAAACAACAATCACTGAGAATAAAAATCATTTGTGAGTCCAAGAAATGAGGCAAGAAGAGACACAAATGAAGATGAATGTGTAATATTTTTGCCAGATCTCTTGGAATTCTTAATTGTAATCAAAGTAGGAGGCAAAAATGGACCTTTTAATGTGTGCTCAGTCACTCAGTTATGTCTAGCTCTTTGCAACTCCATGGACTATAGCCCTTCAGTGCTCCTCAGTCCATACAATTTTTCAAGCAAGAATATTGGAGTGGGTTTCTTATTTCCTACTCCAGAGAAGTAGGAACAGACATGAACTTGGGCAAATTTCGGAAAATAGTGAGGGACAGAGAGACCTGGTGTGCTTCAGTTCATGGGGTCGCAAAGAGTTGTATACAGCTGGACGACTGAACAACAACAGCAAAAATTCCAGGAGATCTTCCTAACTCAGGGATCGAACTGGAATCTCCATAATATCTTGCATTGGCAGGTGGATTCTCTACACTGTGCCACCTTTTAATAAAACGCTTTAAAATTATCATTTGAGTAATATACAACAAGGACAATACTATAAGTGCATATCCACATAAAGAATAAAAATAATATGGAGAACTTGTATAATTTTTAGGGAGTGGGATATATTTGATGTGGTATGCTCAATTATTTATAACTAGGAACACAAATAAGGGAGAGATTACCAATAGAAACAGACTTCCATTGTGAGGCGCGGGCACGCGCGCGCACACACACAAAAAGGAAACATCCAAGAAAATAAGAGACCAAACTGTTTTAGTCAGAGTTCTGCATAGAAAAAGACCAGCAGGGGATATATATACATAATATACACATAATCTTTGTACAAAGATTTGTACATCTCTCTGTACAAAGAGATGTATTTCAAAGAATCAGCTCATGAAGTTGTGAGAACTGGCAAGTATGAAATCTGACGGACCTAATGCTAGGCTCATGTAACAGCTGATGTTACAGTCTTGAAGCAGAATTTCTTCCTTTTCTGGGGGCGCCTCAATTTTTGCTCTTCAAGGCTTTCCACTAATTAGATCTTTCTCACGCATGTTTGCGTGCACGCGCACGCACACACACACACACATTATCGGGATAATCTTCTTTACTTAAAATCAACTGAGTGTACATGTTAATCACAACTACAAATTACCTTCACAGCAACACCTAAATTAATATTTGATTAAATAACTAAGTTATTTAATCATGACATTTCTATTCTTGAGCTTCAACTATTCTCCAAGATCTCTGGCAAGAATATTACATACATTGTGTTCTTTATTCTCACAACAACACTATGTTCAACATGTGTTCAATATTCATTATCTCTACACTATAAACTATCAGCCGAAGTTTAAAAAGGATTAAGTTGTTCTGCTTGGGCGTGAACACAGAAATGTGCAGCTCTAAAGCATGTGACTGCAAGCACAGTTCAAAGATTCTGCCATGAAAATGATAGCTGTCAGTGTACTTCCACATTTATCTCTGGCCATAGGCTTCCTACTGAGCAGTGCTTACCACTCCCACATAACAGAAACATTAAATAAATTTTCAAATAGTACCAGCTGTAAATGGACAAATTAGGAAAATACCTCTCCCTCCCAGTTCCAAAGTGAACGGCTCAGCACTACAAGCACAGGTTCGATTATCATTCTCACTGCTCTCTTTATAGTAATATATTATTCAGGGTGCAATCTAGGATCAGATCTGTATATTTATCTTATTCCTAAACCCCCCTATTCATAGGCACTCTAAAGGACCTATGTCTCACGCTAAAAATCATACTTTTCTTCTACACATTTGTTCATTCTCATCAATTTATGCTCTTCATGAGTAAGGAGACTGGATTTCCAAATCAAGCCTTTATCCTTTTTATAAGTTTTCTTCGCTACTTCTAATCACCTTTACATCAAGCCAGTAAACAAACATAAAGATTATACATCTTTAATGAAGATGGTATCATTAGCATTCTCTCTATTCATGCTACCTAATCATGTTTTCATCATTTCTTGCCTAGGTTTCTCCAGTAACCATCTAGGTGATTACTCTATTTCCAATCTTAGCCCCAGAAATTAGATACCATCTTTTTGCCAGAGTAAACTTTCTATATAACAGATATTTTCAAAGTAAACTTTCAATACTTAACTGTAAAATATTTAGAAAAATGTTTAATAAGGGACTTGCAAGTCTTATACACTGAAAACTACCAAACATTGTTAAAAGAAATTAAAGACCTAAATAAATGGGAAGACACCAGTGTTCATGGATTGGAAGATTTAACATTATTAAAATGGTGTGTGCTGTGTGTGCTCAGTTGCGTCCAACTCCTTGTGACCCTATGACTGTAGCCCACCAGATTCCTCTGTCCATGGGATTTTCCAGACAAGAATACTGGAGTGGGTTGCCATTTCCTTCTCCAGGGAAGCTTCCTGACCCAAGGATCAAATCTGCATCTCCTGTACTGGCAGGCAGATAATCCTCCCTAAATTGATCTATAGATCCTAAAGAATACCTATCAAAATTCCAATTGCTTATTTTGCTGAAACGAGTAAGCTAAATTTGATTTGTACATGACAGTGCAAGGGACCCTGAAATACTCAAAGCAACCTTGAGAAAGAAGAACAACTAGAGGAGTCACACTTCTAGATTTTGAACTTGCCACAAAGCTACATTAATTTAAAAGAATGTGGTACTGGCATAAGAACAGATACAGTTGTAATCCTGGGCTCATCTTTGTCTTGCATCACTCAGAAAATGGCCTCTCTTGAGGCAATAGCCATGCAAGACAATTCTGGTTCTCCTCAGGAACCATTCCCACCATTCCTCTTTGCCTATAGTCCTATAACCAGACTTAACAAGCAAGTTCCCTAAGGAGAAGTACAGAGTATGACCCATGAGGAGGTGCTCTACACTGAAAAAAAAATGTACTATACTTGAGTTTTCTAATTTACTCAAGCGGGAATCTGGGAAACATGTGTGGGAAGGAATATTAATGATGCAGGACACTGATGAAAGAAACATAAACATGGATCAGGCCATATGTATCGATATGGGATCATTAAGGGGAAATCCTGGAGTTTGTATTGCAATGCAACTATGGCAGTTATAATGATATCTTACACATTTTGTTTGGTTGAAATATGGATCAAAAGATGGCCCCATGGTGAGTAAAAATGCCCAATCTTCTTTGGTTTAAGGTAAAGAAAGAAACTCAAAGACTTAAGAATATTGGAATGTTAGAGAGAAATTATTATTTAAGACCTGCTCATCCACAGTGGAAGGGTCCAGAAGACATACCTTTCACTTATACTTTGAGAAGAAAGTTTGTGACAGGAACTCCAGTGTCCCTGAAAAGCTCTGTGGTAATTCTTCTCTATAGGCTGACCTTACAGTGGAACCACAGCCACTGAATCAGAAACTCTAAACGCAATTGGAACAGATGATCCCAGGTTGGCAGGGGCCAAGTAGATGTACTCAACCACCAAAGGCAGTGTGGGCACAGTTACCTTATTGGACAGCAGAGCCAAAGCTGTAATCAAAATAGGACTCAAGTAGTCATAAGAATTTGTCTAGTTAATCATGGCGTAGTAGAACTGAAACAAGTAAGTTCACTAAATTCTTACTTGATATGTAGAAGCAGAAAAGTTCTAGGATGAGTGAACAAAAGTCTTACTCAAATCGTAAAAATAGAGAGTCCTAGTCCTTCAGTCAATTCCCAGACTTGAGCCACTTATAGGATATCAAGGGGAAAAATAAACATCACTCAAGGATTTACTTCTGTTGGGATAGGTTTATCACATTAGAAGGAACTATGATCTTGCTATTATTTTTATTTGGAGATTAAGTATGATTTAAAGAGACCAATATGGGTGTCAAGTTGACAAGGGATGGCCAATTTGACTAGGCACTGAAGGCCCAGATTTAAACATTATTTCTAGATATGTCTGTGAAGATGTTTCAAGATGAGATAAGCATTTGAACTGATCGATTCAGTAAAGTAGCTTGCCTTCCCCAGCATAGCTCAGTGTCTTCCACCTTGTTGATGGTTTGAATCAAACAAAAAGCAGAGGAAAGGTCACCTCTTTCCTTCCTGGATCTTAGACTAAGATTAACATCATCAGCTCCTCAGTTCTCAGGCTACCACTGGCTTTCCTAGGTCTCCTGCTTGCATACACCACACCATGAAATTTCTCAGCCTCCAAAATCAATCTCCCTCTCTCTTCTCTCTCTCTTCATTGATGGAAATGATAGTCTTTTCCACAAATGGTATTGTGACAATTGGATATCCGTATGCACGGAAAAAATAAATTTGGACTCCCACCTCATACCATATACAAAAATTAACTTAAATGGATTTTTAAAAACCTAAAGAGCTAAAATTAAAAACTGTTGCAAAGACACATATGTCTAAAATTTCATGAATTCAAATTAGGCAATGGTTTCTTGGCTATGACATCGAAACACAAGAAACAAAAGAAAAAACAAACTGAACATCATAAGAACTTTAGTGTGTCTAAAGATACTACCAAGAGAGTGAAAATATAATCCACCTAATAGAATATTTGCAAATAACTTATCTGATAAGGGACTATTATAAGAAATATAGAAAGAATTTTTACCAATGATAAAAACACAAATAACTAAAAATTAGACAAAAGTCTGGACTAGACATTTCCAAAAAGAGTAAATCAATAAGTACTTGAAAAGAAACTCAACCTCATTATTCATTAGGGAAATGCAAATTAAAACCGCAATGGGATATCACTTTATACCTACAGGATGGCTAGTTGTTTTTAATAGGAAATAGCAAGTTTTGATGAAGATGGGAAGAAACTAGAACATCCATGAATTGTTGGTGGGAAGGTAAAATGGTAAAGCTGTTGTGGAAACATTTAAACAGTTTCTCAAAAAAGTTAAACATAGAGTTACCATATTACCCAGCACTTCCACTTCCAAGAGAATTGAAACATCTATTTGCACAAATACCTGTATACAAATAAATGTTCATAGTAGCATGATCAATTATAATCAAAATGTGGAAACAATTTAAGTATTCACCAGCTGATGAATGGATCAACAAAATGTGCGATAACTACACAATGGAATACTACTCAGCCTTTAAAAGGAATGAAATGTAAATGCATGCACAATATAGATGAATCTTGAAAGCATTGTGTTAAGTGAAAGAAGCCAATCATGAAAGACATCAAATTGTATGATTCCATTTATATTAAATGTCCAGAATGAAAAAATCCATACCTATAGAAAGCAGATTAATGGTTTCTCGGGAATGTAGGAGGACATATTTAGGAGATATGCCGATTCTCTTTAGAGTATGGAGATATTATGAAATTGGACATGGTGAATACACTGAAATCCAATGACTTTTAATTGTTTAAATGGTTAAAGTGATGAATTTTATGTTATGTGAATTATATTTCAATTTTTAATTAAAAAATTTCTAAAAAGCACATTCATAGATTACTGCAAATGGATAATGATAACCTTCTCTACTCTTCTCTCTAGCCTCATTTTCACAAATCTTGAAAACACTCAATTTTAATCTATTGCAACTAATTGTTTGATGTTGTTGATAGTCATGATGCTGTTTCATGACTCTATACCTTTGTTTATGTTGTTTATTGTGTCTGAAACTCACTCTTCCTAGAACTCTTCTAAGACCTATTTAATCTTCACATCTCAATTTTAGTAGCCAGGATACTGTTTTTGTTGATTCATTTGACTCATTTGATTCTGCTCCTTGTTCCTATTGTGCTGTCAGTCATAAGTCTTATTCTTCTAACCTGCAAAATTTGATTACTTTGAGTGTTTCTGTAGTATTAAGTCCTCAATTCCTTGAAGGCACTTAGAACTAAACAAAATGATTGATGCATAGTGGCCACTTACTTAATATTTGAAGTCTCAAGAAAGTTAGAAAGTGTCAAGAGCTAACCTGAGCTAGAGAGTATTGAGATACCAGATACTGGAGCAACCTATTAAGACAACAGGCCAAAATGAAAAACAGTCAAGTCTTTAACTGTTTATCACAATTGTACAAGCAAGACGCATGTCTCATTGGAAAATATCCTGATGCTGGGAAAGATTGAAGGCGGAAGGAGAAGGGGACAACAGGATGAGATGGTTGGATAGCATCACCAACTCAATGGAGATGAGTTTGGGTAAACTCCAGGAATTGGTGATGGACAGGGAGGCCTGGTGTGCTGCAGTCCATGGGGTCGCAGAGAGTCGGACACGACTGAGGGACTGAACTGAACTGACTGAAGTCAGAGAAAGTAGGAGGATTTCCTCATGGAACAGACTACTGCTAAAGGACTGTGAAGGAGCTCTGAGAAAAAGCCTCCTGTGATTCTATGTACCAGAGGTTCAGAGAGTAGAGTTGGGAAGTGGTGATGTAGAAGGCCTAAGGGTGGGAAAATTTTTAGTATTGAGTTTCAGTGGAAGAAAAGTATTTTCAGGATCCCTCCGACCACTCCACCCATTCCCACCAAAAAGAAGTCTTGGCAGAAGCACCTATGAAAGACATCTGCTGAAAGTCCCAGTTAAAGAGGCCTGCAAGTGGAAGTGCCTAGACTAGAAACATGTATTTGTAAGAACATGGCTGGCTCGAAGGGTCTGAGTTTTTTACTGTAACTCTCTACAAAATTGTAACGCAATGGCTGTGTACCAGGCCTGGAGTAGTTTTTCCCCATAAGATCAGCCAGCCAATGCCTTGTAATTGTCTATGGTCAGACCTGAAAAATCACACATAGGTTTTTAGCCAGAAGCGTACACTTTAAAAAGCAGGGAAAGGGGAACCCCTCTCCTACTTATCATCTTTGGGGAAATGTAAATCAAAACCACGATGAGATACACTTTGCACCTGCTAGGAATGACTGTAATTAAAAACAAACAAGCAAAAAGTACAAAGTGTTCTTAAAAATAAGTACAAAGCACTTATTTTTTAACTTTACAAAAGAAGTGCTCCAGGACAGATTTCAAGAAAAACATTAAGATTTTGAGAAGGGAAATATAGTGAGGTCCTAAAACTTTCATAAAGGTACTCTTGAAATTGACTGGATTTTACTGTGGGTAGGGTCATCGCAGGAACTGGAAACAAAATAAGCAAAATCATCAACACAAGGAAGTACTCAGAGAATAGAAAAGTTCTAGTAAAATTCTAATGTATCTGAAGTATAGAAGGGAAGACATCTCAAGAGACAGTGGTGGAAAATAAGTAGTTTGTGACCGTGGTATAAAATGCCTTCAGTATTGTATTTTTAAGTCTTTAATTCTGAAAATGATAAAGAGTCATTTATGCTTTGATTACTATGAGACATGATTAAAGTTTGCTTTAAGAAGACCACTTAAAGACATTTTCATCATCAGAAAAAATAATTTACCACTAGTTTATTTTCTTTTGAAATAGTTCAAACTGTTTCAAATAATTAATAAAACAAAATATATTAAATAATTGTGCATTCATTTATTCTCTCTAAAATAATAAAGGCAAATTGGAAGGTAAAATTATCTGGTTTAACTCTGTGACTCCAACACTCCTAGCAATATGCTTTGTTCAGAGAAGATAATCAATAAATGTTTCCTGTTTAAGCACTATCCTGAAGTTGCTACTTACCATGAAGTTGATATTCAATAAATGCACTTAACTCAGAAATGAAACTAAATCTATTTCACACTTTCTTTCCTGTCCTTCTTAAGCTTCTTAAAGCACTTTAAAGATTTTCAGACTTATGGTCAATCGATATAAAGAGTAATAGTCACTGCTAGAATATAACAAATATATACATTGCTTGTGTAAAATGTCTTCTCGTTTCATATTCTAGATAAATGACATCTAATGAAGTTGAGAAAATTGTCTGGTATTGATATTAAACTATTTCATGAGTTTTGTGTTGAAAGTAGTAGTTTATATTTTGTTTGAAAAATTGTTCCTATACCCTAACATCCTCTTATCCCTGTAGGCAATCATTGTACTTATTCCACTTAATTGTTAGTGCTGTTATCAGGTTGTAAAGATGAAAAACTGTTGCTTCAAAGCTATGCAAGAAAATTCCATACTACTGTTTTATGGTTAACATAGTCTATATAGTGTGTTCAAGTCTCCTGGATAATTGGCTGTAGCGCACATTGCATGATACAATACAAAGAAAAAGAGAGAAAACAAATGAAAAAGTCAAATTTGATTCACAAATGCATCAAGTTAAAAATCTGTTTCAAATATTTTAAAATAGCCTTATGCTGGAAGATACTGCACTCTTACCTGCATTATCTTATTATATAGATTCATTTACATGATTGCAATTATTAACCAGTCTAATAAAAAAATCAGATCAACAAAACGACTGAGTAGCTTTTATAATGCAAAGAAACTTACTAGAAAAAAGTAGGGTGGATTTTGAGAAGTGTTAAAAAGTAAGCCCTATGAAGAGTTCATGATTCTTTTCAAATGAATAACCATGGTCACCATATAGCAAAAAGGAAGGAAAAAAAGGAAATTTGTTTACCTGTGCTGAGTCTTGGTTATCTTTTCACTCTTCTTTTTTAAAAATGTTTTGTTAGAGCATGGAAAATTGAGAGAATTGAGAGTTAATCTTAGTTTTATGAGGTATAACTCATTTTTTGAAAAGGAAAAGAAAGAAGAAAAAAGATAAAAAAGTAGTGATCTTTAAGCCTTTGTGTCTATTTATCTATAACCAGATTGACAGGTGTATATTAGGCTCTCAAGGCATTAGACACCAAATAGGACTCTACAGAACATGTATTCACTGAAGAAGGAAACTAATTAAATACGTGATGCTGTTCTTACCCTCAATTTGCAAGTACCATTTATTTGAATAACTCATCTACTTTTAATAGTAAGATTGTCCTCAGATGTGTCTTATCTAACAATTTTAATGGATGGGCAAAGAGTTGGACATGACTGAGCATACACACACACAAACATAGCTTTGTGGTGGTAGTGTAAAATTTCTTCATTGACTCATTGGTTTTTTAGTTGCATATTGTTTAGCCTCCACATTTTTGGGCTTTTCCCATTCTTCATTCTATAACTGTTTTCTACTTTCATACCATTGTGGTAGGAAAAAATGCTTCATATCATCTCTATCCTCTTAAATTAGACTTGTTTTGTGGCCTAGCAAAGAGCCGACTCATTGGAAAAGACCCTGATGCTGGAAAAATTTAATGCAGGAGGAGAAGGGGACGACACAGGACAAGATGGTTGGATGACATCACCAGCTCATTGGACATGAGTTTGAGCAAGCTCTGGGAGATGGTGGACAGAGAAGCCTGGCATGCTGTAGCCCATGGGGTCACAAGGAGTCAGACATGATTGAGCTACTGAACAACAACAATTGGCAACACTTTATTACTTCATTATTAAGCAGAGTGAGTAAAACCCACATAGCATAGTGGTTAACCATACAAATTTTGGAACCAAACAGACAAGGATGGAATGACATACACACTAATTGGCTGTATGATTTTAAACTTATTAATTCTCTAAATCTCAGTTCCATTATCTGAAATGGAGATATAGTTACACATAAACAATAAGGTTGAATGCAAAATTAAAGAGATATTATGTGTAAAGTGCTTAGAACAGAGTCTGGCCCATAATCAACATGCTGACATTTGCTAATATAATGTGTTCTGCCTTACGTCATTTTCCATATATGTAGTTTAGTATTGTAAAATGTGTATTCAAAGTATTAAATGTGTGGCATAACCGTATATGAAACTACCTAGAGTAGAGGGAAAGCAAAGGTTATTTGTTGCAATCTGCAGGCATGTATGAAAGGCTTACTCCATACACTGGAATTTATGAACAAGACCTTGGCATTTGTCATTATGAATGCTTAGGGTAGCACATTTACCCTGTCTGCTGATTAAGTATTTGGTATATTTCACCAAGATGCAGTCCTGTTTCTCAGGCCAAAACAGCATTATGAGAAACTAAAATTGACTAAGAATAGGGATGTATCATTCTTTTAGATCCTTCTGTTCATAAATGACAATTTAATCCTAATTTTTAACATCAATTGTTTCTGCTAATGGTAAATACAAAGTATAATGTTGGTGTTAATATCAAACATTTCTTGCTACCTGACATCTTGTAAGAATTAGCTTTAAGATCTGTCTTCACTTGCCAGCAATTACAGGTAGAACTGTATCCCATGTTTTTAATGACCAGCAAATAAGTGGCATGATGTGATTTTGAATAGCAGCCTTCCAGGAGTGCAGAAATCACAAAACTTACACAAACACTATAGATTTTTATGACCCTTATCTTTGGAGCACTGGTTTATTTCCATGTTTATTGTAACAGATCATCAATGATTAGATAATGCTGGGGAGAACATATGGATTTTAAGAAAAATCATGATATTCTTTTGATGTTATCCAAGCTTATGTTATTCTTTACATGACTCACATGACATTTGCTGTAACTAGTTAAAATTAATCAATACATTTTTGCTTCTGTGACAGGTGGTTGCTATTTTAATTATTTCTTTCAATAAATCAATAAAATAAAAATTAAAACCATGTGATTAGTAAAGTATTGTCTTCAAAACTGAGACTTTCTTTGATCTATAAAAATATATTTTAAAGACTTTATCATTCAGGGGATAATTACAGCAATCAATAGAATTTGACATAGAGCTCTCTTCTTTGGAAGGAGTATGATCCTGTAAGCAGGAATAAAAAGAAGAAAGAAAATAAAATGATGATGATGATATCAGGGCTTTACATTAGTTGGGTGTGTTAATTCATGATATGATATGCTTACATCCTCTTGAAAGATAAGTTTCAATAAAGTAATATCTTTAAAAAAGCATATTATGGATAAGTGACCAAACCAGAAACTACTCTTTAATTAAGCCCATTAATCTTACCCATTAGATCAGTTTCACCACCTATAGTCTTGGTTGAGGAAGAATCAGTGTGTGTGTGATACAATTAAATTGAAAGATGTGAGACTGAAGCATTTCTAGATTTATGTTCAAAACCAGGGTTTAGCTATTTGCATTGTAAAGAAAGAATTCAACCATCTCAAAGCAATACATCATCTTCCGAGTAGCATTTACCCTCCACAGCCCTAGCCAGCTGGTGTTACTGAGACTCTCCATTTACACATTTTTCTTAAACCAGATCCTGAGTCAATTTAGAATAGCAATGCAATTATTTTTATGGACTTAACCTATTAAGAAGTGAGGAAGCTGCCACACAGCATGGTCTCTTAGCTACTCAGGACGAAACCTGAATCTCAATGTGTCTACCAGGTCAAGAACTAATTTTTCTCATCTACTATGATGCCACTTGCTACACTTGAAACTATATGACATAATGAAACAAATTGTATTTAAAGCCAGGTAGACTAAATTTGAATCCTTGCTCACGTAATTACCAGCTGTGTGACCTAGACGTTATTTGTGAAAAACAGAGGTTACAAATGTGAGAAGTTTTGCCATACTGCTGGACACATGATAGTTTCACAAAATATGTCTAATTTTTTATTATTTAGTTACTAATTGGATATGTGCCTCAGTTTCTGCATCAAGAAATCAGATTCCCCAAGTGGTGAAGAACCTCTGCCATGAATTCCAACCCACTGATGAATGTGATGATGTATTCTTTTTCCTTTTAAGTCTACTATTGTGGCATCCCTGGAATTTGATCCTCATTGGCTCTGCATATTTATATGTATGCCCTCTTTTCTGCTTGTCTATGGCTGTGAAGCAGAGCACATTGAGATTATGTAGCATAAAATAACCCCTTAGTCATGCTCTCAGGCTTCCCTCATTGCTCAGTTGGTAAATTATCTGCCTGCAATGCAGGAGACCCAGGTTTGATTCCTGGGTCAGGAAGATCCCCTAGAGAAGGAAATGGCAGCCAATTCCAGTATTCTTGCTTAGAGAATCCCATGGACAGAGGAGTCTGGCAGTCTACAGTCCACGGGATCACAAGAGTCGGACAACTTAGTGACTAAAAACCAGCAACATGCTCTCAATTTTATCGATCAAGAATTTAGGCAAAGCACAGCAAATATGGCCCATTCCTGCTCCATAAAGGGTGGCTCAAATGGCTGAAGACCGCTAAGACAGCTTAACTTGTGTCTTGTGTCTCACACCTGCTGTTTTGTCTGTTGTTTATCTCCCTCAGTTCTTCTCCACATCTTTGGTCATGTCTGTTGCAGTCTAGACTATCCATAATGGTTTTTTCATTCACATGCTTGATATCTGGCCTGGAATGTTGAGACCAGCTGCATTGGATCAGACATTCTGCTCTCTCCATGGCCTCACCACATAGGTAGCTTGGGGTACCTCAGAGCCTGATATTGTAGGATAGTGAGATTTCTTACATGGAGGTTGACTTCCCCAAGAGTAGGCATTCCAAGGGGCCAGGAAGAAGCAAGTAGGCTTCTAATGACTTAACCACCGAAAGTATACAAAGCAAGAATTCTGCCTCATTCTTTTGATTAACCTAATCACTAAGGTCACCTCAGACTCAGTTGCAGACATAACAAAGAATATATTATTTTAAATTTCCTCATTGTATCAGGACTTCTCATCAGGAACTATGGCAGACTTTGGTTATGTTTACTGTCAGATAAGCTATCAGAAAACATCAAGCCATAATCCTAGAGATAAACTTCTTTAGGTTTTCAGCATGCTTCAATTTAAAATGAAATTTTCTAGATATCTGGCCTTACGTGTGTTGCCAGCCCATTATAAGTATAATTTTTCTTATCCCTCATTGGAAACAATAGCAGCTATTCCATAAGATTGATTTGGATTGGAGATAATGTTTGATATATATGGGGCACTCAAAAAATGGCAGTTGCTATTTTATCATTATTGACATCAGCATACATTGTACTTCTAATACACGAGTGGAACTCTTTCTAAACCAAGCCCATGTTCATCACCTGTTCAGTCACTGATGTTGGCTGACTTAGACCTCACCATAAACGACAGTTCCATGGTTTACTACTCCCTGTGTGTTAGTCATGTCCGACTCTTTGTGACCCCATGGACTGCAGCCTACCAGCCTCCTCTGTCCATGTTATTCTCCAGGCAAGAATACTGGAATGAGTAGCCATTCCCTCCTCCAGGGAATCTTCCTGACCCAGGGATCAAACTTGGGTCTCCTGCTTTGCAGGCAGATTATTTACCATCTGAGCCACCAGGGAAGCCCATTAGTATCTCCCTACCTACTTGTTATTCCATTTGTTCAACTTCTTCTTCCTCCTCAATACATTTTCTTAACTTTCATCATAACTTACACTCAAGTTCACCTGAATTAATTAAGGCAGTGTAACTTGCATTATCATAAGTTTTTCTGGAGTTTAGATGGAATAGTTGAATATATGGCCTGGTGCCCCTACAGTGAGACTGTGCCCTAACCTCACCCAAATGAAGTATTTCTTCAAGTTGTTCAACTATTCCTGGTATCCTAACCAATCTACATCTAAGTTTAAATTAAACACAAATTGAGATATGCAATCCACAAATTACTAACATTTTCTCCCTTATATGTAGGTTGCTATTTTTCTGTATTCATTGAACTAAATCCCAAGAGAAGGATCATCCTGAGAAATTTCAGGAGAAAAGACATGTTCATCCTTACATGTTACTCTTTGACTAGGATCATGGTGAAACATCTCAATCCTTTTATAGTTAATACCAGAAATGGATTTGGGGCAAAGGAGAATATCCTTGATTTTAAAAAAATACTATGTGAGTGCCTATCAAAGACCATTGGTAATTTAGTGTTAGATGCTTTCCTTTCTTCATGATTTTGTTACATCACAGAATTTGTAAATCAATTCCTAAGAACAGATTTCTAAGGTTACATATATATATATATATATATATGTATGTATGTATGTATGTATCTGTATGTATCTGTATGTATCTGTGTCTGTGTACACATGGATATATATTCAAAAGTCTGAGTTACCATTCTTATCAGCAGATATAAGTAGGAAGTGAAACACTAACAGAATTTAAAGATTTTTACAGCTACTAAACCCATTTACCTAAAGATAACATCTTTAGGTCTTCTTTACATGGTTTTATTAATCAAGCCTTCTACATAACAAATTCATGTGAGTTGAAGAACTAATCAATAAACCATATATCATTAACTAACCAGAATTATGTTAAGTATAAAAAACTCCATTATTTACTGGGATTTAATGGCCAGATACAAAGTCTTAGGACTGCTTTGACATATATTACTTTCAGTCAGTAAATGCTGCCCATGCTTAAGCTGGCTCTGTACAAACGCATTTGGGGAAAACAACATGAGCAGTGTGGCTGCATTCAATGTCAATCAAATTATGTTAATCTGAAATAATATTACTAACATTTATTTTATATATTATTTTTATATAATTTAAATGCCTCCAAAAAGTGGGTAACTGCATACCTTGGAAGAATCCTGAATGACTGATCACAAGCTTGTGGCACAACCCCAGCTAGGTTAAACTGTCCATTTTTAAACTTAGTTTCAAATATTAAGAGACTGTCAGGAATGCATATCTCACACAACCTGTGACTATTATCTATCTGTAAATCCATGGTTTCTCTTTGATCTTAATTCAATTTAAGAAAATATGACCATTTTACATGGCGTGTATTTTTTACCTTCTTCACTTTATTTTATTGTATGCCGGAAACTACTTTGGCATTATGTCTATTTCTATACAACTAAAGGTACTGATGTGTATATACCAAACAGTCATATAGGAAAACAATCCAATGAGTCAGATACTCTTATTAAGCCCATTTTACAAATGGAGAATTGGAGGCACAGGGAAGGTAAATAACTTGCTCAAGTCACAAATTTACATTAAGTTACTATTTGGATTAGTTTCTTATTGTTGCCATAACAAATTACTGCAGCTTAAAACAACACTTGCTTATTATCTCATAGTTCTGCAGGTTAGAAATCTGACACTGGTCTCACTGGGCTAAAATTAAAGTGTTGGCAGGACTGTATTCCTCACTGGAAGCTCTGGGAAAGAATCAAACTCCAAGCCCATTCCAACTGTTAGCCTAATTCAGTTCCTTACAACTGCAGGAATGAGGTCCTTGCTCACGAAAGGTATCAGCTAGGAGTTAGTCTTTATTCTCCAGGCTGTCTTCACTCCTTTACATGCTTTCCATGGGTTCATAAAGGCCTCTCTCCAGACTTCCAAAGATATGGCCCCTATCTTTCAGAACCATTAAAGGTTCTGCAAATCTTTCATAGGGCTTCCCAGGTGGCTCAGAGTTAAAGAATCCACCTGCAATGCAGGAGATGCAAGAGGCACGGGTTCAATCCCTCGCTCAGAAAGATTTCCCTGGAGGAGGAAATGGCAACCTATTCCAGTATTCTTGCCTGGAGAATCCCATGGACAGCTGTAGTCTATGGGATTACAAAGAGTTGAACTGAGCAAATGAGCACATACACAAACGAGCACATACACAAACAAATCCTTCGTAAGCTTGGCGCTTCATACTCCTCAAATCCAGCCAGAGAAAGTGCTATACTCAAGATTAGATTCAGTCCACCTAGATAATGCACAATAACTGACCTATTTAAGGAACAAAAACCATAATTATATCTGGAAAGTTTCTTTTCCCATGCAATGTAATCTATTCACAGGTTCTAGGGATTTTGTGTGGACATTGTTGGGGAGACCATTATTAAGCCTATTATACTATCACTCAATTTTTGTATTAGTTTTAGGGTAGTTTCATCTACCCTGATAAACCACTTAAAGGTAATTTATTACAGTAAAAAAAAAACTGTACCATTTTAATTAGTAGAAAGACTTATAAATCAAAGGTTTTTAACTACATAAGAGTGATAATATAGACATAGGCAGATTAGCCACTTTAATTTTTTCTGTTCACCTTAACCAGATTTCCAGGAAAAGTTTCATACATGGAGCAATGGGAAAAGATGAAAGAAGAAAAGAGGCAGTAACTCCTTAATCAAGGATCTAGGATGCCCATGTTTCCCGTATTGTTCTCTGTGTTTTGATATATCATGAATAAGAAAATAGTGGGAACAGCACAAACTTCCTCAGAAACTCTGACAATTAAATACACTTCTTTCTGTGCATTTTTCCTAACTTCCTTCATTACAGGCTGCTGTACCAAAGTGTCATTCACTCAATTACTCTTTCTCAATCATTACTGCAGAATTATGTAATAACGTACCAGTGAAGTATAAAGCCCTATTTTTTAATATATAACTACCAGTCATAGATAATGATTTACAAACCTACAGGAACTCATCCCAATTAATGATCCTATTCATTCTTGGTTTATAAATTATTCACAAAAGGCACACTAATTAATTCAACCTGAGTGATTATCAGAAATAAAATCTTGAACTGGCTTATGAGGTTCCTCCAGTTTTATTCATTCTATTGACAAGGTCTGAGAGGTGAAGTTAATGAAGACAAAAAAAGAGACATACATAATAGGAGAAGGCTGTGAGAGGGAACAGAATATATGGTAAAAAATAGATGGCAAAAGGATTGCAAAGATAATGGTGACAATTAATACTCATGGAATTTTTGGTTATTTGAAGTATAGTAAAAAATAAATATCAAAAAGAAGCTTATTCTAGAGATTATAAGGCTAAAAGTTTTCCACTGTATTTCATGGTTAAAATATTTTAGCTTTCAAGCCATTTTTCCCTCTTAAATTAAGTTGCAGGAAGGAAATACTATTTTTTTCACCTGTTTTTATTTTAATAATATAAACATAGTTCAGGGTGTGGCTCATCTAGTCACTGGCACAACCCTGAGAATAAGTCTGCTCCCTGGAATGAAGCATGTGGAGTGTTTCACACTCAGCTGAAATTTATGTAAAGAAGTACCAGTCCACAAAATCATGTAATAAATACATAGAGCTTTTTTGCAACCCACAGTAGGTGGTAACTCTAACCTAAAGAGACACATCAGGGTAGACTCAGTGCTGATTTAGTGCTAATCACTGTAGGGCCATACTTCTTAATTTCTTGTGTCTTTGCTAGAGGCTGGGTTTAGAGAGTAGAAGAAAGCAGATTATCAAATGTGGGGACCAAAGCATCCAGCAACAGAGCAAACAAGGCCATTTATAACGGTCATCATAAAGGTTCTCAAATTAAGCATGCTATGGTCCCTACAGTTGTTTTGTAGTAATGCAGGTTATGGGCCATCACCCAAACTGACCCTCGAGATTATTTTTTATGAAGCATCATAAATCATCTGAATATTATATTTTGGAAAAATTGTTAGTTGCTAGAAAGTAGTCTTTGGAAAAAGAGCCATAATTTTATGTCAACATCTTCATGTCCTAGTTGTGTGATTTTTACCAAGTTACTTAAATTCACTAAGTCACAGCTTAACAGAATAAATGGTAATAAATTCTATCTCACAAGATTACATGAAAGGATACTACATGTCACATAGTACATATTGAATAGTTGCTCGTTGAAAATAACTACTCTTAATAGAGCTGAGAACAAGGCAAAGCCTAAAGATCTCTATAAGGAAATTACTACACTTCACCCTTTATTCTTATTGGTAAAACTAAAGATATTATTTAGTTTTGAAAAATAAACTTTTTATAATATGCTATAAATATTATATCAAAGACATTTAGTCTTTGGGTGTCAAATAGAGAGTCATATAGAGAATTCCTGTAACCTTTGTTTCCTTTATTTCTGAAAATGATCAAAAAGGGAGAAGTGAGTTTATAGCTAAAGGTATAATACAATGTGAATTCTGTGGGACATGATATAACAAAACCTTGTGGGAATAGACATTTGAAGTTTTCTTTAGAAGAGAAATGGAAGCTTCACAGTTCCAGAATTCACCGTTCTCCCAGGCTCCAGAATTTATAGCATTTTCCAAAATAGTATTTCATATGTAATATCTTTTTTTGCACATACTTAAAGAACAGAGAGAAGCCCAAACTTAAGCTACAACATGTTTCTGCCAACAGGAATAGCCAGAAACCAAGTACAGTAATAAACAGAATTACATTACAACATAGAGAAATGTAGAAGGTTGACAATAAAAACATAATATTCTCAGTAAAAATATTATTACTTCAGTTAGCTTTTATTACTTTTTATACAGTATCAATGCTTCTCTTTACTGAGCATTTCCAGATTCCTTAATTATGTGAACTTGCTAATGATGTAGTAAACCTTGCATAGTTTTTTTTTTCTTTAAAAAAAAAAAAGAATCTTTAATTTCTTATCGACAGTCAAATTAAAGGGATGTTAGTTATTTGGGGACCTAAAAGAAATCTAATCTCTGATTATCATTATGACAAAGATCCTTCCCCACTCTGTACACTATGACATATTTTCCAGTGTAGTATTTACTCTTTAAATGTATGAGTTAAAAATTCCTCAAAATATGGTAATGAACTTTAAATATTTGGCAATAAGGACTGTCTATGATATGAAGCAGATTCTCAGTATTAACTCATAATTACTCTTCATGTTCCTAAATTTGCCAACAAATCAAGCAACAGAACAAAAGTTGCAAAAATTTTTAACATTAGTGCCTGAACCATTTATACTCTAAATTGTAAAACAGCCAAAAGGTTAAGTTAGTCAAACATATGACTCATAGCTAAAGAAAAGGAAAAGGAAATATATGGAGATTCATGTAAAATGAATTCAGCTGCACTGCATTATTCCAAACTTGAAGAAATTTGCATTTCTTTATTAATAGCTCAATTGGTAGAGAATCTGCCTGCAATGCAAGAGACTGCCTGCAAGGCAAGAGATGCAGATTCAACCCCTGGGTCAGGAAGGTTCCCTGGAGAAGGAAATGGCAACCCACTCCAGTATTCTTGCCTGGGAAATCCCAAGGACAGAGGAGCCTGGTGGCCTATGGTCCATGGGGTTGCAAAGAGTCCGACACGACTTAGTGACTTGACCACATTAATAGCAAAGACAAATCTTGGAACTGAACTGTAAATTAAAAAAAAAAAAATTAGGTGAAAAATTAGTAAAGTCCATGACTTGTAAATAATATGACAGCATTATAAATTAAGTCCACATAACCTAACAGATGGGGATTCCAGAATATGTCTTTTATTAATATATTTTAATGTAATTTCCTTGACCAAAGTGCTAGGAAAGAATCCATTTTTTAAAATTATAGATTTTGAAGTTCTGAAAAAAGAGAAATGTTTCAATAAATGTTTTTGACAAATGTATGAATATTTTTAATAATATCTTCCTGTATGTAATCAGCCAGATCTCAACAGTTCTTTGTATAGCTGCTTCTACAATGTTTTCTTCTCCTCCATGAATTCTAAGCATTAGTATTTTATGCCATGTATCATCACTGCTTGTTGCAGTCATTTAAGATCTCCAAGTCATATTCCTTGAGAATTCTAGCTCTCGGCTCACTATCATACCCTTCAAACATATTCTGTCATAATGTGTGGTGACAAATTTTCATACAGACAATCGTTCTACACCTTGACTTCTCCTCCCTTGACCAAGCAACCTTCAGCAACCTCTCATCCAACCTATCTCAGCCATTCAATAACTAAGCATAGTATTGTGGTGAGCCAGGTACCCTTGATTTTACTGTGTTAACAAAGATCATCAAACTGATCATCAAAATAATCCAGGATGCATTAACATTGCAGAGGTTTAACGTTGCCTTGTGGCCAAGATCTGCCTGTCTTTGGCTTAGAGTTACAGAAGACTATGGGCATTTATTACATTTCATTTTTTACACTATTATAATCATTTCAGTATTTCCACAACTACAGCTTGAATAAAGAACATAAAGAATGGAGAAATCTGTTTTTTAAATGCACCCAACATGGGAGTGACCCTTCTGGTATCATTTCTTTGACCAATGCAAGTTACATGGATATATTCAAACTCAAAAACTATAAAAGTGAAATCCTCCTATATGGTTGGGTTGGAGAGCAAACAGGAAATATGAATAAGTGCTAGCTCAATATATTATATATATATTATTATATTAGTTCACTAAAACACACTTAAAAGTTTTTCCTAATAAATATACTTTTTCAATTTTATTTTCATATATTTTATCCTCTGATACAACATTTTATCTTCCCAGCTAACTCCCTTTAGTACTGCAACTGTAACAATTCTTCAGCTCCATCAAGAGGTACCATTCACTGCAAAAACTACTTTTTCACTCTCTCTCATATCCCCTCATCTTGTCATATCACTTCTTAACTTTAAAATAGGTTCAGCATTTTATATATATATATATATATATACACACACACACACACATATACACATATATATATATGTATATAAAATCAAGCTATCTGAACACATACTCAATCCCCATCCACCATCCTGCTTTCTTCATGATACTTTCAGTTCAGTTCGGTTGCTCAGTCGTGTCCAACTCTGTGACCCCATGGACTGCAGCACTCCAGGCCTCCCTGTCCATCACCAACTCCCGGAGTTTACCCAAACTCATCTCCATTGAGTCGGTGATGCCATCCAACCATCTCATCCTCTGTTGTCCCCGTCTCCTTCTGCTCTCAATCTTTCCCAGCATCAGGGGCTTTTCCAATGAGTCAGTTCTTCACATCAGGTGACCAAAGTATTGGAGTTTCAGCTTCAGCATCAGTCCTTCCAATGATATTCAGGACTGATTTCCCTTAGGATGGACTGGCTGGATCTCCTTGCAGTCCAAGGGACTCTCAAGAGTCTTCTCTAACACCACAGTTCAAAAGCATCAATTCTTCAGTGCTCAGCTTTCTTTGGAGAAGGCAATGGCACCCCACTCCAGTACTCTTGCCTGGAAAATCCCATTGACGGAGGAGCCTGGTAGGCTGCAGTCCATGGGATCGCTAAGAGTCAGACACGACTGAGCGACTTCACTTTCACTTTTCACTTTCACACATTGGAGAAGGAAATGGAAACCCACTCCAGTGCTCTTGCCTGGAGAATCCCAGGGACGGGGGAGCCTGGTGGGCTGCCATCTATGGGGTCGCACAGAGTCGGACACGACTGAAGCGACTTAGCAGCAGCAGTGGCAGCAGCTTTCTTTGATGATACTTTAGTGGAAAATAAACGCAACTTGGTTAAATCCAACTCAACATATTCTGCATCTGCACCTACTAGCAGAACAGAGCCGACAGGCTTATTACTAAATGTACTCACGCTGACTTCATACTGCTTAGGACTGCTTATCATTCTTACTTCTTTTCTATTGTTTATTCATTCTTCTATTCTAAGACAAACAACATCAAAATTTCTTCCTCCAACTTTCACCACCTCCTACCTAATTTTCATTTTCACTCAATAACATCCCATGCCCCACAGCAATAATTTTAGCTTGCTTTAATTACACTTTGTGAAATATATCATACACACATATGAGGCTATAAAACAGATAAGCTGTCCATTGAAGGAATAGGAATCATCTAAAAAGATAATACTTTACCTTCCACCATAACTTCTTTCTATCTCTTTACACCTGTGTCTATATTCTTCCTCCCCTTTTACCACCAAGCAGCTGCTTTTGCCCTTCCTGAGGACATATCCTCCACTTTTTCTTTACATCTCATTTTTTACTTAAAAATTTTTGTCTTTATACGCTATTAACTCTACATCTCCTGCTGCCAGTTCCTGTCCTATTTGTGTTGTTCTATTATTATTCCTTTTAAAATTAAATTTCTCCAATAATTATCTATACTTATTTTATTTTACTGCAAACAGGCTTTAATCTTAACATCAACCAAAACTGTTTTGAATCTTCATGCTGCAAAATAAAAGTGTTATTTCTCAGTTCTTGTTTATACATCCTCTCTGTAGGATTTAACAACTCATCATTCTATCTCCCCAGAAATATTTTCTCTATACGACTTTCTGAACATATTTCTCACTACCACCTACCTTGCTAGTAGCCACCTCTTCATTCTTCTACTTTGCTGATTCCTCCATGTCTCCAACCTTCAAGTGATAGAATTTCCCAAGTACCTCTGCACTTAGTTTTATTTTTTTCTACCTACACTCTCCCTTGGCAATCTTATGCATGTTCATGGGTTTAAACAGTATCTATAAACTGATGCTCCCAAGTTGCATACCAACCTGAACTTCTCTCCTAAACTCCAGGTTAAAAAAAAAAAAAAACAAAACAGAAAAACTGCCATCTTGACATCCTAGAGAAGTAAAAAAACTGGACATTTAATCTCAACCCTAAATCTGTTCATATCACACTGCTCTTTATCTCAGTACATGAGAACTCCACCTTATCAATTCATCAGGTCAAAAAAAATTAGGGTCGCTCTTGACTATTCTATCGTATATTCTACATTCAACCTATCAAAATATCCAGTTTGCCCTACCCACAAACTGTATGAAAATAGACTATTTATTACCTTTTTAAACACTATTATCCTGGCCCAAATCTTTCTTACAAAGATCAAGGAAAGGAAAAGAGAGATGGGCTACAGAATAAGGAGAAGGAGAAACAGAAGGAGAAGAATCATCCTCTGTGTCCTTGGTTTGAGACCACATCAAAGTCAGGAATAGAAAGCTGTGACAGTGGTTGCCATGGTTATATTAGTGCAGGTGAAAGCAAAAAGAGAACAGAAAAAATAATCTTTTTACAATTCAGGGAGCTGGACCTTACCTCCCTTTCAGTCATTTTTTTCTCCCTCCTCTCTTCTTATCTCAACTACTCTAACCATCATGGACTTCTCACTACATCACAGGCAGAGTCAGCAATCTCTACTCTCAGGGTCTTGGTCCCAAAAGTTTAGTCTTTCCAGGAGACTATTCTTCCAGTTATTTCACCGGCACACCACTTCACCTTATTCAGCTTTATATTCATATATCACCTTATCGGTTGTGGTTTTCCAGACCAGTTATCTAATTTAAAACCTCTTTCATTTTATCTTACCTGTTTTTCTAAGCAACACCTGAAGCAATGCTCTATATTCTTATTTATTCACTTACGGCACTGTCACTCAAACAATAGCTGAGAAAGGGACTTCTATAATTCACCACTGCATCACCAGTGCCCAGAAGAGTGTCTGGCACATATTGAGCTTGAAGTCGATATTTAAAAACAGGAGAAAAAAAACTATGAATCTATTGTTAGCATTTTTGTTTCATTAAAAAAAAAAATCTGAAGTGATCAGGAGCTCAGTAATATGGCTAATCAGCATAAATAAGGTGTCTGCAAACTATGTCCAGAAGGCCACGTTTGCCCTGTTCTTTTTTTTTTTTTTTTTTTGTAAATAAAGTTCTTTGCAACACATCCAGGCTCATTTATTTGCCTTTGTCTATGGCTACTTTGGGGCTATGCCAAGAGTCTTTATGACCTGCAAAGCATAAAATATTTACCATCTGGCCCTTTTTAGAAAACATGTGCCAAGCCTTGACCTAACCTATAAAATTCTGACTTAATTTCCTATGTTTCCTTTCTTTAGTGGGTGGGGGTCATTACTGCCTTTCTATATTGCTAGTCACCTCAAAGTAATGATGGAAACTTTTACTAACTTTTAAATAGGGAACTAGAGATAATTATGAGGAACTCAGTGTCAGCTGTTCAACTTCAGAACCAGTAACATAATTGTAAGATGTTTCTCCTTTACTATTTCTTCCTATCACTTAGTCAGGTATTTTTCTGAGGTAACAGTGATCTATAAAGAAAAGCTCTGGGGACATTCTTTATTTCTAAGGTTGGAAACTATTTAGAACAATGTTGCTTGAATGAGAGGGTTTTAATTGATTCATCAGTGTTTCTTGCCCAAACCATTAAATTTCATACCCACTAACAGACTTCTCAGGAAGACTATCTCTCATTGGAAAATCTTTGCCTTATACTGATAGATGAGCAGGAAGCCGAAATAGAAGGGGGAAATCCTTCCTAGTCAAATGCAACTTTATTATCAGTCATTAACTTGGGCTAATTTTCTGATATAAAGATCTCCCACCAAAAATGTAGGCAAGGATACATACTTCCCATACCGTATTTAATTTGTGGTACTCAGGATTTAAAAAAAAAAAAACGGATTTAATCTTTATCCTACTTTGCAGTGAAGAACCAAGTCTGACTCTACATTGGAACCGTTTTCATTGACTTGCTTTTCACTGATGTTGGGCTTCCCTGGTGGCTCGGGGGGGAAAGCATCTGCCTGCAATGTGGAAGACCTGGGTTCGATCCCTGGGTTGGGTAGATCCCCTGGAGAAGGGAATGGCAACCCACTCCAGTACTCTTGCCTGGAAAACTCAACGGGTGGTAGGCTACAGTCCATGGGATCGCAAAGAGTCACACATGACTGAGCAACTTCACTTCTTCGCTTATGTTGGTATTACAATCATACATAATGGCCTGCCTCAGAGGACCCTGTCCCTCTGCCTGCCTGTTAAACTGAAGAGCTTTTGTTCAGCTCATAAAGAGATAATCTGACCCTGCCCACCTGTGAATGGCTAAAAAAAAGAGATTAACAAACACTTTCCAAAGGCTAGGATTTCCGGGAGATGTTTTGCAAGACTGAAAACTTTTTTTACTTTACTTTCTCATTGCCTCTCCTCTATTCTGTCTTTTAACTATAGCTCCTCATTGTTTCTCTCTGGCTCAATAAAAGAACCTGGCATCCAGAACCCAACAAGATGGTTATTTTAAGACATTAGTCAGCCACCTTCTTGGTCAGCCAGCTTTCTAAATAAACTCGTATTCCTTGCCTCAATGCCTAGTCTCTCAGATTCACTGGCCTTCTGTGCAGTGAGCAGAGTGAGCTTGAATAACACTACTTGTATAATTAAAACAATCACACATGACTCGAGCCTGAAATAAATAGTTTCATCCTCAGAGTCAGAAAAATGTGGGTTTAAAGCTTTGTTCAGCTAGGTAATAGTAGGAGACCTGAGCACTTTGCTGGCCTTTTGGATGGTGGATGATAGCCTACAAATAACTAAAGAGAAAAGTAAGGCCATTTAACACACTGACAGCATGCAATAAATGAGAAATCATTCAGTTCAGTTTGCTCAGGCATGTCTGACTCTTTGCAACTCCATGGACTGAAACACGCTAGGCTTCCCTGTCCAACTTCCAGAGCTTGCTCAAACTCATGTCCATCGAGTTGGTGATGCCATCCAACCATCTCATCCTCTGTCATCCCCTTCTCCTCCCACCTTAAATCTTGCCCAGAATCAGGGTCTTTTCAAATGAGTCAGCTCTTCTCATCAGGTGGCCGAAGTATTGGAGTTTCAGCTTCAGCATCAGTCCTTCCAATGAATATCCCAGACTGATTTCCTTTAGGATGGACTGGTTGGATCTCCTTGCAGTCCAAGGGACTCTCAAGAGTCTTTTCCAACACCACAGTTCAAAAGCATCAATTCTTCAGCACTCAGCCTTCTTTATGGTCCAATTCTCACATCTATACATGACTACTGGAAAAACCATAGCTTTGACTTGATGGACCTTTATTGGCAAAGTGATATCGCTGATTTTTAATATGCTGTCTAGGTTGGTTATAGTTTTTCTTCCAAGGAGCAAGTGTCATTTAATTTCATGGCTGCAGTCACCATCTGCAGGAATTTTGGAGTCCAAAAAAATAAATTCTCTGTTTCCCTTATTTCCCCATCTGTTTGCCATGAAGTGATGGGACCAGATGCCAGGATCTTAGTTTTTGAATGTTGAGTTTAAACCAGTTTTTTCACTCTCTTCTTTCACTTTTAGCAGGAGGCTCATTAGTTCCTCTTTGCTTTCTGCCATAATGGTGATGTCATCTGCATATCTGGGATTATAGCTATTTCTCCCTGCATCTTGATTCCAGCTTGTGCTTCATCCAGCTCGGCATTTCACATGATGTACTTCATATATAAGTTAAATAAGCAGGGTGATAATATACAGCCTTGATATATTCCTTTCCCAATTTAGAACCAGTACATTGTTCCATGTCCAGTTCTAAATGTTGCTTCCTGACCTGTATACAGATTTCTCAGGAGGCAGGTAAGGTGGTCTGGTATTCCCATCTCTTTAAGAATTTTCCACAGTTTGTTGTGATCCACACAGTCAAAGGCTTTGCCTAGTCAATAAAGCAGAAGTAGATGTTTTGCAGGAACTCTCTTGCTTTTTCTATGATCCAACAGATGTTGGCAATTTGAGAAATCATTAGGTAACCTAATACTGGACCCAATCTCATCATAATCACAGTTCTGGGCATAATAACATGATATTTGGGGGAGAGAAGTCTTGGAATTTGGTCTACCTCAGGCCCAAACCCCGGTTTTACCTATCTCTTTATTTCATTTGTTGACAATTTTATACCAGCATATTGAAGTATAAAAATGTAAAATACTACAAGTGGATCAGTATTTTCATATTTATCATAAATTCTTTTGAAAATATTGCCTCATATATACTTTCAAAATATATTAAAACATCTCAGTGTTGACATCTCAATTTAAACTTGGAATAGTGCAAAGAAGAAATGAGTTAGATAGTAAACGGCAAATCATAATAATGAGCTTCATGGTGGTACTGTAAGATAGGACTTAAGAAGTCACACTGCGTAAATTTGCTACTTCTACATAAACTTCTGCATGGAACTAACATGGAAAGGAAACCTGTTTGTATTCTTTTAATTGATGCTTTTGAACTGTTGTGTTGGAGAAGACTCTTGGGAGTCCACTGGACTGCAAGGAGATCGAACCAGTCAACCCTAAAGGAAATCAGTCCTGAATATTCATTGAAAGGACTGATGCTGAAGCTGAAACTCCAATACTTTGGCTATCTGATGCGAAGAACTGACTCACTGGAAAAGACCCTGATGCTGGGAAAGATTGAAGGGGACGACAGAGAATGAGATAGTTGGATGGCATCACCGACTCGATGGACATGAGTCTGAGAAAATTCCAGGAGTTGGCGATGGACAGGGAAGCCTGGTGTGCTGCAGTCCATGGGGTTGCAAAGAGCTGGACATGACTGAATAACTGAACTGACTGAATGAAAATTATTATCGTTCAAATCCACATCAAAAATGAGGTCATAAACTTCATTTCCCTCCAAATGCTCTTTTAGTACCTTAGCTATTTTATGTTATATTAAGCACAAAAAGTTAAAATTTACATATTAATTTTCTTGCCTCAAAGATCTCAAAGGTTAAAGAACAAACACATTTGTACTAAAGAAGTTGTTAAGTATGTAACTCAGAAAAGAAAAAAGTAGGGAGGTATTTGTTTGCAGTTCATCAAGCCCTAATGGCCCCATATATCAAAAACAAAAGTTCAGTGTTGCTCAACCAATCTTCCTCTGAGGCAGAAAATGGCATAACCAGTGGGGGAAAAAAAGAGAAGTCCTTTAAGTGTGTAATTGATATAGACATTATTTTTCCATTATTAAGATGGAAACATCTTCTCAGAATCATTGAACAAATGGAAAATAAAAATAAAAAACATCAGTTCTTGGAAAAAGAAAAATTTCTAATTCATTTTGAAGCAGTTATTGTGTAGCACTTGGGAAAAGGCTCTGAAAATCTTATTTACATTAGCACTCAAACAGAAAATCTACTTATATTAAGAAAGCAGGGAGCATCTTGGGGGCAAATTCACCCGAGATTCAAGGCACATTACACAAACATAAGTAATGAGACAAGAAAAATTTTTGCTATAAAGTATGAGGCAAAATGTCTTTCTACTTACCCAGATATTAAAAAATGATAAATCGTACATTTGAGACTTACTGCGAGTTGGATGGGTTGTTCTAGAAATGGAAACTCTAAGAACTGTGTTTCTGGATCTCTGCCATGTGGCAAAGTCCATTTTAAAAAAGATAGAAAATCAGATGAAGAAAATCATACATATTAGTTAATATATTACTAATGAAATTATGATCAAAATAGAGTTTTAAAGGAATATTTTAAAATCCTTTGTCTTTTTTTCTGAATTTAACACCATGGTACTATCCTTTCTATTTTAATAGGGGGTTCCCTGGTTAAAGAACATGTGGCTTAGCCATCTACTTCATATTTCCTCTCAGTTTTCTAAAATGTAGTTGCCCAAATGTTAATAATTTCACGACATTGGGGGCAAAATTCCAATACAGATCTCCCTAGTTTCAGAGTTACTGCTATACTGTTGATATACTACCTTTCTTTCCCTGTCTTTTTTCATCTCTCAATCTCCTCATCTTTTTCCCATCTTCTTTCTATTCCCCATGCCATAATTTATAGTATTTTTCCAACCCACGTAACAAAATGTGCAGATTGTGTATTTCATTTCACCAGGAGACTATTGGGGAATTGATTTGCTCACTTAATCCACTGATTTAAGTCAAATATTCCTATAGTGGAACAAGTCATTGGGAAAATCTAGTAAGAAGCTAGAACAAACAACAAAAGTACTTTTGGATTCTTGCTGTGGGGTAAAGAAGTAAATTATGTGAAAGAAAGATACTACTCAAATGTGAAGATGAAGTGTGCTTCTTAATTTTCCTGTGCTAAGGTCACATCTAACTCCAGCTTAAAAGAAGAAGATCTACAGAGAGGAAAGGTAGCAAAATACATTGCTGATCCCTACCCCCAACCCTGGTAAAAGGGAAACCAATCCACATAATTGATGATACATATTATAAAGGCACTGGATCCATATGTAATCTCAACAATGAGAATCCTGTTAGTCAAAGTACTTTGACTTGATCTACATGATATATTGTTTAAAAAACACCTTTAAATATATATCTAAATATATCAACAGGAAAAAAAAGTATGTTTGCAATTTTCTCCACTTAATACATGTCTTATTACTTAGCACAATTTTAGTTATTGAATATATTGCCCAAATTCTTGAAGGCCTGGACCATAGTTTTTCCTGATTAATTATGATAACCTTTTCCATTAGAATTTTTCCAGTTTCTTTAAAAATAACAGAATAGCATAGCAATTGTTTATAAGTATGTATTCCTTTCAAATAATATACATTAAGTAAATTATAACTTGTTATTCTTAGATTATGAAGCTAACATAACTTTTCCATAAAATGTAATAACTTTTATACATACATTTTATTTAAAAAGAATACGGAATCATGCATAAGTCATAAGTTAGAGTTTAATAAAATTGTCAAATTGAACCCATCAAGTAATCAATAAAACATTATTACCATTACTCCCCAAATCTTCCTATGCCCCTACTAATTATGTCTCTTCTCCCAAAAGGTAACCACTATACTTATTATTATTTAGTAGTAGTAAACACTGTTTGTACATTTTAACCTGTTTGTAAATGACATTACATAACTATATTTTGTATCTATCTTCTTCTACTCATATTAAGTCTGTGAGATTCATCCACATTATGCTGCTAAGTCACTTCAGTCGTGTCCGACTCTGTGCGACCCCATAGACGGCAGCCCACCAGGCTCTGCCATCCCTGGGATTCTCCAGGCAAGAATACTGGAGTGGGTTGCCATTGCCTTCTCCAGTGCATGAACGGGAAAAGTGAAAGTGAAGTCGCTCAGTTGTGTCCGACTCTTAGCGACCCCATGGACTGCAGCCTACCAGGCTCCTCCGTCCACGGGATTTTCCAGGCAAGAGTACTGGAGTGGGGTGCCATTGCCTTCTCCGCATCCACATTATAGTGTGTAGTAATCATAGTTTGTTTAATATTGTGTAGTATTCCATTATTTGACTGAAATACTGTTTATTTATTCATTTTACTAAGATTGTTTCATATTGTTTCCAATATGTGACCATTACAAACAATCCCGCTGTGACTACTATTATAGATTTCTTTTCATGCTCAGTTAGTCTGCATTATAAACATGTTACAAAGAATATTTGTGAAAATATATGTTTGGGAATGTGTCTGTTTTTTGTAAGCTAAAGTTAATGGAAGTAGATGACTGGTTAACAAATATGCATATTTTTTTACCTTTAGTAAATACAAATTGATTGCAAGTGTTTACACAAAATTTATACTATCAAAAGAGCTTATTTTCTTAAAATTTCACAAATTTCCAACTTTGTTCATCTTATAGGAGAAAACGTGTGCTTGGTTGAGAATTATTTTGTGTGACTGTTAGCCATTTATTTTAGTTTTGCATATATATAATGCCTTTTCATATAGTTTATTCATATCTTGTTTGTCTATATTTTTCATCTTATATATTAAGAAAATTAAACTCAATGGATGCATGTTAAGAATAGTTCCTCAGTTTGTCATTTGCCCTTCAACTTTACTTAGTTTAGATTTTTATTCTGATGTGTTGTTATTCCTCTATATAGAAGTAATTTGTTATTTTGAACTGCAGAGTTGTAATAATGAAGATAATGAAATCAACGAAGTATAATTCAAATTCCCTGTATAATTCTAGACCCAAATAGCTGAGATTTTGGCTTCGCTGCTGCCTAGGTTACTGCCAGTCTCTATATTCACTCCAGAAGATCCCCGCTTTTGAGTCTAAGCCAAACAGACCTCAGACCTGGAGAGAGGGTTAATTTTTCTTCTCTGAAGAGCCCCCCAAATCTTGATTCAGAGCTGACTACTTCTCCTGGATGCACAACAATGAAATATTTCCTTTAGCCTTATTTCCCAACTTTCTCCCTTGCTCCCTCTATGCTGAGATTAAGGGCACACATTTGCACCCCACCCCACCATGATTTTGATGCTTTTTATATGATCTCTTTATATGATCTTATGGCTTCCCTGGTGGCTCAATGGTAAAGAATCTGCCTGCAATGCAGGAAACACAGGAAATGTGGGTTCGATCCCTGGGTGAGGAAAATCCCCTGGAGTAAGAAATGGCAACTCACTCCAGCATTCTTCCCTGAAAAATTCCAGGGATAGAGGAACCTGGCAGACTACAGTCCATGGGGTCACAAAAAGGTGGACACTACTGAGCAACTAAGCACACACACACATACTTCAAAAACAAATGATCTCACGGAAAAAGAGATCAGATTTGTGGTAACCATAGGTGGGGGGGGAGGGGGCAGAATTGGATGAAAGCAGTCAAAAGATATTAATACAAACCTCCAGTTATAAGATTAATAAGTACAGAGGATGTAGTGTACAACATGATAAAAACAATTAACACTGCGTGTAGGTTAAATTCGAAAGTTGTTATAAAAGCAAATCCTAAGAGTTTTCATAATAAAAATTATTTTTTCAATATTTCTTTAATTTTATATCTATATGAAATTATGGATGCTTACTAAACTAATTGTGGTAATTATTTCATGATGTACATAAGTCAAATCATTCTGTACACTCTAAACTTATACAGTGCTATATGTCAGTTATATCTCAATAAAACTGGACAAAATATAGAGACTATTAAAGATCAAAAACTCATTAAGGTACACTCTTAAAGTAGGTGCATTTTATTTCATATAAATTAGATAGTAATAAAGCTGCCTTTCTTTTAGGGTTTTACTTTATTGGGCTTTGTATTATAAGATTTTACTAAACAGTAACTGTGAAGAGGTTATAAGAAGCTGATTATAAAAGTTTTCTGTTTCATGTATTTAGTTATTGGCTATTTGAATTTTTATTCTTCCACCACCACTGTTTCTTTTTTTGTTTTTTTGGTTCTTGGGGATATAATTTAGCTTCTCTTACAGATAAATAGAATGCTTTATCTTATTTCCTTGTCCAGAAAGATGAAACACAAAAGGGCATTAAAATAATCAAACCATTTGTATTAGCATGAAGGGGCATAATTTTCATCAACAGTTCTCCTATACTATGTTCATCCCCTTGTCCTACCAAAACATTGAATTAAATACTCAATTGTACAGAAGAGAAGACAAGTGTGTATCTCTATGCATGTATGTGAATGTGCATTCATGTGTGGTATCTACTTCTGCTGGAATAGCAATTATAAGGCAAATAAATCATGTTTTAAATTGCAAATTTTAAAACTAAACCAATAACAGTTACTATTATCTCTCTCCAAATAAGCAACTTAGGTTTACAAAGTGAATGCAACTATTCCAAAGTGAATCAAGAAACAAGATGAGAAAATTTTTATCTCTGGGGGAAAGATGTATCTATACTAAGGTCCATGAGAACTAGTTAAACTATTTATTAATGCAGTTATGTGCTTTCCAGTATCTGAAACTGACGTGTGTGCCCTGTGTTCAGTCACTCCTCTGCATTCAATTCTTCACGACCCCACTGACTGTAGCCCATCAGGTCCTTCTGTCCATGGGATTTTCCAGGCAAGAATACTGGAGTAGGTGCCATTTCCTACTCCAAGGTATCTTACCAATCCAGGGATCGAACCCACACCTCTTGCATCTCCTGTATTGGCAGGCAGATTCTTTACCACTGTGCCACCTGGGCCCTTGAAACTGATACCACATGTTAAAAATATATAGGTTACAGATTGGAAAACTGTTCCGCAGATCTCCCCCTCACCTGGAAGCTCCCTTACATCCCTTCAAAGCAGGAGACGGGGTGCTCCCCAAAGTGTGAAAGAGAGCGATGACCCGAGCAGCCACTTGAAGAAACTGAAAGGGATTCTATGCTCCTCAGGATTGAGAAATATTAAAGAAAAGGAGGGATTGATGCCAAGCAGGGTCTTGTGGGGCTCCTGGGCATGGAAGCCTTTTTGTCCCCCACTTCTTACAGGCAAGACTCCAGCCTCCATGACCTTCTTCTCTGAGTTCCAAAGGCAAAACAGTTGCTAATCAAGAGAGGAGCAGCCAGGAAACCACCTGGGGCAAGATTAATGGGACCAGAGAGGCCCATCAGATTAAGACTCGCATAGATACAGCACAAAGATTATATTCTTCGATTTTTCAATGTGACTTTTTTCTCATTATTATCTTCCCACATGGGGAGAGGTTGGCCTTGTTCTGGAGATGCCATGTCTATAAGCTTTGTTAAAAGGATCCTTTTGGGGAAAGGAAGGTATTTGCACTTGAGATATTTCTTACTAATTTATAGCTGAGAATTCCCCAAAATCCGTGAAACACTTCACCTCTACCCCTTCTAAGAAAAGATGGGGCACAAACTATTTTTAAAAATAGCGATTCTACATAAATTATTACCTGAATCCCCAAAAGTATTGAGTATCAATATTTATAAGCAATAAAATGGAAAAGTTAGTGAAAGAAATCAGTTTTCTCTCTAGATTCTGAGTTATGATTATTAAGAGATTTCTCCTACATAAAATACTTAACAAGCCTTGGTTATAAAATGGAGATGACAATTGTTTATCAGGCTAAAATGGAAGGATAAGATAAACTTTTAAGATTTTGATTAGTTTTAAGATATAGGATATTCAAAGAAAATTACGTATCAAAACATCTAATGTTTCCCTGATCTGTCAGGGATTTAAGTAATATTAAGTTGATATACAATACCAATTGTAAAAAAGAAAAGAGTGCTAAATATAGGCTATAAGATATATAGGAAAATATGTGTTACTACCAAGAAGTGTCTTAAAGATACGAAGAAGCATCAACAGATTTTTTTTTTCTTTTGTTAATAGCAGCTTTGTTTATACAATATTCACATCCTGTCAATAACCAGTATAACTTCTATGAATACATTCAATTCTTGGTATCCCCAGTAGTATTGTTTTATAAAGTTACTATGAACACTGAATTAATAAATATTAAATCAGTGCTCCTAGCGGAAATATGTAAATATATAAGTAAATATATATACACATATCTATCTTGAATCCTAAAGTCAATTCATCCTGGAAGATCCTATTTTCTTCATTTCACAAAAGAGAGTAAGATTCTGAAGTGTTAAATGACTTGCCTGAGACAGCCCAACAACAGGTAGGTGCCAGAGTTGGGATTCAAGACTCATTCCATTGGCCCCAGAGTGAAAAGGGATAGTCACTAGGCAAAAAAAAAAAAAAAAAAACTTGCCCTGGACAATATATGCATTTAACTGCAGGCAGCAGCAGTTTTATTCACCTAAGGAGTTAGAGGTCAGAATATGGGGCTACCAGACACCTGGAAAGTGAATAGGACTCCCCAGTAAAGGGAATCATAGTGGGTATTTGCATAGAAATTTCCCTCAAATTCTTAGGCAGAATTCTTCACTGAGTAACGCAAGAGTATGATTAAATGCATACAAAATAAACTAAAAGGTTGAAAAATCTAAATAGAGATGTCAGAAACTCCTAAGATAAAATTGAGAAAAAAATTTCCAGCAGAATCATACCACAGTTAATACTAAATGAAGATCTAAGGCAAAAGGGAAATATTATCAAATGGAAATTCATATCTAGAAGAAGAAATAATGAAATGGTAGATATTTAGTTAAATATAAATGACTGTTCTTACTTCCTTTTCTTAAATACTACAAAGAAAATCATCTATTTACAGTAAAAGTTTTTGTAATGTGTTATCATGCCTATAACATTTAAGCAAAATGTCAGTGGTAAAGAATCCATCTGCTAATTCAGGAGACACAGGAGACATGGGCCTAATCCCTGGGTCAGGAAGATCCCCTGGAGTAGGAAATGACAACCAACTCTAATAGTCTTGCCTGGAAAATTCCACGGACAAAGGAGCCTGGAGGGCTACAGTTTATAGGGTCTCAAAGAGTCAGACATGACTGAGAACACACACCATCACCACCATGACAACAACAAGAAAAATAGAATGGAAATAAATGGATTTATGGGACAAGCAAAACAAATAGCAAGATGGTAGAATTAAACTAAACATGGAAATAATTATATTACATTTAATATAGTAAAAACTACAACTAAAAGGCAGATATCATAAGGAAGTGAACATGAAAGTTGCTCAGTTGTGTTCAACTCTTTGTGACCCCATGGAATAGACCATGGAATTCTCCAGACCAGAATACTGGGATGAATAGCTGTTCCCTTCTCCGGGGGATCTTTCCAAACCAGGGATCAAACCCAGGTCTCCCATATTGCAGGTGGATTTTTTTACCAGCTGTGCCACCAGGGAAGCCAAGAATACTAGAGTGGGGAGCCTATCTCTTCTCCAGTGGTTATTCCCAAACCAGGAATTGAATCAGGGTCTCCTGCATTGCAGGTGGATTCTTTACCAGCTGAACTACCAGGGAAGAGATATCAAAAGAGTGAATTAAAAAAATAAGACTGAACTATGTCAATATGTTGTTTACAATTTAAACACTTTGAATATAAAAACAGACACGTAAAATAATATAATATTTCTTAAAAAATGGAAAATAAAAGGTTTAGAAAATATATTCCATGCACACAATAAGAGAATGAAAGCTGGCCTATATTACTGTCAATAAATTTCAAGAAGAAGAATATTACAAGATATGAAAAAGGTCATTTCAAAGTGAAATCAAGCAGCAAATTATCACTAAGATGTGACAAGCCCTATTGTGTACAGAGCTAATAACATAGTAAAAATTAATAGAAATGAAGGAAGAAATGAACAAATCCACAATCACCATTGGAGAATTTAATGATCCATTCTTTGGAGTTGATGAAACAATTAGACAAAACTAAGTAACAGAGAATGTTTTAATAACACCATCAACCAAATTGACCTAGTTGACATTTATAGAACACTATACCAATAATTAACTACCGCACAATTGCACTCATCTCACATGCTAGTAAAGTAATGCTCAAAATTCTCCAAGCCAGCTTCAGCAATATGTGAACCATGAACTTCCAGATGTTCCAGCTGGTTTTAGAAAAGGCAGAGGAACCAGAGATCAAATTGCCAATATCCGCTGGATCATCGAAAAAGCAAGAGAGTTCCAGAAAAACATCTATTTCTGCTTTATTGACTAGGCCAAAGCCTTTGACTGTGTGGATCACAACAAACTGTGGAAAATTCTGAAAGAGATGGGAATACCAGACCACCTGACCTGTCTCTTGAGAAACCTGTATGCAGGTCAGGAAGCAACAGTTGGAACTGGACATGGAACAACAGACTGGTTCCAAATAGGAAAAGAAGTACGTCAAGGCTGTATATTGTCACCCTGCTTATTTAACTTATATGCAGAGTACATCATGAGAAACGTTGGGCTGGAAGAAACACAAGCTGGAATCAAGATTGCTGGGAGAAATATCAATAACCTCAGATATGCGGATGACACCACCCTTATGGCAGAAAGTGAAGAAGAACTAAAGAGCCTCTTGATGAAAGTGAAAGAGGAGAGTGAAAAAGTTGGCTTAAAGCTCAACGTTTAGAAAACTAAGATCATGGCATCTGTTCCCATCACTTCATGGGAAATAGATGGGGAAACAGTGGAAACAGTGTCAGACTTTATTTTTTTGGGCTCCAGAATCACTGCTGATGGTGATTGCAGCCAGGAAATTAAAAGATGCTTACTCCTTGGAAGGAAGGTTATGGCCAACCTAGATAGCATATTTAAAAGCAGAGACATTACTTTGCCAACAAAAGTCCGTCTAGTCAAGGCTATGGTTTTTCCGGGGGTCATGTATGGATGTGAGAGTTGGACGGTGAAGAAAGCTGAGCACTGAAGAATTGATGCTTTTGAACTGTGGTGTTGGAGAAGACTCTTGAGAGTCCCTTGGACTGCAAGGAGATCCAATCAATCCATCCTAAAAGAGATCAGTCCTGGGTGTTCACTGGAAGGTCTGATGTTGAAGCTGAAACTCCAATACTTTGGCCACCTCATGCGAAGAGTTGACTCATTGGAAAAGACCCTAATGCTGGGTAGGATTGGGGGCGGAAGGAGAAGGGGACGACAGAGGATGAGATGGTTGGATGGCATCACCGACTCGATGGACATGGTGATGGACAGAGAGGCCTGGCGTGCTGCAATTCATGGGGTCGCAAAGAGTCGGACATGACTGAGCGACTGCACTGAACTGAACTGATACCAATAATTGTTGAACACACATTATTTTCAAGTGTAATTATGTGTAAAAATAAGTTATAGTCGAAGACATAAGGTTTCAAAAACTTAAAAAAATTTTCAAGTAATCTTAAAGCACTTGGAGTCTACAAATCAAAATGAAAAGATATCCCAAACAAAGAAACATGTATTTGGCAACTGAACAGCACTTCCAAATACTATGAGTCAAAGAAAAATAAGAGGAAAAAATGTGAAATCACTTTGAAGTGAAAGAATATTAAAGATAATGAAAGCATAATATATCAAAATGTATACGATATAGGTGATACAATCTGTAGAGAAATTTATTGCATTCAGAGCTCATAATAGATAAGACAGAAAAATTCAGTAATAATCTAAGATTTCTCATAATGTGCCTAGTTAAAGAGGTCTTCCCTGGTGGCTCAGACAGTAAAGCGTCTGCCTACAATGCAGGAGACCTGGGTTCAATCCCTGGGTCGGGAAGATCCCCTGGAGAAGGAAATGGGAACCCACTCCAGTACTCTTGCCTGGAAAATCCCATGGACAGAAGGGCCTGGTAGGCTACAGTCCATGGGGTCACAAAGAGTCGGACACGACTGAGCAACTTCACTTCACTTCACTCTACTAGTTAAAGAAGAGAAAATCAAGCCAAGGTTAGTAGCATATAGTGAATAAAAAATTATTATGCACAATTATTATTTGTGTAATTATAACACAAACCTAGAAAAATAAAGACTCTAGAAATACTAATAAAATTGATAAATTCCTAATGTAAGAGTTATAAAAATTAAAAAAAAGAAAAGCATATTATTTTTATCAAACATATTACTTATATCAAAAATGAGAAACCACTATATATTCTTAGAGCACTAACAGGATAAAGAAATCACTATGAAGCTATTTATACCAGTAAATTAAACAATTTAGATAAAACTGACAACTTTCTTGAAAAACAATGTAACAAAAATGAAAAAATTTGAAATGGAAAATATGTCTATCTTTATATCTGTTAATATAATAGTAGACACTTCAGAAAAGAGATATTTGAACAATTAGAATGTAAAAATAAGCTCCAAATAGCAATCATCTAGAAATTGTGAATTAAAACCATGAGATATCACTGTAAACTACTAGAGTAGCTAGAATTAGAAAGACAAATCACATTTCAATGATATGAAGCTCCCAGAAACTCATGCATTGTATCTAGGAGCAGAAAATGGTACAACTTCTTTGGAAATGATTTCTCAGTTTTTTATGAAATTACGCAGTCCCGTACTATATAAACCATTCATTATATTCTTAGGCATTTACTCAAAAGAAATAAAAATATATGTCCTCATAAGAACTTCTACAAGAATGCGCATAGAAGTTTTAATTATAATAGTTCTAATTCAGAAGAAACTCTTAATTTTCATCCACAGGAGAATCAACAAATTGCATTCAGGCAATGGGAAGATACTTATAAATTTTAAAGAAGAAAAAATTCATACTGATACATACAACTACATGGATGAGGAGTACATACGGATTTCATTATTATGAAATTCTAGATTAGGCAGAGGTTTTACCTAAGTAATAGAAAGCACATCAGTGGTTACCTGCGGCAGTGGCTGTAGAGAAGGGACTGCAAAGGAAACATGGGGGAATATTCTGAGATGACAAAAATATTCTTCATCTTAATTTTGGTAGTGGTTTCCTGTTTATAATTGTCAAAACTCATCCAACTGCATACTTAAAATCACTTATGAAATCTTTTTCTCAAGATAGCTGAATAAAAACATTTGAGAATGCACAAATAATATTTTAAACACAGCTTTAAAAAACACAAGCAGGATGAATAGTGATATTTCACTCTTTTGTTTTTTTCCACTGAAGGATTAGAAAGGTAAAATGTCTTCCTGACTAAAGTTGGAGACTAAAAGCCTGAAGACTACATAGTCTAAGTAAGAAAATCAGATGAACAATTACCTATGAGTCATTAAGAAACTAATTTAAATCTCTCCAACCCTGGGTTTGCTGAGTGACTGCTAGACTCACCCTGTAGTAAGCACTTATTTTAAATATTAAAGAGAACTTCATAACAAGCTGAGCTAAATAATATAAATAAATAATAAATGTCTTAAATCAGTGTAATTTTTGTAATGCATTCTTTACAAGTAAAATAACAGTCACACACATACACAATACTCCAGCTGTACTGAAATTCGTTTTCAATCAAATCAGAATCTGTCAAGCACTTACATCTTTACAATAGAAACAAAATCCTGGTATGACAACCCATAACATGCTTTACTCAATGATCTTCTACATTTAGCTTTTCCAAATTATAAAACACATATAACTGACTGAAACTCACAATGAGACAAGTATTTAGTAGCCTGACAATAAACAAATCATTTTCAGTTGAAAATTTATAATGACAATGTAATAATGTAATATCCTCTTAATAGGCTTCCCTTGTGGCTCAGCTGGTAAAGAATCCGTCTGCAATACGGGAGACCTGGATCGATCCCTGGGTTGGGAAGATCCCCCGGAGAAGGGAAAGGCTACCCACTTCAGTATTCTGGCCTGGAGGATTCCATGTATAGTCCATGGGGTTCCAAAGAGTCGGACACGCCTGAGTGACTTGCACTTTTCTGCTCTTAATGAAAAAATGTACATAGATTGTGGTTGAACTTTTCTAATGATTTTCAAAAAGATGTCTGAAAAGTTCATTAGTAACATCAAAGTTTCAAGATGAAATAGCTCTGTGACGAGAAAGTACTGCAAGAAGGAAAAAGAGCTAGGAAAAAAGAAGAGAGGAAGATGGAGTCCAAGAGGGAGAAGAGAGGGGAAGGGAGAATTGGGAAAGGAGAAGAGGTGAAGAAAGGGGAAAGAGGGAAAGAGAAACAAGGAGAAGAAGTAGAACAGAATGGAAGAACTTTACTGAAGTTCACAAAAAAAAAAACCTTTGTATCGTTTCCCAAGATTATCCTCCACTGAATAATTCAGTTTTTTTTTTTTACAGCTATACAAACAATAAGGGTATTTTTAATTACTTCTGCTATAAATATTACAGTCATTGATTTCAGTAGCATAAGAACATCTCATCCTGGAAAACCATATCACTGCATAAAAAGCAAAGCAACATATGTAACTATTAATAAAGAATACATTAAGCTTAAAAGAATACATTAAGATTATTAAGCATATAATTATAATTTTTCATTCTATAAGTTCTTTCATAATAATTATAAATACTACTGGTCATCATTTTGTTCTAATTTTGAAGAAACCAGCAAAAGGCTACAGGCGGTGGCTATGTATGATTTATCAGATTCAAGTGTAAAATAATTTCTCTATGGCATTTTTACAAGCACATTGTTTTGCTACAGTATAGATTTTTTTTCAGGAGATTGTGTGACTAAAATGAAAAATTGTACAGAATCTTCAATGAAAATATGTACAAATAATATATGACAACTTAATGTACTTCCATTGCTTTGGGAAAACATGCATTTGTATGATGTTTTCCTTCCATCTTCAAGGTCTAATTTGTATTCCAGAAAAATCGGTTCAAATTTAACTACTGATATTCAGATGTTGCACTACCATATGCAGGTAATATAAAGATGAAGGGAACACAAATGCCTCTGTGTTCTCTTGATAGTGCCTGCCATTATCTCAACCCAGTATAAGAAAGAAACAGAAAGGGACCCATTACTGCAGCCTGTGAAGTTCAACTTTCTGAACTGAGAGCAGGTGAAGAAGAGGGAAACCTTTCCAGACAATCTCCGAAGTTCAATTTCCTACCTGCCTCTACCATTCACTGTGAAAGTCTCCTGGAACTTTGAGCTTTGAAGATCAGTAAATGGTTGTGGAGCAGTCAAGGCATGTGTATATACTGAAGGATAGGGGAAACAGAGAGAGCCAGAAAATTCCTACTGAGGGACCAACTCCAGTTCAAGGTTCTTGTGGTTAGCAATTAACCACTAGCACACATTACTCTTTGCTATTTTTCCTTAAAAATCACTCCAAGAAAATACCATCACTTTTCCCTAGAATTAGCCAGGTACTTTTTTCAGTCACTCAATGTAATGGGTTGTTTGAAAACCAGTAAAGGCAGAGTGCCAGAATTCATGTCTCCAAATTGTGGCACTGGATAAGACTCCTCAGAGTCCTTTGGACAGCAAGGAGGTCAAACCAGACAATCTTAAGGGAAATCAACCCTGAATACTCATTGGAAGGATTGATGCTAAAGCTTCAGTATTTTGGTCACCTGATGTGAACAGCTGATTCATTGGAAAAGTCCCTGATGTTGGGAAAGATTAAGGGCAGAAGGAGAAGAGGGCGTCAGAGGATGAGATGGCTGGGTGGCATTGCTGACGCAATGGACATGAACTTGGGAAAACTTCGGGAAATGCTGAGGGACAGGGAGGCATGGCATGCTGCAGTCCATGGGGAGTCACAATGACTGGGTGACTGACCAGCTTAATCCCCTCAGTAATGTAAAGAATTTACAGGTTCTAGAGACTAACCTGTGAACATCTTTGGAGGAGGGGGCATTATTTTGCCTACCACACCCACTACAGTTTTAAAAACTCAAATAACTCTGAGTGACAAGGAGAAACAAGGTCTATAATGCTTTTACACTCAGAACCTTGGCCAGTGTCATTTAGCCACAGTTGGAGACAAGGCACAGGACACAGAGAACTATTTTAGTAAGTTTCCCCTTTCCAGGAAAAAACTTAAGGATAGAGAAGAGATGGGTGACTGTCTAGTGCTGAGGCTGAGAGTAGGGGTTAACTGGAAGGGGCATTAGAGTATTTCAAGGGATGAAGGAAATGTCCTAAAATGGGATGGTAGTGATGGTTATATATTTGATAAATGTATAAATTGTGAATTATATAACTAGTATCCCTATAAGGGTATGAATATTTTCACTTTGCCTTCTCACACATGTATTTTATTAAAACCAGAAGAATACCACTTGAGAAAATATTCAAGTATTTGAATGTCATGAGACTGAGAGGTACTCTCTTTTTCAGTTGGCTTTTTTTGTTTGTTTTTAATGTACCCATTTCTTCCATTTTTTGCTTAAAATACTCTATCTTCCCTCAGACTTAAATGTTAATTAAACAAGCAGTTAGACATTGATTTTCAAAGAATTTATGCATGCTTTCAGTGATTTGAGGAAATTCTTACTAGTGCCCTTGATGCTACTAGAATACAAGCCTTGAGAAAATCAAGTGTAATTCTAGCTCTTTATCTTTGTGAAAAACCCCAGGATATCACCATGCTATCATCCTTCAAGAGTACTTACTGAATGTTCTATTTTGCAAGGAATCATGTGAGCCCCTATATGGAGACTTTTGCTGATTTAACCCTTTCTGTTCACTCTAGGTGATTAGGTCTTATCAAAGTCACAGGGCTAGCAGAGAGGAGTGGAAATACTTGATGACTAAGTTCTCTATGAATGGAAATGGCACCAACTATATTTCTCTTCTCTCCCTTTCCTATTCATTCTATTTGATATTCACAGATAAACTGTACCAAAGACATCACGTGACAGTGGAGTTTTAAGAAGGCATGACCTGCGACAGAGGCATGTATCCACCCACAAACACTCTCACACACAGCATTCTAATACAGGCACTGAGCTGCAATAAAGAGGAACAGGTCAGAAGCCTTTACAAATGTTCCATGTATCTGAAATAAATGTTCCATCCTCTCTTGTATATTTCTACTTTCTGTCTAATAGTCACTTATTTAGAAAATTCATCTATTATTCTATCATTCATTACATCTGTCATAATTATTTATTTCTCTGATTAGATTTGTTGTCTGCATCCCCTACCTTGTTCATAATTGTATACACAATGTTTCATTAAGTATATTCTTTGTCTTGGACAAAGAATGTGTTACATAAGTATTTAGGGACTAAATGGATGGATAAGTAAATAAGTGAAATGAAAGTGTCAGAAGACATTTCTTTGCTATTTTTAGGTCTCAGCTACTGGAAAAACCACTTATCATCTCTGAGCTTCAGGTTCCTCATATACGCGATACAGGAAAACAATAACTTCCCTGCTTTTCTCAAAATGTTACATGAGAGTTAACTCTGGAAACATCTAAACCCCAAAGAAAATAAGAAATACACTTCCCATCAAAAAACATAGCAGAGAAGTTAATCTTAAGAGTGATAAAATGTTCATTTCTCTAATCAGGTTACATTTACTAAATTAAAGAAAATGACCTTAAGAACATTACATAGACCCAAACTGTGGAAAAAGAAGCTTCAGTGCCTCAGAATCTCTTCCTCTGATTTGTGTTTTATGTGAGAGATCGCTTGTTAAAATTAGCAAAATTTACCCTCCTCCCAAGCTTTTCTCCTGTGGTTTTCCTATCATTCCACAACACAGTAGGTGGTCAAAAATCTCAGCTGATACTGGAGTAGGTTGTCAATTCCCTTCTCCAGGGGATCTTCCTGACCCAGGGATTGAACCTGCATCCCCTGCATGGCAGGTGGATTCTTTACCATCTGAGCCATGAGGGAAGCCCAGAATGAGATTAGTTACACTAAAAAAAGTTTTATGCCTGAAATTATTAGCTAGTAGTACCTTAATTTATCCAGTCACTTCTCATCAAGAAAGTAGTAGAAAAGTGAATCCTAAGGGTGTGAAGAATGCTCACCAGATATTCAGTAAATAAATGCTGAGCAAACACTTCCAGACACTGTATGAGGTATTTCAACAAAATAAAATGATGAACAATATTACAAGGCAAGGGGCCCCTAAGTGAAATGGCTAGAAAGGTACTTAAGCAGAGATCTTTGAGTAGATCAAGGAATAAACTATAAAAGTCGCCAGCTGATTTCCACTTTGTAAATTTGGTCATTCGGCTTAGAAAATTATACTTATAGAAGTACCCAAAACTCAAATAATAAAATATCAAGGTTTTCTATGGCAGCTGATACTCTTTTCATTACTCAAGAAATGCATCTACTCTAACACTTCTCATGATAGTATAATTGCAATAAAGTTTGGAGCTAATTCATAATCTGTCCTTTACTGCTTACTCTTTTGAAACTTTCACTTTGGCTTAAATATGGATTACACCAAAATACCCAGTTTTTCAATCAATTGCCTATTTGAATCACTTGGAGAAACAGACAAACCACTCCATTTTATAGGTCACATCAGGATTATGCCCAATGATGTTGGCATTAAGTAATAAATCTGGCAGTTTGAATATTTTGAAGGTATGAGTATTGTCATCTAAGTGTGTGTTATTTGGATTTATTTTCTTAAGCTATCTCTAAAACATATGTGTTGTTTGAATATAGTGCTTAAATAATAAAAGCCGACTTTAATACTTAAAGGGTACTATGCATATATCTGTGCTATATTATTTCATCCCAACACTTGAAAACATAATCAAAATCTTTTAATTTTTACTATGGACAGCTTCAAAAGATAAAAGAAGAATTACTTAATGTAGTTTCAACAATTATCAATTCACATCCTGAGCATCTCATGTGACTTCATATTTGCCCTTGTTGCTTTCATTTTCAAAATGGTTCAAGATTGGATAATTATATAAAATCTCAAGCAATGTATCAATATAATCATGTAAAAAAAGAATTTGATATACTTAATTATACACCAGTAAGTTCTGATTTTTTAATTCTCTAATTCCCAAGGGGCAAAGAAACTCTTTAGAAAGTATTTGACTTAATTTTGCCATACGACACTGCCATTGTCTTGGTTTTGAATTCTTTCACACATGGAAGCCCAAATTGTTCTCTCTTCTTCCCAGTATGTAACTCTTTTTAAGAATACAGTCCTTTTGATCACTGTATCAAATGAAACCTTCCCTTTCTGTATACTTCTTGACATGATGTTTGAAAAAGAGGCTCACTCAATTCAGTTCTGGCCCTTGGTCTATAAGGAATGGATCAGATATAAACAATTGAGCAGATCAATATTATTTGATAAATTATATAAGGACTTCTCTTGCAGACAAGGGAATATCCCCTTTGGGAAATATCCTGAGTTTGGAATCAAACAGTTCTTAGTTATATTCATGGCTCTGCTATCAGTGCTTCCCTGGTGGCTCAGAGGGTAAAGCGTCTGCCGGCAACGCAGGAGATCCGGGTTCGATCCCTGGGTCAGGAAGATCCCCTGGAGAAGGACATGGCAACCCCACTCCAGTATTCCTGCCTGGAGAATCCCATGGACGGAGGAGCCTGGTGGACTATATATATAGTCCATGAGGTTACAGAGAGTCAGACACGACTGAGCGACTTCACTTTCATTGCTATCAGTACCAACAGACAATAGAATACTTTACAACTTCATTAAGTCTCAGTCTCCTCATGGGTACCAAAAAAAAAAAAGCTAATTTCTACCGCACACAGAGAAAGTTTTTATATAAAAAGAAATAACTATGTCACATAATGAAGTTTACTAAATTTCTAAATTTCAAGATTTTAATATTTTCTCCAGTTATGTGATAACACTGAATATGGGCTGGGCAGAGAGGAAGTTATCATTAGAAATAAACCAGAAAGCACTGTTGCTGATTTCCTCACTACTGTGGACCCAAACTGCCTTGAGTCTTTCAGCAACAGCTAGAGTTGTTGCTAAACCTGAAAGTACCCTTTGATTGAGAAGAAGAACTAATAAGTTACACTAACATCAATAAGAACTAAATAAGAGTATTCACAGAAATAGTGAATTCTCTTCTGATAGGAAAGCAGGGTCATCCTTATACTGCAGCAAATTAGGCAATTTCCTCAGACCTCATCTTTAGCCTTGGTTGCAAATTGTGAAAGAAACATGAAGAAGGAAAAAGGAACTGCTATCTGAAGCTAAATGTTCCTGGGTTGGTCCGTCATAAACAACTTTGCAATAGGAATCTAAATAAACAAAAACTGGCATCATTACCCTGACAATTTCACTTGATTATTATTAACCAGGTAGGCACTGAATTGTTAATCTGCTATAAACACTCCTGCATGCATTTAGAATACAATCCTGCAACAAGAACCCTGCTTCATGGAGTTTTCACTGGATGAGAAGAGGAACAAAACAAAGTAATTTCAGAGAGTGAGCGTTATGTGGATTGTAAAGCAGAATTAGAGACAGAGTGAAAGAAATTGGAACAGAGCTGTCTTGTTTCAAACAGGTTGTTGAGGAAAAGTCTTTGGAAAGAGTCTTTAGAAAAGTCCTTTGGGAAGTTTGAGTAGAACTTGGAAAGATACAGAGGAGCTGGCCATGATGCCTGGAGGAATATAGCAAATGCCTAAAGCACTAGGGATAATGAAAGAGGAGAAGAGGAGTAGAGAGCAGGTTAAGAAGATAAGGGACAGTTCACATAAGGTCCTGTAAGGCTGGAAAAGAAGTTTAGACAGTGTACTAAGTGTGAGAAGAAGTCACTGAAATGTTTTGAGCAGGAAAATGATGGGATGTGATGTGCATCTGAAAAGAACCTGTGTTGCTCTGTGTAGAAAAGGCTGTTAACAGCAAGACTGAAAGCAGAATGAAGAGTTAGAGGTTAGTGCATTGACGATGGCCTAGGCTAGTACAGTGACAGAGGTAATGACGAGACTGTGACTAAACCTCACTGATGGATTGGATTGTGTATGAAGGGAAAAGAGTTAAGGACAAATCTCAAGATACTGATGGGTGAACTCAGCCTGGAAGTCCAGACTGAGGGGTAAGTGCACTCGGCAGCCCAAGAATGACACAAAAGGCATGGGGCCTCACAGCCTGTGCCTCCAAGTTACTGGCAGGAGCCAATATACGAATTAGGTACAGTGAATTTAGATGGAGACATCTAATAGAGGGAAAGATTTTCTTTTTGAGACATAATACCAAGAATTACCTTTGAACATACTGACACACCAATTAGCTTTCTAAGAAAGGTGTCAAACAGACACTTGAAAATACATATTTACGGAGCATATATTTGTCTTAAAGTGGAAATAAATTTGGAGGCTACCACTACATAGTATATAAAGACGTGAAGTTAAATGAGATCACTCTGTCCTCTAAATGAGGACAGATAAGCTTTGAGAATCTCATATGGTTTAAGTTTAGAAAAGGAATATAGCCACAGCAAATAAGTCCAAGAAGGAATGTATCAAGTAATAGAAAGAAAACTTAGAGAATGTATTGAGATTGAAGGCATACAAAAAACATTTCAAAAAGTAGTAGTATTTACCATTGAAAAAAATGGACGTAACCTGTGTTGTTGAAGGGTCAACTGTGTGTGTGTGTGTGTGTGTGTGTGTGTGTGTGTGTGTGTGTGTATACACAGAAACAGACATATTGAGTTTCTTCAAAACCATGTTAAAGATTGTTCCTTTCCTCCCATATTTTAATCACTTTGTTTAAAACACAACCATGAACTATGTATGAGAGAATTTACAGGAGCGAAATGTGCCTCTTTTTTTAAGAGCAGAATAGAAGATTCCAAACGTGTGTTTTAAGTGTGTTTTCTGTGGTAGTTAACCTAATGAAAGGAAAGCAGCTGCTTTTATAAAACAGAGGGGAAGAAGGAGGTGATAGAGACACTCTTTTAGTAGAAAGGGAGAGAAATAGGCCTCATAGTCAGGACATAGCTGTATGTAACACAAGGCTTCCTCTTTCTCACCTTTTCTCTCATCAAAATTAGCACTTTGCTGCCTTCTGGCTTTTGGAAATGGCCTTCACCTTCCATGTAATTCACACCTTCAGGCCCACAAGGCATCTACACTCTGACAGTAGGTCCAGCCTTTGCTTACAAGAAGTATCAGAGGAAATGCTAGGTCAAAATTCCCTTTCCTCACCTGAGCTGCTGATTCATCTAAAGCAGGCCATAAACACCATCCTAACCCCAGTACATCAAAATATTTAAAATTAATAATTCCTTTTTTGCTGGAACACCTCAAACTCACGGAGTTTTCTCTCTTCCAGAGAGTGGTAATCATATAAGCTTTAGCCTTGGTCTTACAAGCTCTTATTCCAAATCTTTACTTGTTCCTAAATTCCAATATCCTTATGTTCTTTCCCAGCTCCATGCCCTCTGAGTGACATCCTGCAATTATCCTTGTTGGCCTGCAAACCCTAAGGCACACTTGCTAAATAATATGAGCTTTGAGGAACTGTTTTTATAGTTTCTAATTGGATTGCTTCACTCCATCTGCTACCAAATCTACCTGGATATACAGCCTTAAAAATATTTACGCTAAACAGAAGCCCATAAATAACTTGACAGTTATGTTTTCTATGTTTACTTGTTAATTTTATGGCCTCAGTAATACAAGCCCAGCTAATAATCTTCCCTGCTTTGGCTTTTTGTGAATATGCTTCATTAAAGAATTTTATAGTTCCATTAATAAATCAAAATAAAATTTAATCGAATATATAAATGCTGTGCAACCATCTGTTTTGACTTAACTACCTACAATTTTAATGTGTGATTTTGCATGCTGAATACCAATATTCCCATGTGGGTGGTGTGTGTGTGTGTGTGTGTGTGAAACAGACCTTTCAACTACAAAGTAAAAAAAAAACAGCTATGCTGACCACAACAGAAGGAAAATTTGGAAAGCAGTATGTATTTCAAGAAGATTCATTCATCCACTTAGGTTTCTGTTTTGCCAATCTCCTTCTGCCTTTGGATGTTGCACTCTCTATCAGATGCCTGCCCTGCATCCTCTTCATCCTCTGTCCTCAGGTCAAATGCCCTTCAACTCTGCCCACCCCAGAGAGTCCTTCTACAAGTATCTAAGCCACCACACACATCCCCAGACCATCCTAACCAAAGCAGATGGCTACCCATTTCTAATTATCATTGTGATTTATTTTCTTCTTAGAGGTCAGTACTATTTATTTCTTTATTTATTGTCTATCTCCCTAACAAAGTACTAAAACACTTATAAGAAAGATTCTTGTCTACCTAGCTCAGTAGAGCATAACTGCACATCATATGGTTGAATGGATTTTAAATGAACCATTTTGTAGCCCCATAGATTGCTCTTTACCTTCCCCTTGCAGTCTGCACTATGTAAAAAAATAAAATATATTGAGAAATTCAGAAAGAAGTGTGTATTGATATTCTCAATAAGCCTCTTTCTCTCTCCCTGGTAAATAAACACACTTTATGAGTGTCTATAATGCTGATTATGACTGACACAGGTCAATGTTGACAAACAAGTGATTTTGAAGGGAGGCATAATTGCCTGTAAAGGAGATGAGTAATTCTAAAGGCTAAAATTAGACCCACAAGGTCCACCTGATGGCAATAATGCTGCCTCATGTCATATATTCTGAGGATGTGGTGACAAAGTTGAGACAGAGATGAACACAATTTCAACATCAGCCATTTTTCACAATAATTTACAAAAAATAAGCATAATTTGATTTACTAATTAAAAACCCTCAAGCAATAAAAATGTCTGACTTTATATTAATATATCATTTAACATTCAACATTTTTCTGTTTAATGTGCTTCCACATTCAATACTTCATGTAATCCTAAAAATACATTTTGAAGTTGGTACTACTGCTCTTTTTTTTTCAATGAAAAAAATGTAATCGAGGAAATGAGACTACTGAAGAGAGAAAAATGTCATGAAGTTGAAGGCTTAAAGAACTAAACGCAACAGTAAAATGGAAAAGGCAGGAATATAGATAACTTTCTCTCTTGGTTGCTAGAGGCTCTTACATCTGCTTCTCAGTCTCTGCCTTTCCTGCCTCCCTCCCACACTCCCTTTCATTGCTTTTTCTATTCAATTTACCTTAAGTGTTTACCTTCTTTCCATAGTCCCTTTTCAAATAATATGTTCAGTTAATTGAGAATTTGCCAAAATGTACATATTTAATAAATCTTTGAGTGTGTATAAATTCTTTACAAAACTCCATACAGGTAGCATGGCCTATTCAACTATAACATAATTTATTTTTGCTGTTTCCTCAACTCTTTATATATCTTTATGTGAGCTTCCCTGGTAGCTCAGCTGGTAAAGAATCCACCTGAAATGCAGGAGTCCCCAGTTTGATTCCTGGGTCAGGAAGATCCCCTGGCGAAGGGTTAGGGTACCCACTACAGTATTCTTGGGCTTCCTTGGGGGCTCAGACAGTAAAGAATCCACCTGCAATGCAAGAGACCTGGGTTCGATCCTTGGGTTGGGGAGATCCTCTGAGGAGGGTATGGCAACCCACTCAAGAATTCTTTCAATGTAATCTTAAGACTCTTGGGTTTGTACATATTTGTCTTCTTAGAAATTTTGCTTAAATACTAATTTCAATTAGTAACTTTCCCCCTTCTTGAATCTACTGAAAATAAAATCACCTCTTCAGAACAATGTAATCCCACCTCCTTTGAAATCAGAATTTTCTTCATATTATTGTATTGTATGTTATATCAGTTCAGTTCAGTCGCTCAGTCATGTCCGACTCTTTGCGATACCATGAATCGCAGCATGCCAGGCCTCCCTGTCCATCACCAACTCCGGCAGTTTACCCAAACCCATGTCCATCGAGTCAGTGATGCCATCCAACCATCTCATCCTCTGTCGTCCCCTTATCCTCCTGCCCCCAATCCTTCCCATCATCAGGGTCTTTTCAAATGAGTCAACTCTTCCCATGAGGTAGCCAAAGTATTGGAGTTTCAGCTTCAACATCAGTCCTTCCAATGAACACCCAGGACTGATCTCCTTTAGGATGGATTGATTGGATCTCCTTGCAGTCCAAGGGACTCTCAAGAGTCTTCTCCAACACCACAGTTCAAAAGCATCAATTCTTCGGTGCTCAGTTTTCTTCACCATCCAACTCTCACATCCATACATGACTACTAGAAAAACCATAGCCTTGACTACACAGACCTTTGTTGGCAAAGTAATGTCTCTGCTTTTAAATATGCTATCTAGGTTGGTTATAACTTTCCTTCCAAGAAATAAGCATCTTTTAATTTCATGGCTGCAATCACCATCAGCAGTGATTTTGAAGCCCAGAAAAATAAAGTCTGACACTGTTTCCACTGTTTCCCCATCTATTTCCCATGAAGTGATGGGACCAGATGCCACGATCTTAGTTTTCTGAATGTTGAGCTTTAAGCCAACTTTTTCACTCTCCTCTTTTACCTTCATCAAGAGGCTCTTTGGTTCTTCTTCACTTTCTGCCATAAGAATGGTGTCATCTGCATATCTGAGGTTACTGATATTTCTTCTGGCAATCTTGATTCCAGCTTCTGCTTCCTCTAGCCCAGCATTTCTCATGATGTACTCTACATATAAGTTAAATAAGCAGGGTGACAAAATACAGCCTTGACATACTCCCTTTCCTATTTGGAACCAGTCTGTTGTTCCATGTCCAGTTCTAACTGTTGCTTCCTGACCTGCATACAAGTTTCTCAAGAGGCAGGCCAAGTGGTCTGGTATTCCCATCTCTTTCAGAATTTTCCACAGTTTATTGTGATCTACACAGACAAAGGCTTTGGCCTAGTCAATAAAGCAGAAATAGATGTTTTTCTGGAACTCTCTTGCTTTTTCGATGATCCAGCGGATGTTGGCAATTTGATCTCTGATTTCTCTGCCTTTCCTAAAACCAGCTTGAACATCTGGAAGTTCACGGTTCACATACTGTTGAAGCCTGGCTTGGAGAATAGTGAGCATTACTTTACTAGCGTGTGAGATGAGTGCAATTGTGTGGTAGTTTGAGCATTTTTGGCATTGCCTTTCTTTGGTATTGGAATGAAAACTGACCTTTTCCAGTCCTGTGGCCACTGCTGAGTTTTCCAAATTTGCTGGCATATCGAGTGCAGCACTGTAACAGCATCATCTTTCAGGATTCGAAATAGATCAACTGGAATTCCATCACCTCCACTAGCTTTGTTCGTAGTGATGCTTTCTAAGGCCCACTTGACTTCACATTCCAGGATATCTGGCTCTAGGTGAGTGATCACACCATCATGATTATCTGGGTCATGAAGATCTTTTCTGTACAGTTCTTCTGTGTATTCTTGCCACCTCTTCTTAATATCTTCTGCTTCTGTTAGGTCCATAACATTTCTGTCTTTTATCGAGCCCATCTTTGCATGAAATGTTCCCTTGGTATCTCTAATTTTCTTGAAGAGATCTCTAGTCTTTCCGATTCTGTTGTTTTCCTCTATTTCTGTGCACTGATTGCTGAGGAAGGCTTTCTTTTCTCTCCTTGCTATTCTTTGGAACTCTACATTCAGATGGGAATATCTTTCCTTTTTCTCCTTTGCTTTTTGCTTCTCTTCTTTTCACAACTATTTGTATGGCCTCTTCATATAGCCATTTTGCTTTCTTGCATTTCTTTTCCATGGGGATGGTCTTGATCCCTGTCTCCTGTACAATGTCACAAACCTCTGTCCATAGTTCATCAGGCACTCTGTCTATCAAATCTAGTCCCTTAAATTGTATGTTATAAATCTATTAATATACTTTATGTATGTTTACACATAAATCTCAAGGCATGTTATTATACATGCTAAATCACATGTGAGATCATATATTTGCCAGTAATCAAGTGACCTAGGATAACATAAATTTAGGATAAAAGTAACATCTTAGCTAAAACTCATTGGTTAAATACTTAACGATATAAATACAGATGGATATAGTTCCAAATTCTGAAAAGAAACTTCCCTTCCAAAAGTGTCATAAGACTTTAGCAAATCGTATTTGATTTCCGTCAAAATCAAGTGGTTCCTTATGGTTCTTCTCTTTCTGGCACATTTGTTCTACCATGCCAAAATAAGAAAGTTTGCAGCAGCTGGTTATTTTGTTTTCAAGCATAATGGTTAATGGCCTTTTCTGCTGTCCGAGTTTTCAAAGCCGTTACTTTTATCTGAGGTCCTTTTTTGGCTCTCATACTTTCCTGAATATTAATTACATGTGTAAATTTCTCTTACAACCACATCTCTGTAAGAACCAGAATCAATGTATTCCTCCCATCACATTTATTCAGACTCAGCCTCCTCTTCCATTACCCAGGCGACAAGTTGACAAAGCACCAAGCTTTAATTCTGTTTTGTTTTTCTTGGTGAGAAAATAATGATACAATGGATAATTTATGTCTTCATTTCAGCCAGCATTAAATCACGGACCTGAGAGCTCTAACAGTTTGGAGGTCTTTCTCATCTAGAGTCTATGGGATGCATATGTTTTGTTAATAAAATAATTTTAGCATTATTCAAATACTAGATGTCAGTTCAGATATGTGGTTTCATTCTACAAAAAAACAATGTATGTGACTGGAAAAAGTTGATTAAAATTTCATATCATATCTCCCTATTAAGAAAAGTATTTTCAGGCTCCTAGGGGATGTGTCAAAAAATAACAAGTTAGAGCCACTCTCCACTTCTGCAAGCTTCCGGCTACCTTTTCCAAACCTAAATTCTGAAGTATAACTCGTCAGTTGTCTCTTCCCCAGCTCAGGTGATTTACCTGCTCTTCCAGGAACACACATTTCAAGTGTTTCAAGTAGCTTTTACTACCTTCTCACATCCAACTTCCACAAACTTGTCTACTTTCTGCTTGCAGAGCACATTAGTTTCTCAGTTTCTGAGTTGTTGGTGAAAAAAAATGGAAGACTGAACATATGCGTTTTTCTTCTCTGTTATAATTACCGTAAAATGATGATAAAAAGTTATAAACCTCTAATTAAGAAAAACATGAAAAAACAACCATCAGTAGAAGAAAAATATAGTTCTAAACAAATAAAAATGAAAGATGGAATAATCTTCTTTAAAGGGTGCAATAATAGTAACCAAAAGTGAGCCAGAGAAAAACTTGTCTTTTGAGTTTACAAGGTACAGGATATAACTCAGGAATCTTCAGCTTAATTATGAAAATACACATTGATCTGTCAACATATATGGTTTTATGCTGGACATCTGATGGATTTTTTAAATTCCAAAGGCTTATATTCTTTAAACATAATACAGTTGATCCTCATTATTTGTAGATTCCACATTTACAGATTGGCCTACTCACCAAAATTTATTTGTAACCTCAAAATCAATACTTGGGCACTTATGTGTTTATTCATGGACATGTACACAGCGGAAAGAACTTAAGTCACTGGACACACATGTTCCCAACTGAAGTCAAACAAGGCAAAGCTCTGAATTATTTCTGCTCTCATGCTGTAAACAAGTATTCTTTTCAAAGTTATTTTAGTACCATATATATTTTTTTTAATTTTTGTACTTTTTCTTGGTGATTTGAGAATTCAAATTAATTGAAGAATTTAAATATTCTCCCAAGTATAGTACTGAAATGTTGCTTAGTGTTCCTAAGTTCAAGGCTGTGATATTCTTTATAGGGAAAATGTGTGTGTTAGATCAGCTTCATTCATGTGTAAGTTATAGTGCTGTTGGCTATGAGCTCAATGTTAATGAATCAACAAGAAGGTACATCCAGAAGAATGAAGAGGAAATGTATCAGTTTGTCTATAAGACACTCCAGAATGTGCTAAAGCACCATCTAGAATAGAAAATGAGGCTATGGAAGATACAAGTAACTCAACTTGTAGATTCATGAGGTAATGACCCATTTTTGTAAAAAATTTAATGGATGGCACTACTGTGAGGCTGAAAGCCAGAAAAATTCACAAATCACATTACCCAGAATCAGAAAAATGTTAAACCCATTACAGCTAGTGCTGGCTGGCTTGGCTATTTGCAAAGGTAATACAGCAGGTGTGGCAGATTCTGCAAGTAAATAGAGTGTGAAAGAATCTTAAAATACCTGCTAAGTGTTCTTCAGGAAAAGGATTTTGTGGAAGAGCAGATTTTCCAACAATGAAGAGACTAGCTTGTTTTACAAGGACATTGCTGGCAAGCAAACTTACCTTACATATTTTGTGTTTTGGTTGTAAAAATGTTGTGACCAGAGGCTTGCAATAACCTTACTCCATATCTCCCCTATGACTAAAAGCTCGGTAAGGTCCATCTAGTCAAGGCTATAGTTTTTCCAGTAGTAATGTATGGATGTGAGAGTTGGACGGTGAAGAAAGCAGAGCACCGAAGAATTGATGGTTTTGAACTGTGGTGTTGGAGAAGACTCTTGAGAGTCCCTTGGACTGCAAGGAGATCCAACCAGTCAGTCCTAAAGGAGATCAGTCCTGAATGTAATTGGAAGAACTGATGTTGAATCTGAAACTCCAATACTTTGGCCACCTGATCCAAAGAGCTGACTCATTTGAAAAGACCCTGATGCTGGGTAAGATTGAGGGCAGGAGGAGAAGGGGACGACAGAGGATGAGATGGTTGGATGGTATCATTGACTCAATGGACAGTTTGAGTAAACTCCAGGAGTTGATGATGGACAGGGAGGCATGGCATGCTGCAGTCCATGGGGTCAAAAAGAGTTGGACACAACTGGGTGACTGAACTGAATCGAACTGATTCACTAATTCAGTGTCTATGGTAACTTCCTAGAACATCACTATGGCAAATTATGAGAATTAACTGTATATACAGCAGAAATTCCAGTTTAAACTTTACAGTTACATTTTCAGATAATTTTAAAGATCATCTCATGCTGATACCATCAATTAGAAAACCGAATAAAGAGAAACAAAGAATATTTAAGATGGATAGAAGAGGTCTTTACTAACTCTAATTCAGGAAAGACTGGTAAATTTCAAAGCAGCTGTGCAAAAGATAAAGACCATGTACAGAAGCTTGTTAGAGAAACTGTATTCTATGATGTGCACAAACGTCTTGAGTATTTCAGGGACATCGTCTGTACAAGTGAGTAATGTCAGTAAACCAAGTGCTCATGAATCCACAATCTACTGATAAGAATCAATTCATGGAAGGATCAATGATCTAGGAACTAGGTCATTATCCTGGTGGCATTTTTTAATTGGCCTATTTGCTATTAATATGACAGCAATGAAAATTTCTGCTGACTCTTTCTGGGGAAAAACAATTAGAGCCAATTGGGAAGGAGAAGGACGGGCATCACAGAGTATGTGAGGGAACTAAGCAGTCAGCCTGAAGAAAGACACCCTGAGAGAAAGACAAGGGATGTCTTTAAATGTTTGAACATGTTGTATAGTGTGTACCTTAAATTTATTTTTATTTCTTAAAATAAAAAGCAATGGTTGAAAAGTTACAAAGAAGATGATCTCAACTAACTGTCGCAGGTAACACTGAACACATATTCATTCAATAATAAAACTGAATGCATTGAGGGGTTCTGTTTTTCTCTTTACTGCCATAATTAATCAGAAATAGAGCAGTGCTTTGTCAGGGAGGATGTGCAGGGAATTTCCCTTTGGGTAAAAGGATGTACCAAATGATGTTAAGGTTCCCAAGCTCTAATTCTCCAATATGGTGTATATTATTCTCCTTATAAAAATGTATTAGCACAAGTCAAAAAACAAATAATATTGTGTATGGATACGAAAATTGTCAAGTAAATAAAACCTTTACTAAAACCCACTTGCTGTATATAAACAACTTGACAGGGAAATCTTGCTACATTATTTGGAATAAAGAAACAATCTCTCTTTCAAATATGATTCAGTAGAGAACCATAAAGCAAAAAGAATTGAATAGTGTACAGCAACAGTAACCACAAGGGTAACTAGGAGAAAAAAAGGATGGATGCACAGGATTAATTAAACTACAAATGTAATCACCTCAGGGAAACCAAACATGGGCTACAGAACAAATAGTCACTCATCAATAACTGCAATTAATAAGTCACTCCAGAAGTTTAAGAGATCGGTCCTCAGGAGTTATAAACAGAATTAACACGCTGGTGCCACCACTTCTGGCTTTGCATTCTCATCTCTAGGAGTGACAATAACTTTAAGCCATAGCTTTCCTATTTGTAAAAACAAATAAATACTAATAACACCTCATTGCGTTGTTATAAGGATAACATTAGACAATGTAAAGGCCTTAGTACAGTACCAAGCACAGAGTATAACCACCAAAACCTTTAGCAACAACGCTAACAATATAAATTACTGTACTGTCATCATCGTATCAGGCTGGAGATAACTGGAATGATTTCATTGAAAAGACAGCATAAGAGCAGGTTCTTGAAGAAAGGCTTAGGATTAGATATGGAGTACTCTGAAGGGAATATTCCAGGGGACCAAATACTGTAGGGAAAATAGTCACAGAGACAAGACATAGTTTGACTCCTAACCTGATGACCAACTCCATAAAAACAAAATTGATTAAAACCCTACTTTCCCATTGCGCACATTAAAAAAAAAATTGGTGTCATCACCGACTCCTTTCTTTCTCTAATATCCCATCATTTGTACAATCAGTAAGTCTTCTATGCTCACATTTTTTTTCAATTTAAAAACTACTTTTAAAAATTTGACTACTTGTCACCACCATGACTGCCACTACCCTGGCTAATGAAATCATCTCCCACTTTATGTGATATTGAAATCCCTGAGGCTAAGAAAATTTATCATCTAAAACTTATCCAAAAAAAAAAAAAACCAGTATAGCATGACTTCCATTGTCACACAGGAGTATTGTTTAACAAGCCTATTCAAGGAATATATAGTTTTAATCAAGATGGTCTTAATGTTCCCCTCAGCTTAACTTAAATTATAAAGATCAGAGCAGAAATGAATGAAAATGAAGGAAATAACTATTATTATTATTATTATTAATAATGAAGGAAACCAACAGTAAAGATTAATAAAACTAAAAGCTGGTTCTTTGAGAAGATAAACAAAATTAAATTATCTGTACACAGGCTTCTTTCTAACTATAGGCCCCCAACCTTCCTTTTCTTAGAGCATTTATTTCAGAAAGCTTTATAATGGTAAATTCTTTCTCTGTCCTTTTGTGATGTATAAAAAACTTTTCAAAAGCCTCTGACCAGTTTTCTGATCCAAGCCTGACTTTCTCATGGACCTGAGAGCCATTCCTTTGAAATGTAATCATCAAAGAAGATAGATCCCCTTTCTCCCAGTCTCCATGAAAGGTAGGAGTCTCAATTAGCAAAATCAGAAGGCCTAATAACAGAGCAAAAGAGTTGAAACGTCAGGAATAATTCAATGTGCTAGACATATTCAACTGATAAGTCTCTCTGATAATAGTCTCCAGTATTTTTCCACTCAATTCACCTCAGTGATGAAAAACTCTCCTGCCTTTTGTTTCAGGGGAGCTAAGTTCAGACTTCAGGTTTGGTTTTTTACACTACTAGAATAGCCTTGAATAAAGTTTTTCCTGCCTTTTCAACTTTGGTGAAATTTTTGCTTTGCCATTCTCCACGACAATGGATGTATCTTTGATTTTTATTAGATTTTGTTAGCGTTCAGACACAGTGAGGAGCCGCAGGAAAGGCGGGTTCCATCCCTTGGGCTGGAAGATTCCCTGGAGGGGGATATGGCAATTCACTCCAGTATCCTTGCTTGGAGAATCCCATGGACAGAAGAGGCTGGTGGGCTACAGTCAACGGGATTGCAGAGTCTGACACAACTGAGGCAACTTAACAGGCACAGAAGATAAACATTAACTTGTAGATTTCTCTCTGGTGGAAAAAAATTACCTAAAATGTTACAGTTTTAAAAAAAAAAAAAAAACAGTAATCTCAACAGTTTTAAAAAGTCATTTAAAACTATAAAGTCCATTTCTGATTTTCAAAAAACTCAGAAAGTTAGTAATAAAATAATTTCCTAGGCCTGATAAAGGCATGTACAAAAATCCTAATGCTAACAATGTACTTCCTGATGTAAGATGGGATTTTTTTTTGCCTCTAATATAATGTACAAGACAAAAATATCTGCCATCACTTCTATTCTTGCCTGGAAAATCCCATGGTCAGAGGAGCCTAGTGGGGTCACAAGTGACTAAACCACCACCATACAACATTGTACTGGAGGTACTTGCCAGTGCAATAAGGAAAAAAATAAAAAGCATCAGAATCAGAAAGATTTAAAGTTGTCTTTAGAGAGGACACAACTGTCAAGGTAGAAAATATTATATTTCATTACATTACTTTGAAACCAATGAACTAAACACTAGAACCGATGAGTCTAACAGTGTTACAGAATTCAAGATCTATTTTCTAAAATCAGTAGTATAACTAGCAACAGACAAGTGGAAATTTAGAACTATCACTTATAATAGAAGCTATATTATCAAATACCTAGGGATAGATCATCCACATGATGGGAGAGACCTGTATACTGAGAACTTCAAAACTTTGCAAAGAGGAATTTAAGATGATCTAAAGAAGTGGAAATAAATATCATGCTCATGAGACTAAAAAAAATCAATTTTATTAAGAAAAAATTCTTTCCAAATCAATCTATAGCTTCAGTGCAAACTCAATCAATATTCTAATAGGCTTTATTTTCCTGGAAGTTGAAAAAATTATACCTAACTTCTAACAGAAATACAAAGGGCCTAGAAAACCACAATAAGTTTGATAAAACCTGCAGACTCCTGTCATGTTTAGCTCCTGACACTTTCCTCCCTTGCCTCTTTGCTCTTTTCCTCTGACCCATCTTCTCTTTGTGGAACTCACATGTGACATATGTTAGATCTCCTTGAATATCTTTTATATTATCTTACATGCATCCAACTCTTTCACATTAACAAAATACTTTTATTTAACAACTTTTGGCATCAACATACAGAGAGGGCTCAGGAAACTGAATTCTGTGCATACGGAATACTAACCTCTTCTTGAGATTGTAAAATTAAAAGTACAAAGAACAGAGGGTAGAAAACTAAACTGATTTAAAATGTAATTATAAGGGCAAATATCTGTATCTTTGGGCTTCCCTGGTAGCTCAGATGGTAAAGAATCTGCCTGCAGTGCAGTAGACCTGGATTTGATCCCTGAGTCAGGAAGATCCCCTGGAGAAGAGAATGGCAACCCACTCCAGTATCTTGCCTGGAGAATTTTATGGACAGAGGAGCTTGGTGGGCTACAGTCCATGAGATCGCAAAGAATTGAACATAACTAAGTAACACACACATACACATACACATCTCTCATAGTAGGGAGTCATGAAACTAGCCACATTAGAGGATACAATTTTTAAAAAATTACCTAATTTCAGTGTACAGAGTTATAGATAGGCAATAAAAAGCAAGAACATCGACTGTCAAAAATAAAAGAAGTAGGTGGGGGTGGAGGACCATATAGAGCGAAATCCTCATCTCTCATAGCAAGAATCTATAAAAAATGTCCACGTTCTCAGGTCAACAAGTGAGTATAAAAGAATACCATTAACTATTATGGTGATAATCACAAAAACTAAAAATAGAAATAATTTAAAGTTTTACATATTTTGGGGGAGGGCTGATTGTAGGCAGAAGTATCAGTCAAGCATTTTTGAAGTAGCATTTCTGTATTATGTTTTATATCATTATGTGAATGCACAGTTTCCAATTTAAGAACTGAACTAAAAGAATTGATGTCTATTTTGCAATGAACCAAACTAGGTATTATACATACTTGAAAAAACAGAAAAACATGACTTTCAAAATATATATAAAGTGAAATGTTCCACTAGGAAACAAATACAATTCAATAAAATGGCACTGTTTTAGAAATCAATCATAAGGAATAAACAGAGAGAAATGCAGACATATATGTATATACAGTAATGTTGTTTGCTCCAGCAAATAGAAAACTAAACAATCAGCAATGAAGAAATTGTTAAATTTACTATGAAACATTATGCACATCTTCAAAGTTACATTTTTGAAAAATTTTAGATAACATGAGAAAAAAATGACTATATGGCAGCAGGTTAAAAATCACTATCAAAATTCATGTAATAAATAACACCAACTGACAAAGAAGAAATACTTACATAGTAAGACTGGATACAATATTGTGAGCAGTGGTAAGAACATGATTTTTATTTTAACCACTACAGCTTTCTATAATTTTAAGATTTTGTATTATGGTCAAGTGATACTTTTTATTTAAAAAAAAAAACACAAACCAGTAAGCATTATATAATAAAAATGAAAAAATACAGTAACTGATGCCTAGAGCTCAGAATGATGCCACAAATCAGTCAGTATTTCTCATCAACATGCCAAGATGCTATTGATTTCCCCATCTTGCCAACTGTCTAACTCAATTTAATATTGTGGTGTATTTTATGTCCATGCTTTATTCACAAGACATTGGTTAATTTTCTCAGTGAACTCTGTATCCTTGATATTTCTTAAGTTCTATATTGCAAAAGAGCTTGTGATTTAGACAAGAACTAGTTCTCTGATCTCCTGACACTATGAAGTAGACTTTGAATTAGATTCAGAAGAAGCAATGAAGCATGGGTAACAATGACCCTTTTATAATATTGAAATAAAAATTGATTTTTTTTTCTCAGACAACTGAGTTGAGAAAAGGCCAAAAAGATCTGGCAGATAGTAAGTAACAATTTTTAATATACAGAAAGATAATTAGAGAAAAACTGAAAATAAGAAAATTTTCATCCAGAATATTTAAGTGACAAAGAGCCATATATAATTTTAAAAATATTCTTCAATCTAGATATTTCAGAAAAACCCTTACCTTGAACTTAATTTTTTTATTTTATAGATTATTACTTTACAAACTCTACAATCAAGAATCTATTTATGTGTGTGTGTATGCCCACTGGCTGGACTGACACTTTGGAAAATGTAATAAAATAAATTACTATAAAAGTGATTACATGCCAGTATATCATAGCAATGCAAATTTCAACAACAGTTTATAAATGTGAAGTCTCACTTTCTTAACCCATTTTAAGGGCCATGACAAACATTTCACAGTTCACACATTTCCAGCAGTACTGCTCATGATAATTCTGGACAATCTTTCTTGCATCAGTTCAATTCTATTGCTCAGTTGTGTCCAACTCTTTGTGACCCCATGAACCGCTGCACACCAGGCCTCCCTGTCCATCACCAACTCCCGGAGTTTATCCAAACTCACGTCCATTGAGTCGGTGATGCCATCCAACCATCTCCTCCTCTGTCGTCCCCTTCTCCTGCCTTCAATCTTTCCCAGCATCAGGGTCTTTTCAAATGAGTCAGTTCTTTGCATCAGGTGGCCAAAGTATTGGAGCTTCAGCTTCAGCATCAGTCCTTTCAATGAATATTCAGGACTGATTTCCTTTAGGATTGACTGGTTCGATCTCCTTGCTGTCCAAGGGACTCTCAAGAGTCTTCTCCAAAGACCACAGTTCAAAAGCATCAATACTTCGGTGCTCAGCTTTCTTTATAATCCAACTCTCACATCCATACATGACTACTGGAAAAACCACAGCTTTGACTAGATGGATCTTTGTCGGTGAAGTGATGTCTCTGCTTTTTAATATGCTGGATAGGTGGGTCATAACTTTTCTTCCAAGGAGCAAGCATCTTTAATTTCATGGCTGCAGTCACCATCTGCAGTGATTTTGGAGCCCCCCAAAATAAAGTCTCTCACAATTTCCACTATTTCCCCATCTGTTAGCCATAGAGTGATGGGACTGAATGCCATGATCTTAGTTTTCTGAATGTTGAATTTTAAGCCAACTTTTCACTCTCCTCTTTCACCTTCATCAAGAGGCTCTTTAGTTCTTCACTTTCTGCCATAAGGGTGGTATCATCTGCATATCTGAGGTTATTGATATTTCTCCTGGCAATCTTGATTTCAGCTTGTGCTTCATCCAGCCCGGCATTTTGCATCATGTACTCTGTATATAAGTTAAATAAGCAGGGTGACAATATACAGCCTTGATGTACTCCTTTCCTAATTTGGAACCAGTCTGTTGTTCCATGTCTGGTGCTAACTGTTGCTTCTTGACCTGTATACAGATTTCTCGGGAGGCAGGTCATGTGGTCTGATACTTCCATCTCTTTAACAATGTTCCACAGTTTGTTGTGAACCACACAGTCAAAGGCTTTGGCATAGTCAATAAAGCAGAAGTAGATGTTTTTCTGGAACTCTTTTGCGTTTTCAATGATTCAACGGATGCTGGCAATTTGATCTCTTGTTCCTCTCCCTTTTCTAAATCCAGCTTGACAAGTATATCCTTTACAAGCTTACATATTTAAGGATACTTAAAGACAAGTATCCTTTACTAACTTACACATTTCTTGTTTAATTGCCAAGTTGTGTCAGACACTTTTGCGACCCCATGGACTGTAGCCCCAACCCCAAGCTCCTCTGTCCATGGGATTTCCCAGGCAAGAATACTGGAGTGGATTGCAATTTCCTTCTCCAGGGCATCTTCCTGACCCAGGGATGGAATTTGTGCCTCCAGCATTGATAGGCAGGTTCTTTACCACTGAGCCACCTGGGAAGGGCTACATATTTCTTACAAGTGTATAAAATCTATGTACTTCAAGTCACTCCATCTTTCTACCTATATTTACACAAACACACACATATAGTATACACACATAAATTTTTTTCTGGAGGAGAAATTACTTTGAAAGGGAATTCCAGAATATATAGTGCTTAAAAACCTGATTGTTGAAGTCAGGAGTAGGGTCTCTCATTTACTAGCTATGTGGCCATGAGCTCGTAGCTTGGCCATGTTGAACTTTCATTAAATAACTGTGATTCTCAAGAAGAGGACCTGACCCAGGAAATGAAGTACACAAATGCGAAGCATAGTGTTTGGCATGAGAATTGGTATGAGAAAACATTTGATAAATGATATTACTATTATTAATACATTCACTGATAACCTGTTACTGAACTCTCTCCAATTCAGAAGTAAACATCCTAGTTCCATGTACACCAAATTAACAGTTCTGAATAAGAATACAAACAAAGTCTGTGACATTTTAAGTTGCTATCCATATTCTTATTTGCCTGTCAACTTACAGTTTTGAGTTCTCTTTGCTTGTTATTTTTTTAAACAAAGATATGAAAAAATCATTTCCAAAGTTTTTTGTTGTCTACATTGTGGGGTCTGTACCTTTTCATTTTTCAAGAGACAGTCATCTTCTAAGTTCAGACACTAAGATTCAATTTCATATTTGTTTTATTTCAGGGCACACTGCATGTTCTGGTATTTTAATCATTCACGTACTCTAGTTTTTATCATACCATGTAGTTCAGATTCTGAACCCATAATTCTACTAAATCACTTGAGAATTGGACTCTCCCAACACTATTAATTTTGGTTCTATTTTTACATTTTCTGTACCAAATGACTAATCACTAATCAAGAAAGGCAACAATTTTCTTCTGATTTTCCCTCTGCTTTGCACCTAAATATATTGTCTATTTTTTTTCCAGCTAAAACTGAATGACAAGCAACCTGTCCAAAGTTGTCACTTTTCTTTCCTGGAACTATCATGTCTTCTTTCCATTTTCTAAGAGACAGTATCCATGTTTAATTTTGAGTTTTTAAACCTTGATTTAGAGGACCAAGATGAATCACTAAAGAACAACTGTTTAAAACATGTATGTGATTTTAACAAGTTAAAATGATGAAGTAGTTCAAAGTCAGACTTCCAAGGTTCCAATCAAAGCGTACACTGTGGTACTCAAGGAACATATTTAACCATTCTGTATCTGTTTACTCATATCTAAGATAGGGAGAATACTAGTGCTAGCCTCTCAAGGTTAAGGATCAAATGGTTTAATATAAATTAAAATGTTTCATGCTGTGTCTGCACACAGTTAAACCATTTAGTAATAACTATTATTAACATTCCTTTTTTCACATGAGGCTTCTAAAGCTAGTATCTTGATGCTAAATTCAGGTCTCTACATCCTCATGGATCTTTTGAGAAGATATTAACTTCCGGTCTGCTCTTGCATCTAATTCTAATCCAATTTTACTATGCTCTATAGAAACGGTGCTTAGAAGGTCCAGTGTCTCTCTATACAATAACTCTCCCCATGATCAACTAGATAGCCCTTGATTTATCCTTCTCCAGTTCCCTCTAGACTTCAGAATCAACACTAATAGTTGGTTCACTATACTGTATGGTAGAAACTAGCAATACTGGAAACCAACTATACTCCAACAACAACAACAAAAAAAAAACAGAACAAAACCACTAAATTCATAGAGAAAAATTAGATTTGCAGTTAAGGTGTGGGGGTGCAAACTGGAAGAAAGCAGTCAAAAGGTACAAGCATCCAGTTATAAGATAAATAAGCACTAGGGATGTAATACACAACATGATGGTGATAGCTAACACTGCTCTGTGGTATATAGGAAAGTTAGAGTACATTCTAAGAGTTTTCATCACAGGGATAAAATTTTTCTTATCTCTTTCTTGTATGTATATGAGACAATAGATGTTAGCTGAGCCTACTGTGATAATTATTTCACAATATATGTAAATCAAATGACAATGAAAAATAAATATTGAGTGATACTTACAACACTGAGTTTGTATTGGTCTCCCACTCAACAGTAGGAAAAGTTCTACGAGTGTGGAAGTATACATAATATCTCTAAGTATGACCATGAGATAAATGTCAAGAACTTTACATTTGTCATCAAAAGCAGTGTGTGTGTGCTTACCATGTGGTCAGTAATGTCCAACTCTTTGTGATCCCATTAATTGCAGCCTGCCAGGCTCTTCTATCCATAGAATTTTACAGGCAAGAATACTGGAGTGGGTTGCCATTTCCTCCTCCAGTGATCTTCCCAAGTCAGCAATTGAACCCACAAAAGCAGAAGGTGGCCTAAAATAGTATGATTATGCCTCTAATTAAGCCTCAACTTCCAGTTTCTAAGTATAAACAACTTCTCAAATCCTGTTGGCATTAGTCAAAAATTCATGCAGCAAAATTTTTCAATATTGCCTACTGAACACTGACTTCCATATTAAATCATAGTTCAGCTTCAGTACAAAAGGTTATAAATCTGGATCCATCAGTCTGACCTCTTTACTAATTTTAGGATTCATATTGCACCACTGATTTAGTAAGAACTTACTGCCTTCATAAAGTTCTCTGAAAACCACTAACTCCATGATTATTTAGAAAGATTTGTCTTTAAATCTTTATTTTGATTTTGTATACAGCTAAGCAGTGACATCAAAGTTACATTCACATATCATTCATTTTTATAAGAAACTACCAGCGTAAGGCCATGAAGTAGTCTTTCTTTGATAAAGTAAAAGAGAGGAGGAAGAGAGGAGAAAAGATAGTTTGATCATGTCTTCCAAAATAAAATTCACTGCAAAATTTTACCAAATCTACAGAAAACAAAAAAATAATATTTCTAGTTTCATAATCTGTCTTCCCATTTTGTCTACAATGCATTCTAATTCAAACTTTATTTAAAGATCAATATACTTACAGGAGAATTTCAGCGGCATAATTCCTCAAGTTAAACTATCTAAGGTTCCATTGTATTTTTGGAATGAGGGCTAATTCTAGGTTGAGTCAGGGTACACGCAAAATGAATCTGGTCATCATGGTATGTCGGAAAATAAAAAACTTCTCCAAAACAGTGATAGGTCCATGTCCCATAGACATGGCAACCAGTTTAAAGAAGCTTCCACTAACCATATCTCAGACAATTGAGTTTCCTTTCCAAAAATAATAAGAAGCATAATAGATTATAAGCTATAGGGAGAAAGGTAGAAAAATATACATCTGTACTAATAGTAATAGATATAAAATAAATTAGGGTAGAAGGGAAACAGTGATATTCCTTATAGTACAAATGCTAATTGGTGAATATGGAAAGAGTGTTGGAGTTGAAAATCATCACTTTATCACCAAAGTAACTATTATTTCACATTTGCATCATCAATAGGTGCCAAACTCAGAAGCAAATGTTTTAAGTGAGCAGAATATTTGTATGTTTCTAAAGTCTCCTGCTGACAGATGGCTTATTAGTTGCAAGGGAAAAATCACTAACTACTCTTTGTCAAGGGCAACACCTTGATCAGATGATCAAAACTAACAATATCACCAATGGGGGCAGATTGACATTGCATAACTTCAGCTGTGATAACCTAAAAAGTATATAATATCATTTATATGTTGTATCACGTTCTAGCCAGGAACGCAAAACATGAATATAATCATAAGGAAATATTGGACAAACTCAAAATTAGGAGTACTTCATTTTAAAGGGCGAATTCATTATTCAAAAGTAACAATTTAATAAAGCAAAAGAAAAGAGTTTGAATATACTCTAGCTTAAAAGTGATGTGACAACTAAATGCAATAATTGATCTGAGACTGGGTTCTCACTAGAGTAACATAATTGCTACCAAGGATATTATTTGGTCAAAAACTAAACTAAGTAACCGATTTGATAAAATTATTGTATCAAAGATAATTTTGCTTAAATTGGTAACTATACTGTTACCTAAGAATGTAATCTTACTCTTAAGAACTACCCAGCAATGTTATCTAAGGGATTTAATATTTATAATTTCTTCTCATGATTCAAAAAAAGAACAACTATATATGGAGAGAGTGTATTAAGTTTCTTCTGGTTGTAACTCTGAAGTTCATTCCTCCCTAGCTGTCCACTAGAAAACTTCCAATTCTTTAAAAGCCACTCCCATTTCTTTGTGCATCTTCAAACCCATAACAACACATGGAATCCTCACATTTTGAATTATTATGATCCCATCTTCTATAGCATCTGTCTTCTGACTTTTAAAAGGTTCATGTGATTATATAAAACCCACCAGGATAAAATCTGTATCTTAAGGTTAACTGTCTTGGGAGTTTAATTACATTTGCAAAATCTCTTTGTAGTAGTATCTATATTAATGCTTGAGTGAATGACCAAGAAACAATAATCTGGGGGCTGGAAGGAGAACATCTTCAGAATTCTGCCTACCACAGCTGGAGATAGACAGACAGACAGATAGATAAAGTATGACTGATAGATAATAATGATAGAACAAAATTAATAAAGCAAAATAGGTAAGATAATAACGCAGAATCTAGTAAACTATGCTCCTGCACTAGTAACTTTAAGTTTGAAATTATTTTCAACTAGAAATTTCAAAGATACTTAGGGTTTTATGTTAAAGACCATCAATAATATTGTCCCAAACTATCTTTTTTATTTTTGTCAACAGTTACTTCTGTAAGTTCTCTGTAGATAAGTTATCTGTAGATATCTGGCATCCATCAATACCTAGGAGAAAGCTCATGCTCTCCTGACACCTTACTTTCCTCATATTCTTTCAGGTAGCAGTGGTTGAACTGTTTCCAAGACAAAAAAAAAAAAAAGTTAATTCTTTGGGGCAAGAGGAGGAACACAATAAACAAAAACAGTATCCAAATTCTATTTTGACACTGTAGAAGTTCAAAGTATAGAAAAGTCTGGCTAACAACATGTACAGTGAGATTACTGACATGTTAAAAATGGGAGTTTTCCTGCTTATTGATTTTGACTAATAACCAAAGACCAAAAGTACAGATTCCAAAGTATTCCTCTGCTCTAAATAAACTACTTGCTAAGATGGAGCAAAAAACCAGCATCTCAACATTTAGCTCATTATTGACTCAGCCTAAATGAGGAAAAGCTTCAGATACTCCAGGAATTTTAAATACAGTCATTGCCAAATAAGATGTGCTGCATTTGCCCCTTTCCCTCTTGTCACTGAGTATGTCTGTGTTTTTCATGAGATGAAGGGGTACTTTTTCTACCACTTTATAGAAAAGGGGGCTTTATTTAAACCACTTGAAAGAATTTGTCTGTAAGAAGGAAGACCAGCACCTCAACCTCAAACCAAGTGACTGTTGACGTGCAGAAGATCAAACATAGACTAAGACTGCTCAATGCCAAAATTAATTTTGTCAATTAAAGAGAGAGAGATTTGAAGCATCCTAAAATTTGAGGGATATGAGACAAAAATTCATAGCATCTTAAATGGGTCAGCATAGACAAGTGGTATTCCCTCTTGAGCTAGTTTGTTCAAGAAGTGTGTGTGGTAAGGTGAGCTGACTCCAGCAGAGAGAGACTGTGGTATGTCAACAGGCAGAAATAAATTTCAAGGGATTATACGAAATCAGAGGGATATGGTACCACCTGTGCAGATAAATGTGTAATTCAACAGATTCCACTTTGTGGGGGAGGTTGGAAACCTCTAAAGAATCCATCAAACCAAGAAGAGAGTCATTGTTTGGAAATATGCCTAGCTAGATGTTTTGATAGACAAAAAGTAATGATAAAAAGATTCAGCTATGTTAAGTGGTTTTCCCTTGGTCCTGATTTTCCTTCATCTCTTTCATCTCCCAGTCATGAAGAAATCATAAGTTATACAATGTCTACAGAAGACAGGACTCCCAAACATTGCAAGTTCTGCAGCCTACAAGTATGTATATAATTTGTATGATTGAAGGAATATTCTTAATCTTTACAAACTGGAGCTATAACATAGTTTACGCCTCATTTTCCTTGACAGAGACAGTAGTATTTTCTCATATTTCAAAATACTAGTTTGAAATTAGACTGCCTAGCCCATTCACTAGGACTTCTCTCGTGGCTCAGACAGTAAGGAATTTGCCTGCAATGCAGGAGACCCAGGCTTGATTCCTGGGTCAGGAAGATCCCCTGGATAAGGAAATTGCGACCCACTCCAGTATTCTCGCCAGGAGAATCTGATGGACATAGGAGGCGAGAGGGCTACAGTCCATGGGATCACAAAGAGTTGGTTACGACTGAGCAGCTAACACACACAAACAAAAACTTAATCAACCCTTTATCATGTTCATGGATTCTTTAAGTTAGAGAATCAAACACAATATATTGGGCATGCTTGTCTTTGCTCCATGAAACATGGTGCCTTCTATGAAATGACTTAAAGACAGGAGATGACTTGATGGCAAGAGGCTGGAATCATTTGAAAACTTGGTCACTCAGGGTAAACCTGCTCGCTCTTGAGGTTGACGCTGGCTGTCAGATGAATCCTTTACTGTGGCTCTCAGCCAGAACACGTACTACATGATCTCTCCTAAATTTCCTCCAAGGAGGCTGAGTTCCTAGGGTGACTGTACTGACACAAAATGAGACAATGGAAGCTGTCTTTTGTATAATCTAGTCTCAGTTGTTAAAAAAAAAAAAAAACATTATTTCTGTCAGTTATACTTTATCAGATGGAGTAATCAAAGCCCACCAAGTTTTCTAGAAGGGGTAGGGGTGTAAGTTAGTATGGAGTCTACTTCTTGGTGAGGAATAGCAAGGTTTTTCAGGTTATGTGCTATTAGAAATACCACTTCGGCCATTCTTAAGAAAGTACTATTTGCCACACTGCCTATTTTGCAGTCCAACAGCGCCAGATGTACCCATAAACAAGATACACAAAAAACTTGAAAACATCTATTTTCTTATCAATAAAATAGGATGAGAATAAAAGTAGCTACTCATTGGTTTGTGATGAAGACTCTATGAGAGTTTTAACATACACGGCATATTAGTTCTTAGATGCATTATGAACATATATATGAGCTATCATTATTTCTTACACCTACTAAGAAGGCTTCTAAATCTGCTGGAGGGAAGTGTAAATTAGCACATTCACACTACTCGCTTATTCCTTCGGTTCCTTGAAATTTGGGTGAGTTATTTGTTTTGTTTAGATGGGTAATTATCAGCTTAATTGGAATTTTGGAAGGTGATTTAAGCAGATGGATGGTATATTTGAAGTAGGAAAAAATAATTACTGTTTAGTAACAATAACAATTATTGAAGGAAATGAACATTTACATCATTCATTTTCCCTTTATTACCTCAACTACAAACCACTCTGTAAATCTGGAAAAAAATAAATACTAGAAGGTAATAGGAACACATGCATGCACACACATACATAGTGTACACACAAAGAGAAGAGTTTAGACTATATAAATCACTATCTCTAAATCAGTACAATGGTGCTTTGGGCCATCTGACAGATTAACCAAGTCATGCTGTTATGGGAATCAAACTCTGTCATGCTAGCTACTCCTACCAGATTTAGCATAGTTTTGATATGCAAGTAAATTATAAGCTACGTAACTCATAGTGCAAAATTACTGATAACATATCCAGAAGTAAATATTTGACAAAAAAAACTGGCCAAAACGTCCATTTGGCTAAAGAAAACAATTATTATCTATTCTTAGGAATCTATTTGCATTTGGACTCATTGTTTCTCACTGCATTTAGAAGAGGCAATGACGGTTCTGAAATAGTTTTCATGAAGCTTCCTGACCCAAATGCAGGCAATATGAAGGACAGGAAAGCCTGGTGTGCTGCAGTACATGGGGTGGCAAGGAGTTAGACACAACTGAGCTACAACAAAAATGGGAAGAAAGTCTCTAGAAAACATCTTCTGAAATGGCATTAAATTCTCAGAAATCTCATGTTGAACACTGCAAAATATTTCCCCTTCAGTGTAAAATATTTAAAGTTGATTTATGTGTATTATATGTATTAAATGTGTATAAATGTGATTTTAAACATTGTAGGAAATCAGGCAATGATTTCATTTTCTCTTATAGACTCAGAGATATACATCACACTAAATAGGCTGAAAAAATAAATCCTAAGAATTAATAGCCATTTAAATCTCTATTCAGGAATTAACCCATTTAATTAAAAATGTAAAGTCACTAATAGAGAAAAGAATGTAATTTAAATGGCCAAATATAAAAAAAATCTGGATTTAAAAAAGTATTTTGTATCACTGTGTCCTAATCTCTCTAATGAATAATTTAATATGTAAAATACTTAAATACTAATATTAATGATGCCATTTTAAATTAAGATATTCAAGACAGGGACAAGTAGAGGGGAAAAAAAGACTGGATTAAGCTTTGTAGCCAAGTGGAAAGAAATTAAAGTTAGCAACCAGGATACTAGGAGTTTCTGCCTCTGCAGGTTGCTAGGAGGTTATAATTTATGTGTCTCATTTTACTCATCTCCAGTACATAAACACCAATTCTCTTGATCTTCCTCACAGAATGGTTTGAAATGTCCCACTAAAACACAGCATGGCATGGGGAGTTTCTATTTCAATTTCCTACCCTCTCTGCTTTGGGAGGAAGTAAGCATTGAGCAGATTCTCTACCATCTGAGGCACCAGGGAACCAACTGAGGGACTAACACTAGTTCTTATGCATTCAGCAGCAAGCAGGCATTTCTGCACTCCTCACAAGCGGGGTCTGGGCTTCCTATAACCCTCTTCTTACTTCTGCTGGCCCTCCAACCAGCCAAGGTGGCTTGTCTTCCCTTTGTTGAATCCCAGGGTCAATAGGAAGCTTGAACTGCTCATTCCTCACGGAGGTCTCTGCCCTGTGCTCTCCTCCCACCAACATGGCTTTAATCTCCCTTTTCCTCTGAGTCACTCCTAGGGGCACAAGCCCTGACCTGATTGCTTTTCTTCCCTTCCTGATTCCAGGCAGATCTTTCTTACAGTCTTGGTTGTAGAGGAGTCCTTCTGCCAGCCTCCAGTTAGTTATCAGTGAGAATTGCTCCCCATGTAGATGTATTTTTGATGTTCATGGGGAGAGATAAATTCTGTGTTCTTTTACTCTGCCATCTTGAGTAGTGAATAGTGACAGTCACTCAGTCATGTCTGACTCTTTGCAACCCCATCAACTGTTGCTCACTATGCTCCTCTGTCCATGGAATTCTCCAGGCAAGAATACTAGAGTGGGTTTGTCTTCCATTCTCAGGGGGGTCTTCCCGACCCAGGCATCAAACCCAGGCTCCTGCATTGCAGGCAGATTCTTTAACACCTGAGCTACCAGGGAAACCCTTCATTACTTTTATTTCCTGTCAAATTGGTGGGCAAACCATACCCTCCCTCACATTTCAAAAGGAAGCCTCTTAAGAGAAATTTCAATGTACTATTCACAGATCCTTTAGCATATATTTGAATCAACTCTTAAATCATCAAAGGAGTGGCTAAAGTGGAAGGAGAATAACTAGCTAATAAAGGACAGTTTGAAATATGGTTCTGATGGGCACACCACCAGAATTTGACAGTAGTTCTTATAATGGAAATGGGGAGAAAGTAACTAAACCAATCATTTAATGAACTAAAATCTTCTAAACTAGTGGAATCACACGAGGGCCCAACTCTGACTTCCTGAATTAGCACTATGAGGATGGTACTAAATAATCTATATCTCTATACTTTTAATAGTTACACAAGTAAGTCTAATAATTAGCCTTTATTTTTTTAAATCATTGGATATCTATAGTGATGTATTGTAGACCTGAAATTTCAAATGGCATCTTATTTCACTAATTCATTTCACAGATATACATGAAATATATACTCTGTATGAGGTCTTATGCCATATAGTTTATTTATATTATTCCACAAGTGTTTGAAAGTTTTCCCTAATAGTTATGAAAGTGAAACCCTAAAGTGAAAGTGAAAGTCACTCAGCCATGTCCAACTCTTTGTGACCCCATGGACTATACAGTCCACGAAATTCTCCAGGCCAGAATACTGGAATGGGTAGCCTTTCCCTTCTGCAGGGGACCTTCCCAACCCAGGTCTCCCACATTGCAGGCAGATTCTTTACCAACTGAGCCACAAGGGAAGTCCAATAGTTATGGTAGGGTATTATTTAATAAAGTTATAAGATACTCAGTATAAACCAGATATGTTACAAGGATTTAATGTACAGCACAGAGAATATATCCAATGTTTTATAACAATTTTATATGTAAACCTATAAATGCATTGAATTACTGTGCAGCACACCCGGAACTACTGATCCCATCATTATCCCTAGCTTTAGGACTGACTGCCTTCTAGTATGGAACTAGTTCCCTTTTAGTATCTTAACACTACTTAACTGTTACACTGTTTTCTCAAAACAGTGTAAACAAAAAACATTTTCCACTAAATAAACAAACTTTTAAAATTTTATTTCATATATCTGTCAATTAAAACTATCTTCTAGATTAAAAGGTAAAATTCCATAAACTACTCTACCCTGAGCCTTCTACTCTGATTAAACTAGATTATAAAATTCTTTAGGACTACATCCTTTTGTTCCTGATTATTCTTATCTCAGTATTGCAAACACTGTACTAAATACATTTTGTTGGCTTGGCACGGTACAATATCCCATTTTGTATCTCAGCATACTTTAGCTATGTCATCAGACATTTTGTTAGTTGTTAGAAAATAGGCAATTTATAGAGCAAGGAAAGGAAGAGAAGGTTTGGTTTAGCTTTCTATATTGCTGCTGCTAAGTCGCTTTAGTCGTGTCCAACTCTGTGTGACCCCATAGACGGCAGCCCACCAGGCTCCTCCGTCCCTGGGATTCCCCAGGCAAGAACACTGGAGTGGGTTGCCATTTCCTTCTCCAATGCAAGAAAGTGAAAAGTGAAAGTGAAGTCGCTCAGTCGTGTCCGACTCAATGGAAGAAAATAAGACCATGCATTAGGGAAAGAGGTAGAGAGAGAGTCATTTTTACCTAAAACTAAATTAGACTAACTTCCACTGAATAAAGTTTGCTTAGTCTTTCCAAAATGTTTTTCAAAATTCCTTGATTTTGTGCTTATTTGTTATTTCCTCCAGTACAAGTTTTCATCTTTATTTAAAATAAAATTCTTCAGTAAGGAATATATTATGTTTGAGCAAAGCATGCCTCCACCAAATGGCAATAAGAGGAAAGGGATTAACATTCCTTCATTGGATCAACAATGAAGTTTGAACAGGTTGATAAAATAGCATAAGACACCAATGTAATATCATGGGTGAGAGAAAATATTTAGGCCCTTTGGCAAAGTTGAATGAGTGATCAACTTATTTAAAAGCCTCACAACTTATTCTAATTTTATTTAATATACAAGCAGGAAGTAGATACTATAAATAGAACAACAAAGTTGAAAGAGAAAGATGCTCAGTTTTGTTTTGTGTTTTTTCCCATCAGTCAGCTTAATCTTCCAATGCCACAGAATCATAAAGTAGGAGAGCACCAAGAGTGCAAAGCGAGCAAGAGCTAGGTCTCACACATTATATGAACCCACAGAAATGTTGTGCATTGAATATTTTTATAACAGAAGACACTAACAATAAGATTTTAAAATAGTCATTTAACATAAATCCATATGTTTTACAAATATAAAGTACTGCTGACATCATTTTTGACTTCAGATTGATAAAAACATTTTGCATTTGTTTCTGTTTATGAAGTATTTTTCACTGCAGTATCTCAGTTGAGCCTCATAAAAAAACCTCTATGTTGCAGGACAAGGTTTACCATCCTCATCTAATCAACAGGCAAATGGATGCTCATAACAATTTAATATTATAGTAAAAAAAGGACAAAAACTCAGATACTATGATTCCCATTCTCTATTAGGTAATTTCTAACAGAGTGCTAATCTAGATAATAACGTTCTTAATCTTTAAAACAGTTTAGACCACCTACTAGTTTCAAATAAACCAAAATCTATGCTCCTTTTAGTGCAAGATGAGTGCATCGATTAAATCTGGAAAAAAAACTAGGAATTTTAGTTGGAAAACAAAATACATTTCTAAGAATATGAACTTTTGCTTACTTACATAAAAATTTTTACTGAGATGTATAACAAACCATTCAATATCACAGTAATCAAAGTCTATGCCTGACCAGTAACGCCGAAGAAGCTGAAGTTAAATGATTCTTTGAAGACCTACAAGACCTGATAGAACTAACACCCAAAAAAGATGTCCTTTTCATTATAGGGGATTGGAATGCAAAAGTAGGAAGTCAAGAAACACCTGGCGTAACAGGCAAATTTGACCTTGGAGTACAGAATGAAGCAGGGCAAAGGCTAATAGAGTTCTGCCAAGAGAACGCACTGATCATAGCAAACACCCTCTTCCAACAACACAAGAGAAGACTCTACACGTGGAAATCACCAGATGGTCAACACCAAAATCAGATTGATTATATTCTTTGCAGCCAAAGATGGAGAAGCTCTATATAGTCAGCAAAAACAAGACTGGGAACAGACTGTGGCTCAGATCATGAACTGCTTATTGCCAAATTCAGACTTAAATTGAAGAAAGTATGGAAAACCACTAGTCCATTCAGGTATGACCTAGATCAAATCCCTTATGAGTATACAGTAGAAGTGAGAAATAGATTTAAGAGACTAGAACTGATAGACAGAGTGCATGATGAACTATGGACAGAGGTTCGTGACATTGTACAGGAGACAGGGATCAAGACAATCCCCATGGAAAAGAAATGCAAAAAAGCAAAATGGCTGTCTGAGGATGCCTTACAGATAGCTGGAAAGAGAAGAGAAGCGAAAAGCAAAGGAGAAAAGGAAACATATTCCCATCTGAATGCAGAGTTCCAAAGAAGAGCAAGGAGAGATAAGAAAGCCTTCCTCAGTGATCAATGCAAAGAAATAGAGGGAAACAACAGATTGGGAAAGACTAGAGATCTCTTCAAGAAAATTAGAGATACCAAAGGAACATTTCATGCAAAGATAGGCTCGATAAAGAACAGAAATGGGATGGACCTAACAGAAGCAGAAGATATTAAGAAGAGGTGACAAGAATACACAGAAGAACTGTACAAAAAAGATCTTCATGACCCAGATAATCACGATGGTGTGATCACTCACCTAGAGCCAGACATTCTGGAATGTGAAGTCAAGTGGGCCTTAGAAAGCATCACTACGAACAAAGCTAGTGGAGGTGATGGAATTCCAGTTGAGCTATTTCAAATCCTCAAAGGTGATGCTGTGAAAAGTGCTGCACTTGATATGCCAGCAAATCTGGAAAACTCAGCAGTGGTCACAGGACTGGAAAAGGTCAGTTTTCATTCCAATCCCAAAGAAAGGCAATGCCAAAGAATGCTCAAACTACCGCACAATTGCACTCATCCTACATGCTAGTAAAGTAATGCTCAAAATTCTCCAAGCCAGGCTTCAGTAATACGTGAACCATGAACTTCCAGATGTTCAAGTTGGTTTTAGAAAAGGCAGAGGAACCAGAGATCCATTTGCCAATATCCGCTGGATCATTGAAAAAAGCAAGGGAGTTCCAGAAAAACATCTATTTCTGCTTTATTGACTATGCCAAAGCCTTTGACTGTGTGGATCACAATAAACTGTGGAAAATTCTGAAAGAGATGGGAATACCAGACCATCTGACCTGTCTCTTGAGAAACCTGTATGCAGGTCAGGAAGCAACAGTTAGAACTGGACATGGAACAACAGACTGGTTCCAAATAGGAAAAGGAGTACGTCAAGGCTGTATATTGTCCCCCTGCTTATTTGCTGGTATAGAAACTGTCAAATCTTAGAGAGAAAAATTCAAAGATTAAATCCAGATTCAGACATCAAATATACAACCTTTTCCTCAAAGAAGTGGAAATACTACACTTCCTGAAAATCTGTAATATCAGCTGGATCAAAAACACAAGTAATAATGAGCACTTCAGTATTGCATTGGGAGGAAGTGAAGTGACTGACCTTTTAGGTCTTTGCAGGCTCTCAATGAAATGACTCAGATGAAATAAATAAAAAAAGAAAAAAAAATGGTTCCCATTTCTATTCTTCACGTTTACCTTTTTTACAGAACAAAACAGAGAGCATATATCCCTAATAAAATTCCAGTGAAAAGTGAAAGTGATTCAGTCATGTCCGACTCTTTGTGACCCCCATGACTATACAGTCCAAGGAATTTTCCAGGCCAGAACACTGGAGTGGGTAGCCTTTCCCTTCTGCAGGGGATCTTCCCAACCCAGATCTCTGGCATTGCAGGTAGATTCTTTACCAGCTGAGCCACAATGGAAGCCCAAGGATACTGGAATGGGTATCCTATCCCTTCTCCAGCGGATCTTCCCAACCCAGGGATTGAATCATCTGGCCTTAAAAAATGGACTGCTAGTAAAAGTTGCTCACATTACACCACAATCTGACAGAATCTGTTTCCTCCTAGCTTTTAACACCTGCAGTCAGAAAAAGCAAGTGAATACTGATGAGGATGCTGGTGATGGAGGTACATCACACCAACATTTGAATGACCACAGATATTTGACTAATAATATAACTCTCATCTTCAAAATATTTTAAATAATGGCTATGCACATGAAAAATAAAACACATGAAATAGATCAGTATATCTCAACTTCATGTACAGCTTTTAAAGCCCCAAACCAAAATAACACTGGCATTTTTTATGAAGGAGAAGAAGGGAAAGAAAGAGGGAGGGAGGAAAGGATGATAAATAGGACAGAGGAGACAGGAGGAGGAGTTAATGATGCCTGTTCTATCTTGGTTCGAGTTATATACATTCACACTGTCCCTCACTCACTGAACAACAGAATAACTAGAGTCTGTGGTAGGAAGACCTAGCATCAGTACCATGGGGAGGCTCAGAGAGAAGGATAACAGAGATAAATGAATCACCTTCCATCAAGAAGAAGAACAGAATCAGCTAGGATCAGATGGCGAAAGATTATCATTAGGAAAAGATAAGTGACACTCCTTTTTTTGGATACTGGTACTGAATATCCAGGGGATGGTCCACTTTGGCAGTTTTTCCCCATTCTTTTTCTGGACTTGGCTTGTGTGGTGCCCCATGCTGTGCCTGACAGACATTTCCCTCATTCAGATGATAACTGCATTTGGCCCCTTTATTAACAACAGCAGCAAACATGGTTCAAAGACTGACTCATACTATGAACTCAGCATTTCTTTGACTATTTCCCCCAGCACAGTCGAATTTTTTGATGTTATTAGAAGTCTCAAATTTCAAACTTAATACAAAATTGACAGTTTAGACTATAACATTTAAGTTCTGTTTACATAATGTAGAAGTGAGATTTTAAATATGAAAATATAAAAATTCTACACACTCCCATAGATGGATAATACATGCAAGTTGCCATTTTGGCCTCCCAATCATGATACCTACCACAGTGGATCTTTCCACTCTTTGTCACTTGAATTGGGATGAGGCTGTCACTCCCGAATAGCAAACCCTCTTTCTATAGATGAACTTCACTTGCCATTTCTGCTCCTGACCATGTTAGAGTAAACAAAATATACAACAGGTATGACAAGTTAAATAGCAAAATTATATGTTGTGAAATATTTAGACAGAGGTCAGATTACCAGTGTAGTATGAGAAATAAAACAGGTATCAGTCACTTTTTTATCAAATGAGCAGTTTTAGTGATACCAAAGCCAAGAAAAACTAAAGATATTTACTAATGCCAAAATAATAAATAGAGTAAGTAATAAATAGAGAACAGAAAAATCTATTCCAAGAAGTTGAGCAAACATTTTGCAAAGCTTGGGTATTCCATTTATTTGAGGACATTTAATGATTAAAACTAATATCTTGAGTTAAGAGTGCCAGGGGACATATTTAATGCAGAGAAGCAAAAGCTTCAAGGGAAATCAATTGTAAAATAATCAATACTAAAATCTGTACTCTGAGCAAATGTTCACTCAAAGGACTAAGGTTTGGTAATAAGGGCCCAAAGCAAAAACAGATGTATCGGCCCACACTAGCTTGTAAGAGCAGATGCAGAAAAGGATCTCATATAGAAAAACACTGGAATATACTATTTTAGCAAAGCTATTTAAGGAGAATTATGCCTTGTGAAGCTAAAAATGAGCACTGACTTCAGAAATGTTATATCTTCTATATTTCATTGTACATGGGGAAGGCTGCTGAACAATCACTATTCTTTAGAGGTTAATTTTAGCAGTGTTCACAGTGTTTTTCTTTATAATGCCTTGCATTTTAGAAGTCTTATAGGATTTGCCATGCTGATTCTAGGATTGTAGAGGCTGTACCTGATTATCATAATATTATAGGAATATAATTATTATGCTGAACAAATACAGTTAATGAAATCTCATGAAAAATTTCAGCATCTTTTAATGCTACATATAAGCTATGAATTGGTATAGTAGTTAACAGGAACCAAAGGCACTGGAAGGGATAAATAGTCCACTGAAATGTGAACTCTGAAAGAGTCCACAGACCAAGATGTCTCTATGAACTCTGGAAAAAGGAAGTCTGTGTATTTCTACCAAATCGCTGTTAATTCAAGTGACCAGTGTTGGCAGTTAAGTATTTGACTCCAGAATCATATAAAGTAAATCTGAATACAATTATGTGATCTTAGACAACTAATTTAAAATTGCTTCTCCTTAGTTACCCATTGTTAGAGCAGAAAAATAAAGATGTTTACTTCACAGTGTTGTTATGTGGGCTAAATGAAGTAAAGTATTACAAGTATCTAGCATATAGTGAAGAGCTTCAAAATGTTAGCTGCCATCAGCTGCTAACAACTACCAATGGAGATCTCTCCTCATTTCCCCTGGATCCAATTAGCTCACTTCTTATCAGCCTGGCTATAGGAACCCTGTGTGGATGGGTATGTGGATATACCTATATAAATATATATGTATCTCATTCACACACATATACACAATATATGGAGAGAGAGAGAGAGATTCAGATATAGAGAAGAATTACAAAACCATAATACAATTATCAAAACCAAGAAATTAACTTTTGTACAGTACTCCTAACCAAAGCACAGAAATTATTCCAAGTTTTACCACTTCTCCATTAACATCCTTTCTCTTGTTCCAAGAAGCCACCACATTTACCTGTCTCCTTATTTTCTTCTAACTCCTGACATTCTTTCAGCCTTTCATAGCCTTCACACTTTTGAAGAGCACTGGACTTTGTAGAATGTCCCTCAATTTAAGTGTGTGTGTCTAATGTTTTCTTATAATTTCTCATTAAATTTTGCATTAACAGAAGGATAATACAACGGCAACGTGCCATTTTTAGGTCATCATGTCAAGAGGTACATGATGTTGCTATGTATTATTGGGGATGTTAATCTTGATCATTTGTCTAAGGTGGTGACTGGCAGGATTCTCCTGTGGAAATTTATTATTATCCCATTTCTAACTGGTAAATATTTCAGGGGAGAAAATCAAGCTATGCACAGATCCTGTTGCTGCTTTAACCTTCACCTGCTCTTTTAGTAGGATCTTGCCTATGATGGTGATTTTTACGGTGTTATAAGAGTGATTATTTATTTCTCTCACTTATTACATATTTATTAATAGGAATTTTTCTCAAGGAATTTTTTTTTCAATTCTCCATCACTTATTCAGCTACTTATATATACTCATGAAATGGAGCAGAACCCTGCAGGGCCCTCCCAAGTACAAAAGCCCCTCCTTGTCCCCTTCTTCTTTGTAGAAAAGCTGAAGTCATATAGGCCTCTCCTGAGTCACAAAGGAGTAGGCTCAAGCAGTTAATGATTAGGACAACAGAGTCACAGTCTTCAGTTCCTCTCTAAAAGATATAGATAACAGTGTCTGGTGCACATACCTGAGTTGTTTTACAGATACTATAACTGCCACCAGAGAGAAAAAGCTAACAGCATGATGACTAGACTGTAGCTATGACATAAGTGCTCCATCTTGAGCAGTTATGAGTCTATGGCTAGCAAAATTCCAAGAACTGGCCTCAAGAGAATGAGAATAACATTATTGCTTCTAATAATCTGCATCTTTGTAGGTAGCAAAGTAATTGTAACTTGTTCTGCCCATATATGTAAGTGGGCAACTGATGTTGTCAACAAAGAGATGCTACAGACATGTCAACATCTTCCACTCAAAGATCTTGATGCCTTTTCTCAGCATGACCCCATAAAAATCGAATGATGTCTGACCAAGGATATTTCTAAGTGGTCCCTAAAAGTTAACATATAATAGATTTCACCAAGATATATTTTAACTTAACTTTTACACCAGATGCTTCCGTGTTCCACAAACCTCCAGCCCTAGCACAGCTTACAAATATTTTGATCACACAATGTCTTGCTTAACATGTTGATTCTTTATTTTAAGAAGTAAGAATGAACAATGAATAGTTAACGGTTGACTAGATTTTTCACCTAGCTTCTTTTACAGTAAACTCCCAAGCAAACTGCGGAAACAAGAGAGTATCTAAGGAAAGATCACAAGGAGTCAACAAATCTACATGCAGTGGAAAATGCCTCAATGATTAACTGAGATTTGTTTCCCTTTTCCTTTAAAACAACGTTCATCTTCAAGCAGAATTTGGGGAGTTGGTTTTGGGACATGAGTCTGCCTTCTCCCCAGATTGCTGACCTCCTGAATAAAGCAATTTTTCATTTTCCCAACAAAACTTGTCTCTCAGTATTGTGGATGTGACTGGTGATGGAAGCAAAGTCCGATGCTGTAAAGAGCAATATTGCATAGGAACCTGGAATGTTAGGTCCATGAATCAGGGCAAATTGGAAGTGGTCAAACAGGAGATGGCAAGAGTGAACAACGACATTCTAGGAATCAGTGAACTAAGATGGACTGGAATGGGTGAATTTAACTCAGATGACCATTATATCTACTACTGTGGGCAAGAATCCCTTAGAAGAAATGGAGTAGAAATCATGTTCAACAAGAGTCCAAAATGCAGTACTTGGATGCAATCTCAAAAATGACAGATGATCTCTGTTCGTTTCCAAGGCAAACCATTCAATATCATGGTAATCCAAGTCTATGCTCCAACCAGTAACACTGAAGAAACTGAAGTTGAACAGTTCTATGAAGACCTACAAGACCTTTTAGAACTAACACCCAAAAAAGATTCCCTCTTCCCTCTTCGTTATAGGGAACTGGAATGCAAAAGTAGGAAGTCAGGAAACAACTGGTATAACAGGAAAATTTGGCCTTGGAGTACAGAATGAACCAGGGCAAAGGCTAATAGAGTTTTGCCAAGAGAACACACTGGTCATAGCAAACATCCCCTTCCAACAACACAAGAGAAGACTCTACACATGAACATCACCAGATGGTCGACACCGAAATCAGATTGATTATATTCTTTGCAGCCAAAGATGGAGAAGCTCTATACAGTCAGCAAAAACAAGACCGGGAGCGGACTGTGGCTCAGATCATGAATTCCTTATTGCCAAATTCAGACTTAAATTGAAGAAAGTAGGGAAAACCACTAGACCATTCAGGTATGACCTAAATCAAATCCCTTATGATCATACAGTGGAAGTGAAATAGATTTAAAGGACTAGATCTGATAGACAAAGTGCCTGATGAACTATGGACAGAGGTTCATGACATTGTACAGGAGATAGGGATCAAGATCATCTCCATGGAAAAGAAATGCAAAAAAGCAAAATGGGTGTCTGAGGAGGCCATACAAATAGCTGTGAAAAGAAGAGAAGCAAAAAGCAAAGGAGAAAAGGAAAGATATTGCCATTTGAATGCAGAGTTCAAACGAATAGCAAGGAGAGATAAGAAAGCCTTCCTCAGCAATCAATGCAAAGAAATTGAGGAAAACAACAGAATGGGAAAGACTAGAGATCTCTTCAAGAAAATTAGAGATACCAAGGGAACATTTCATGAAAAGATGAGCTCAATAAAGGACAGAAATGGGATGGACCTAACAGAAGCAGAGGATAGTAAGAAGAGGTGGCAAGAATACACAGAAGATCTTCACGACCCAGATAATTATGATGGTGTGATCACTCACCTAGAGCCAGACATTCTGGAATGTGAAGTCAAGTGGGCCTTAGAAAGCATCACTACGAACAAAGCTAGTGGAGGTGATGGAATTCCAGTTGAGCTATTTCAAATCCTGAAAGATGATGCTGTGAAAGTGCTGCACTCAATATGCCAGCAAATCTGGAAAACTCAGCAGTGGCCACAGGACTGGAAAAGATCAGTTTTCATTCCAATCCCAAAGAAAGGCAATGCCAAAGAATGTTCGAACTACCGCACAATTGCACTCATCTCACATGCTAGTAAAGTAATGCTCAAAATTCTCCAAGCCAGTGTTCAGCAATACATGAACCGTGAACTTCCAGATGTTCAAGCTGGTTTTAGAAAAAAACAGAGGAACCAGAGATCAAATTGTCACCATCCGTTGGATCATCGAAAAAGCAAGAGAGTTCCAGAAAAATGTCTATTTCTGCTTTATTGACTAGACCAAAGCCTTTGACTGTGTGAATCACAATAAACTGTGGAAAATTCTGAAAGAGATGGGAATACCAGACCACCTGACCTGTCTCTTGAGCAACCTGTATGCAGGTCACGAAGCAACAGTTAGAACTGGACATGCAAAAACAAACTGGTTCCCAATAGGAAAAGGAGTACATCAAGGCTGTATATTGTCACCCTGATTATTTAACTTATATGCAGAGTACATCATGAGAAATGCTGGGCTGGAAGAAACATAAGCTGGAATCAAGATTGCCAGGAGAAATATCAATAACCTCCGATATGCAGATGACACCATTCTTATGGCAGAAAGCAAAGAAGAACTAAAAAGCCTCTTGATGAAAGTGAAAGAGGAGAGTGAAAAAGTTGGCTTAAAGCTCAACGTTCAGAAAACTAAGATCATGGCATCTGGTCCCATCACTTCATGGGAAATAGATGGGGAAACAGTGGAAACAGTGTCAGACTTTATTTTGGGGGCTCCAAAATCACTGCAGATAGTGACTGCAACCATGAAATTAAAAGACGCTTGCTCCTTGGAAGAAAAGTTATGTCCAAACTAGACAGCATATTTACAAGCAGAGACAACACTTTGTCAACAAAGGTCCATCTAGTCATTTATGGTTTTTCCAGTAGTCATGTGTGAATGTGAGAGTTGGACTATAAGAAAGCAGAGAGCCAAAGAATCGATGCTTTTGAACTGCAGTGATGGAGCAGACTCTTGAGAGTCCCTTGGACTGCAAGGAGATCCAACCAGTCCATCCTAAAGGAAATCAGTCCTGAATATTCTTTGGAAGGACTGATGCTGAAACTGAAACTCCAATACTTTGGCCACCTGATGCGAAGAACTGAGTCCTTGGAAAAGACCCTGAGGCTGGGAAAGACTGACAGTGGGAGGAGAAGGGGATGACAGAGGATGAGATAATTGGATGGCATCACCAACTCAATAGACATGACTTTGAGTAAGTTCCTGGAGTTGGTGATGGACAAGGAGGCCTGGCATGCTGCAGTCCATGGGGTCGCAAAGAGTCAGACATGACTGAGCGACTGAACTAAACTGAATTGATGGGACCTTGCTTTGTTAACTTCAGAGTACATATCACCATTTGAAACCACTTGCTCCTTTGACAACCTTTCTGTTGACTCCATCTTTCCCTTCCTACTCACTAGAATGAAAGTCTCTCAAGAGTGGGGAAACATACCTTTCTGAAGCATTTTTGTAATCAGTATCCACCACATAATAAACAGCAAACATTTTTAAATAAATAACAGTGAATAATAAGATGATAGAAAATACCCATGAAAATACTTTCTCATGTTAGTTTTCTGAACAGAACTCTAATTAATTAAAATGTGCACACATTAGCCTTTACTAATAATTTGTGTACATAAACAAGTGAAAATTTCAACTGTTCAGTTATTCTTTTTAAAGTAATAAATACCCCTTATGTTAATAGTAACTAAATGAATAAGATTGCTATCACATGCATATGATGATATTTTGGTATCTGATTTATTTAAGTGCTAACTTTAAGCCATTCATACATGTTATTTGGGTGCATTTTACTTCTTTTGAGACAGCAAAGTCACTGCCTTGGTTGTGGGCAGGCTGAGTGGGGGTTTCAGACAAATTACAGGGCTTAGAGAAGAAGTAGTGACAGCCCAACTGGAGAACAGAAAGTACCTCAGTATGTCAGGACTATAGCTCCATATGATGGGGTATATTAATATTTTTTCATTTAGCCTCAATCACTCATGTACAGAATTAATATTTTATGTTAAAACAATTACATTAGTAAGCGAAATAATTACACTCTTTATTTTCTTCAATATCCAAAACATTCGAAGAGAGTTAATTGGTGATAAGGGATACGTTTAGCCACCAGGTAATTTATAAATCCTACTGACTGCATGCTCATTTGACAAATTAAGCAGTAACTTCATGAGCCTTGATAGGCTTAATATATTTTTTTCAGGTACTTAATATACCGAGGCAAAGTGGTTTTGGGGCTTGTCAAAGTACAATACTTAATCATACAACATACAAAAATATACATCACCTCAACTAGTAAAATATTATTCATGCTAAACCTGCATTGATGAAATATTTGGAAACTTCATTTACAAGCACAGATCACAAAGACTACAAAAATTCAAATACATATAAAAATATTAATAAGTTTGAACTACATTGATAATTTAAAAAACTGCAATGATGAGAAAATTGTTAATTTTTTTGCTCAGAGTTTTAAACCCCTAACTGCTGGGCATTTTTATTTTTTTATTACACTGAGAAGGAGGCAATGATTGTTTCCTACAAGGTAAGGGGAATACATAAAGGAAATGTATTTGGACCCAGAAGGATAAGAACAGTGCTTAAAAGGATATGACATTTTTGAAATTAATAAAATCTCCTGCTTTGGTCTTTCTTTAGTGTGAATGCAAGGAGTTGCTGAAGTCCAAAATTCCACAAGTGACAGGAAGGATAGGCCTGGGAGTTCATGCTTGGTAATGAGACATGATGACATAGGGGTAAGCAGAGTGGAGCCATTGTGTCTTGAGCAAAGTATTTTAGGTAAAATGAGGTTTTAAAAGGAAACAAGAACATGATTACATAACCTGGCTCTCTATCCTCTGAGATGTATGAAGAACATACTTGCTGCATTATATTTATAAAAGGTGCATTACTGTTAATAGAAAAGCTGCTTCAAATTATTTTTAATATGTTACTGGAAATGAGTTATTAGGGTTTTATCACATTTTATCACAGGGGTCACTTGCTTGAATCAAGACCACGACAGCAGCCACTGGTTGTTATTACTACCTGATGATTATGTTGATCCCGGGAACGGCTGCCACCCCCCTGCCCTGCTCTTCCCAGAGGTGCCCTGAAGAAACGTCACTGTGGTAAGACAAAGTGATGCTAGTCTAGGGATAGGGAGACCTGGGTTCCAGCTCTACCACAGATTAGCTATTTTTCCTTAGGCAAGTCACCTCAATTCTACAGACTATCATTTAGACACTGAAACAAGAAAGTTGTGCTGGGTCTGTAAGTTCATTATCCAAGAATTGGACCCTAAATTATACCCCTCTGTCCACCAAATAATACAGTGAAGGAATTACAGGCATGTCTTATATTATTCCACATCACTTTACCCTGTTTCATAGACATTGCATCTTTCTTTTTTTTTTTTTTTTTTAACAGAAATTGAAGGTTGTGGACTGCATTGAGCCACTCTACTGGCACAATTTTTCCAATAGCGTTTGTCACATTTTGGTATTTCTCACAGTATTTCAAAATTCATCATATTTGCTATGATAAAGAAATCTTTAATCTTATTACCAGCAATCTTTAATCTTACTATTGCAAAAAGATTATGACTAGCTCAAGTCTCAGATGATAGAAATTTTTAGCAATAAAGTATTTTATAAGGGATTAGATCTGGCAGAGAGTGCCTGAAGAACTAAGGATGGAGGTTTCTAACACTGTGAAGGAGGTGGTGACCAAAACCATCCCCAAGAAAAAGAAATACAAGAAGGCAAAGTGGTTGTCTGAGGAGGCTTTACAAATAGCTGAGAAAAGAAGAGAAGTGAAAGGCAAAGGAGAAAGGGAAAGATATACCCAACTGAATGGAGAGTTCCAGAGAATAGCAAGGAGAGATAAGAAAACTTTCTTAACTGAACAAAGAAATAGAGAAAAACAATAGAATGGGAACGACTAAGATATCTTCCAGAAAACTGGAGATATCAAAGGAACATTTTGTGCAAAGATGGGCACCGTCAAGGGCAAAATCTGTAAGGACCTAATCAAAGAAGAAGAGATTAAGAAGAGGTAGCAAGAATACACAGAAGAACTATACAAAACAAAGGTCTTAATAACCCAGATAACAATGATGGTGTGGTCACTCATCTAGAGCCAGACATCCTAGAGTGTGAAGTCAAGTTGGACTTAGGAAGTATAATTACTACAAACAAAGCTAGTGGAAGTGATGGAATTCCAGCTGAGCTACTTCAAATCCAAAAGATGATGCTGGTGAAGTGCAGCACTCAATATGCCAGCAAATTTGGAAATCTCCAGAGTAGACACAGTAATGAAAAAGATCCGTTTTCATTCCAATCTCAAAGAAAGGCAATATCAAAGAATGTTCAAACTACCACACAATTGCACTCATTTCACATGCTAGCAAGGTAATAGTCAAAATTGTCCAAGCTAGGCTTCAACAGTACATGAACCGAGAACTTTCAGATGTACAAGCTGGATTTAGAAAAGGCAGAGGAACCAGATATCAAGTTGCCAACATCTGTTGGATCATAGAAAAAGAAAGAGAGTTCCCTCCAAAAATCTACTTATGTTTCACTGACTATGCTCAAGCCTTTGGCTGTGTGGATCACAACAAACTGTGTAAAACTCTTCAAGAGATGGGAATACCATGCCACCTTTCCTGTCTCCCAAGAAACCTGGATACAGGCTAAGACACAACAGTTTAAATCAGACATGGAACAATGTATACTTGTTCAAAATTGGGAAAGCAGTAGAGGCTGTATACTGGCACCCTACTTATTTAACTTATATTCAGAGTACACCACGTGAAATGCCAGACTGAATGAATCACAAGCTGGAATCAAGATTACCAGGAGAAATATCAGCAATGTCAGAGATGCAGATGATTCCATGCTAATGGCAGAAAGCAAAGAGTAACTAAAGAGTCCCTTGAAAGAGGAGAGTGAAAAAGCTGACAAACTCAACACTCAGCAAACTAAGATCATGGCATTTGGTCCTAACACTTCATGGAAAATAGACTGGGAAAAAAATGGAAACAGTGGAAAATTTTATTTTCTTGGGCTCCAAAAACACTGTGGATGGGAAATTAAAAGATAACTGCTCCTTGGAAGAAAAGTTATGACAAACCAAGACAGCATATTAGAAAGCAGAGACATCACTTCACCAACAAAGGTCCATCTAGTCAAAGCTATGGTTTTTCCAATAGTCATGTATGAATATGAGAGCTGGACCATAAAGAAGGCTGAGCATAAAGAACTGATGCTTTTGAACTATGGTGTTGGAGAAGACTCTTGAGAGTCCCTTGGACAGAAAAGAGATCAAACCAGTCAATCCTAAAGGAAATCAACCCTGAGTATTCACTGGAAGGACTGATGCTGAAGCTGAAGCTCCAATACTTTGATCACCTGATGCATAGAGCTGACACATTAGAAAAGACCCTGATGATGGGAAAGATTGAGGGCAGGAGGTGAAGGTAGCAACAGAGGATTAAATGGTTGGATAGCATCACTGACTCAATGCATATGAATTTGGGTAAACTCTGGTAGATAGGAAAGCACAAAGAAGGCTGGCATGCTGCAGTTCATGATGTTGCAAAGAGTTGGACAACTTAGCAACTGAACAACAACATCATTTTTAATGACTTAGAAACTGAACAACAACATTTTTAGACATAATGCTATTGCTCAACTAATAGACACAAAACTTTTATACGCTCTGGGAAAAACAAAGAATTCACATGACTCACTTTGTTTCAATATACGATTAATATTGCAGTGGTACAGAACCAAACTCACAGTATCTCCAAGTAGTTAAAATCACAAACTAAACTCTTGATAATTGACATGGTATCCCCGTTTTCTATAAAGTAGTTTGCCAGAGGAGAGAACTTGAAGAAAAGAAAGAACATGGAGACAAATCAGACAATTTGCAACAACAAAGCTGCCTTTGGCAAATGATTCGTCAGCAGTTCTATCTGACAAGCTGAGTTGAAAATTAATGAAAGCCCTCTGGTTCCATAACTTTATCATCTCAAAGAGGAGATTTCAGCACGGAATCAGTTGAGCCTGGCCACAGTTATAATTCAGTACACTTGAAAATGGATGGCCCTTCCAAGACACACTCGTCCTTCTTTGCTTATACCAGCCTAGCATATGAGATGTGAACAGGAGTTCAGCCCAGAATAACCCTTTTACTCAGGAAATGCTAATGTGGGATGAAGTTTAATCTGCCAACCTATCTTTCATATCTCAATTGCTGATTTAATTTGTCTCTCTTTTTAATTTTTACATTCTTCTTAACAGCTGGCTCAGTGTTTCAGCTAACCAACTCCTCTGATTTAGTCAGTGCCTATAAGAAGTATCCACGAACACAAAGAGCTTTAGATTCACCATTTGAGTATTTTCTATTGTGCCCACACATTGCCATTTTAATAAGAGGATTGCTTTATAGAACTGCTCTAATTATAGGTCTGTTGCAATAAGATAGGATTAAGAGACATTAGTTTCCAGCTCATTAGCTTACTCTTCACCAACCATTTTGGATTTTTAATATACTGGACAGGATGTATGTATGTTTCTGTGTGAGGCTGTGGAGAGACCCCTTAAAAGAGAAAAGGGAAACTTTTGGGAGGAAGCAGATTCTGAGATGTGTAGAATCCATCATTCTGCCTTCCTCCTTCCAGAGACCCACTAATTTAATCATAAGCCCCTGATGCTGTTAGGTGTATCAGTAAACAAGGATGAGATTAATGTAAGTAAATATTAAGAAAAGAAATGAAATATACAGGAAAGATTGCAGATAATTCACAGCACAGACAAACAGTAAGGCCTGAAAATTTACCAGAAACAAAGAGCCAGGGTCTTCAGTAAGAATTTTTTATCTCATTTTCATTTATATCTAATATCAATTATCTTGAACTGCACATCTAAATATACCAAAAATAACACCAGTTGTTTGTACTATTCTTTCTCAAGGAAACACTGTCAAGAGTTGTTGTCTTTTCCCCCAAAATTAGTGCTTCCCAGTGTGTACTCATCCCAGATAATGATTTCAAAAGTATGAAAAGCACTAGGAAAAGCACTACAAAAGCAAACATTACCAGGAAGTCTAATGTTATCACCTGTGCAGTTTTTCTCTTCTCATCTAGTTATACTTTATTTATCTATGCTGTATAATTTTGTTTAGAATAGGATAGATCTAAGGCTTAATTAGTAATATTTAATTCACTTCCTGCACAAGCTTAAACCAATTAATTCTTATCTTCCTAGACTTCATAGCAATGTTAAATTTAGCTCAATCTTTGACCACATCTCACATGATCACTTTTACCATAATCCTAAAATCTAGTAATTCTATATTTAGAACTCCACACGGCATCACCGACTCAATGGACATGAGTCTGGGTAAACTCCAGGAGTTGGTGTTGGACAGGGAGGCCTGGCGCGCTGAGGTTCATGGGGTCGCAATGAGTTGGACACGACTGAGCAACTGAACTGAACTGAACACTGAAGATATAGTAAAAGTTGGAACTAGCATTTACATACAAGGATATAAATTTTGTTCTTTTCTATTTGTAATTGTGAAAATCAGGAATTAAATGATAAAGATAGCAGTTAAATTAATTATACTTTCCATATACAAAAATGAAATAAAGTGATAAAATTGTATTTTCAAAGCATTTTTAATGACATGGGAAATACTCATGATATTTGAGTTTAAATTAAAAATATTTAATGTTGTTTTTGTTCATTTGCTCAGCTGTGTCTGACACTTTGCAACCCCATACAGCACACCAGGCTTCCCTATCCTTCACCATGTCCCAGAACTTGCTCAAACTCATGTCCATCAAGTCAGTAATGCCATCTAACCATCTACTCCTCTGTTGTCCCCTTCTCCTCTTGCCTTCAATCTTTCCCAACATCAGAGTCTTTTCCAATGAGTTAGTTCTTTGCATCAGGTGGTCAAAATATTGGAGCTTCAGCTTCAGCATTAGTCCTTTTGTTGAATATTCAGGGTTGATTTCCTTTAATATTGATTGGTTTGATCTTCTTGCTGTCCAAAGGACTCGCAAGAGTCTTCTCCAACACCACAGTTCAAAAGCATCAATTCTTCACTGCTTAGCCTTCTCTATGGTCCAACTCTCACATCCATACATGACTACTGGAAAAACCATAGCTTTAACTAGATGGACTTTTGTTGGCAAAGTAATGTCTCTGCTTTTTACTATGCTGTCTAGGTGTCATAGCTTTTCTTCCAAGGAGCAAGTGTCTTTTAATTTCATGGTTGCAGTCACCATCTGCAATGATTTTGCAGCCCAAGAAAATAAAGTCTGTCACTGTTTCCATTTTTTACCCATCTATTTGCCATGAGGTGATAGGAGCTGATACCATGATCTTAGTTTTTTGAATGTTGAGTTTTAAGCCAGCCTTTTCACACTCCTCTTTCATTTTCATCAAGAAGTTCTTTAGTTCCTCTTCACTTTCTGCCATAACGGAGGTGTCATCTGCATATCTGAGGTTATTGATATTTCTCCCGAGAATCTTGATTCCAGCTGGTGCTTCATCCAGCCGGGCATTTTGCATGATATACTCTGCATATAAACTAAATAAGCAGGGTGACAATATACAGCCTTGGCATACTCCCTTGCCAATTCAGAACCAGTCTGTTATTCCACGTCCACTTCTAACTGCTTTTATTGACCAGCATACGTTTAATAAAATACCAAAAGAAAATTGACATAATCAGACAGATAATTTATATATTTAGAATATGAATGTATTTATGCGTGTATATATAACCAAAAAATGTTAAACACAAAAAATACATTAGTTTCTCTAAGCAATAGTGTTTTGAATGATTTTAAAATTTTTGTTATATTTATTATATTTTCTAAGTTTTTCATAACTTAGATTTTCTACATTTATAAAGAAAAATAATTTTAAGTTTCTCTGAGTCACAGTATTGACCCATTGCTCCAGGCTTTACTCACCTCTTTATGGTTTGAATTAGATCTTTGTCATATAATCTGGTTCACATCAGGAGATATTTTAAAAATACAGACCGTAGGGCCCCATCTCTGAACTAATTTAGGGATGAACTTCTTTAGGGATGAAAACTGGGAATCAATAGGGGTTTCAATCATTAAGAAGAGTTTTTAAATTGTGATCTAAATAACAGATGCAAATGCCTCATTCCCTAATCACAGAATGCCAGGGCTGGCAGGGATATTAGATGCCATCCATTACAGAAGCCATTTTTATCAGTAATGGAAATTAGGCCACAAACTAAATATTCACACAGTTAGGACATCAGTCCAAGTCGCCTGATTTCAAATATTCTCTGATTTAATATCATGCATCCTTAAGTTAAACCCTCTGAGTCTATGACTATATTCTAGAACCATTTACAATCTGGCCTATTTTTTTCTTCTTCTTCTTCTTCTTCTTTTTTTTTTTTTTTTTTTACAGTAGTAAGTATTCTCTGAAGGATGGAATAGAAACCTCACCTCACAACATTTCAAGTAGCTGCCAGTCCTTGGAGACAAACTCAGAACTACTGTCTACTTGAGTCAAACCCAGTTGCCTGGAACTAAAAAGACTCTTGCTTTCCTAGCATCTGAAATAAGGTTAAAGGTAAAATGTGAAGAAAGTGAAAATGGTCATGGATTAGTTAATGTATATTATGCATGATAAAGTGTATTTATGGAAAAAAATCAAAAGCCTCTAGAAACATAGAAAATAAGATCAAAAATTTTAATTTTGAATCAATAGTGAATAGAGAACTGATGAAGCTATAAAGAACTAGGTCTAGATACACCTACAGAGATTTATTTACTGTAAATAAAGCCCTAGAGTAGAACCACCAGAAAACAGCAGAGAAAGAATGAAGCTTTATTCACTAGCAGCAGGTCAATCTGAAAATGAGACATCACTGTGCTGTCTCAAGTCTCCTGCCTAGATTTATGAAATTACCATCTCTAACCTACTGCTCATAAGCTATGTCCATGGGCCTGGCCAAAGAGAAATAGAGAATCTTGCTGCTTTCTTAGAAACAAGGCACAAATTGTCTCCATCCTGCAATAAATCAAATGGGTTATGAGGCTTCTGGTGTTCTGCTGTTCCCCAGCTTCTTCCGCTTCCTTTGCTACCGACTGACACAGCAGCAAGTGTAAGACTTGAGCCTGAGGCTGTGTGGCATTAGACCAAGACTCTGGAAGGGGATGTAATAGGTTCCAAGTCTTTAACCACTGTGCCTTTGGCTGAAAACAGATGCAAATCCTCTCTGGAGGAAAGCATCCTCAATCTCGTGTCCTAAGATTCTCACAGGTTAAATTTAACCGAAAATGAACTTACAACACAAGATCACAGAATTAAAGGAAAAAAAAATTTCTCCCTCTCTCTGCTTCTCATGGGCATAAGCAGGCAGACATGGAGGAAAGGCTATGTGAGGACACACAGGCTGGCTGAAAAAAAATCTGGTCTCCCTTCAGATGTTCAGTCTATGGGGGTGGCTTTTAACTATGTATTTATTAATGGACTGAAACAGGATCTTTCTCTTCTAGTAAAAAGAACCAAGGTGGAATGGGAAACATGTCTACTCCAGATTTAATTAATCTGACAATTCAGCTCTCTCACATTCTAGTTGAGTCACCTAAAGGAAGGCAGATAAAATTTCTAATCATCAACTCCAGCAGTTGAAGGCCCCTAAATAAAACCAATTAAAAAAAAATAGTTCTGGCTATCACTGTAAAGAGTCAGGATGTTGGAAAATAGACTGTTACAAATTGAAGCATTTTAGGCACCTTCAGCCCACTAATCAGGCTTTTCAACATCCTCTCAACTCTAATGGCAGGGCTTTGAGGAAGTACAGGGGCTCTTCCCAGTCCTCCCTCTTACCTGCCTTGGAGGAACATTTCTTCAGATTGGGGGTGAATTTCTTCCAGTCCTAACTGACACAAGAGCCACATTCTCAGTTTTCAACCCCACTGTCATGAAGCAGCCCTGCCTTAGAGTACTAAAACAGTTCACACACTTGGGATCTTGACGAACTGCAAGAGGTTTCTGTTTCTGAATCTATTCCCTTTTGTTTTGGCTCTATGAGAGATCCACATCTTTTCTCCTCAGTTCCTCCAGCCCTGTCCATTTATCAGGTTGAGACTTCTTAGAGAAGTGTCACGATAGAATTTCTTTCTTCAACAAGGAGGAACTAATTCTAGAATTTGACAACAGTCATCAAAATAGCCAACCAGGCTACTTCTATTTCTTCCATTTCTGATAATACTAAAGCTATTTCTCAAAATACTGACCATTTTGTCTCTATTGAATCGACTGCCAACCTCCTTATGAGCAAAATCTCCACCTGATATTGGAAAGATTCACAGCACATCTCCCATCAAGATTCAAATAAATCCCTCAAAATCTCCTTCCAGAATTAATGAATATCCTATAAGTAAAGAAGTTTTTCAAGGCATAAAGCCTTGATAGAAGACTATAAGCCTCAAGGATTCGATATCCCTTGTACTAGTCCCTGTGTTACTGTTATTTTATTAGGGAGAAAACCTAAAGGCTGAGGCTGCAGGTTTGTCCAGGACCTCTGAGCAAGAAACATTGTTATCCTTCAACACCCTACTGTTCCTAACTCTCACACATAACTAACATCCATTACCATGGGAAGTAAATTGTAATTGATTTATGGAGTGTCTCATTTAGTACTCCAGTTGATGAAGCTAGCCAATTGCTTTTTGCCTTCACTTGGGAAGAAAAACAATTCACCTGGACAGTAATGCCCCAGGGTATACAGAGAGCCCTTATTTCTCACAATTTCTGAAGGCTGATCTGGATCATATAAAGTTCCCTAGGGTTCTACTTCATTGCAACATGTGAATGATTTGCTTCTCTGCTCTCCTTCTCAAGCCTCCTCATAGTAAGACAGCAGCCACTTGCTATAGCTTTTAGACTTAAAGAAACAAAAGGTCACTGAAGAAAAACTGCAGTTTGCCCAACCTAGGTTCACTACGTAGGGTGTGTGTTTTCAGAACATGGGCTACACCTAGATCCAGATAGACTTTATGGTGTCCTCAGTTTCCTAAAACCCCGAACTAAGGTTTTCTAGAGCTATTTGGTTATTGCCAAAATTGGATTCCAAATTTCTCTTATGGCAAAATCTCTGTTTTACTTAATAACAAATCCAAGCCAGTTTTATGGGAAGAAGTGGATGACATAGCTTTTAAGGCTTTAAAAGGGAGTTTGATAAAGCCACCTGACCTCAGACATTCCAAACATCATATTCCCATTTCCCATTTTGATGAGGAACGCCCTTGAAGTACTCACCCAAAAATACAGAGACTACAACTGACCCATGGGGAATGATAGTCAGCAACAAGACCCTGTAGCACAGGAATCCCCTACCCCCCCCCCAACCCGCCGCCTTACAGCCATTACTGCCACTGCCCTTTTGGTTAAAGTCACTAGGATAATCACAGCAGGATCGCCTTTAACTGCATTTGTACCTCATGTAGTAGAAGTTCTAAATTTTCATCACAGTCAACATTTCTTAGCCAGTTGCTTCATGTACAAAGTTCTTTTGTTAACTGCCCTTCACTTTTTTTTTTACCATTTTAAACCTTAACCCAGCTACTTGTCTCCTTTCCATCACCAACAAACTACCTCAAAACTGCTTAACACTGGGGGACTACATCCTGACTCCTCATGATGATCTGCCGAAGATTCCTTTAAGTAATACCGACTTGTCACAGTTCAGTGATGGTTCTTGTTTCAGAGGTGACAATGACAAATATGGTGCTGGGTATGCTACTGCAACTCCTTTTGATGTTGCTGAGGCAGCATCTTTACCTACGGCTGCTTCACCTCAACAGGCTGAATTATACAATCTTACATAGGTCTGCACTTTAGCCAAGGACAAAACTGCCGATATTTATACTGATGCTAGAAATGCTTTTGGAGTAGCTCATGATTTTGAATGTTGTGGAAACAAAGTGACTTCCTTATTTCCAGTGAAAATAAAATTTAAAATGGTCCCTAAGTTCAGGAATTATTGAATGCAATACTTTTAACTGTCCTTTAGCCATTACTAAGATTTCAGGAAATTCTAAACTTGACTCTCTGAAAGCTAAGGAAAATCACCTTGCTGACATTTCTGCAAGGAATGGTTCCCTTAGAGGGGCCAGCAGCAGCCAAACCTCTGCCACAGTCCAAAGGGATATTCCCCCAAATGATAACTTAAAAAAAAATTGGCTAGAGAAGCCCAAGCCTCAGAAAAGGAAAAACAATATTGGAAATTCAAGAATTGTTGATTTGATAAAAGGAGAAAGCTCTGATCTGGGCCAAATAACAATCTAGTCCTACTGGAGACACTACAAAATTTCCACTCCTCACCATGTACATGCATTAAACGATTGTTCCACTGACAAAATGATGGCATTTACTCATCAGTTTTGATAGAAAACACCTAAAAGGCCACAAAAAGTACCTACCTCACTTGTCGCATTTGTCCAAATTACAATCCAAAGAAGTCTGTTTATACTGCTCTTACATATTTTAAATCACCTAATGGACCATTCAAGTTCCAACAAATTTCATTGAACCTCTCACATCTCATGAATATAAATACATTTTATTCACATTCTGTATGCTTCTACATTGGACCAAAGTCTTCCCTTGCAAATAGGCTACTGCATCTTCTGTGGTTAAAATTCTTTTGGAAAAGACTATTCTCACCTAGGTAACTCCTCTGGAACTTCAAGGTGACAGATGAACTTATTTTACTGGTCAAATGTTAATGAGTCCAATCTTGCTCTTCTCTCTGCATGACAGGCCAATATATCAGAGACAAGGTGTTGAGGCAAGAAATATGACTTTATTGGGAAAGCCAGGTGACCAAGAAGATAACAGACTAATGTCTCAAAATAACCATCTTGTCAGGGTCTGAATGCCAGTTTCTTTTATAGACCAGAGAGAGGGAGGAGTTGAGAAAGTAAAGTAAAAAGGCCATTATCTTGCAAATCTCTCCTGAATGGACAACTTCTGGGAGGGAATATGTTAATCTCTTATTTTTTGCAGATGAGAAGGGTCAGATTATCTCCCAGTGAGCTAAACAAAGGCACTTTAGTTAAACAGTCAGGCAGAGGGGCAGGGTTCCCTGAGGCAGGCTATTATGCATGATTGTAATAACAAAAGCAATGACAAGTAAAGGTTAAAGACAACGAAACATATCCACAAGGAGTCAGAATTGACTCTTTCCTGAAACAAAGTACTTCAACCATAAGCGCTTTTTGACCAGTTTCACAATACTTCACTGTGCTTACTACCTTCAGTCTTCAGTCAGTCAGTCAGTTTAGTCACTCAGCCATGTCTGACTCTTTGCTGACTCTTCAGTCCTCTGGTAGAGTCAAATGCACTAACAGCACTATTAAGAATCAATGGTAAAACTGGTAGAGGACCCTCCATGTATGTTGGCCAAAAGGACTGCTGTTGGCCCGTCTAAATCTTAGATCCATCCCTTTTAAATTCATAAACTCTCCTCATTGAGACAGTCACAGGATACCCAATGCACTTGGTTCCTACTTATTTTGACCTACAATTCATGACTTCAGGAGACAAAGACTTTAAGCATCACACTTGGCAACCTGGAGATTTCATCTACTGGAAAAGATATCTCCAGAAGAACTCTCTTCAACTTCACTGGAAAGACCCATATTAGGTATTGCTAACCAACCCTTGTGCCACCAGACTTCAAAGAAAAGACTTTTGGATTCACAAGACACATTTAAAGGAAGCACTAAACTCTGACTGGATCCACACATCACCTGGTGTTCTGAGAGTAAAGATTTCCCAGAATTGAAGCAGAAAACTTCTGATGAGATACATTTCCCTTGATATCCTATTGGAATCTTGTTGTCATACCTTTAATGATGACAATGTTTCAGATGATACCCAGTGTCCATGATCCTGATAACATACCAACTTTAGATAAAAGAACCTGAGAGTTCTCACTTAACCCTCCTTATTGCTTTAATGTTACTTCAAAAGGCTTATAATTTTCCCCTCCAATGTGAGACCCTACACCAAGGAAAGGTCATTCTTGGGATTGAGGGAGAAAAAAGCCACTGAAAATGGAAAACCTAATTTTGATCAGCTATCTTTTCAAAGAAAGATCTTGATCAAAAGGGACAATGTAAAAAAATTAATACAGGCACACCCTGGAGAAAATGAGGCCTCAGTTCCAGACTACTACAATAAAATAAAAATCACAATATAGTGAGTAACATGGATTTTTTGATTTCACAGTGCATATAAGAATTATGTATAGTCTACTAAGTATTTTGTCTTTAAAAATGTGTGCCTTAATTTTAAAAATACTTTATTGTCAAAAAATGCTAACCATCATCTGAGCCTTCAACAAGTCATAATCTTTTTATAATAGCAACATCAAAGATCTCAGATCACCATTAAAAAGTATAATAATTTTAAATATTGCAAGAATTTCCAAAATGTGACACAAAGACACGAAGTGAGCAAACACCGTAGGAAAAATAGTGCCAAAAGACTTGTTCAATATAAGGTTGTCACAAACCTTCAACTTATAATAAAAAAATAAATAAACATAGCATCTGGAAAAGACTATAAAACAAGGTATGCCTATAAATAGAAACCTTTATCATATAAGAGTCAAGAAGCCAGATGGTTGAGCTCTCATGCATGACAATAACAGAGCCCAAGAGAAAGAAGAAAGATTCCTCTTCCTTCCTAGTAAGTCCTCAGCCAATGAAACTCTTTCTTTACTATAGCCCTCCCAAATTCCTTTTCCCCTCTATAAAAGTGCTCTCCTTCCACTGCTGCACAGGGACTTGCACGTGACTTGCCATGGCTGCAGATCCCAAATTACAATTCTCTTCTGATACTGAATAAATCTTGTTTTTGCTAGGCCAATAACTGGCAGTCTATTTTTTTCAGGTCAACACAACTCAGTTAAAATGATTGTTCATAAAGTCTAAAAGTAAAACAATTTCCTTTTTAATGTCATTACTGATATTCTTAAAAATGAAGAAAGTGCAGCTCTGAAGATTAAGTCACTTGCTCAAGATTATATACTCGTAAAAAGTAGAGATGGGATTCAAATACATGCCTTTCTGGCTCCAGAGCAAATTTTATTACAATCATCCTAAATCTGATTTTGTTCTTCTCTTTCTTAATATCATTCAGTGTTTCCCCTTAACAATCTTTTATCTGTTCGTTAATTCAAATATTTAAGTGCCTGCTACTGCTGCTGCTGCTAAGTCACTGCAGTCGTGTCCGACTCTGTGCGACCCCATAGACGGCAGCCCACCAGGCTCCCCTATCCCTGGGATTCTCCAGGCAAGAATACTGGAGTGGATTGCCATTTCCTTCTCCAATGCATGAAAGCGAAAAGTGAAAGTGAAGTCGCTCAGTCGTGTCCGACTCTTAGCGACCCCATGGACTGCAGCCCACCAGGCTCCTCTGTCCATGGGATTTTCCAGGCAAGAATACTGGAGTGGGGTGCCATTGCCTTCTCTAAGTGCCTAGTATGTACCATACCTTATCTATGAATGACAGACACAGCCTCTAATCTAATGATCTTATGATAATTATGAGATACAAGGAAATGACAGATAAAACATTAAATTGAAATAGAGGGTGAATATATACAGAAAGAGCACCTAACATCGACTTGGAGAGTGAGAGAAAGTTCTGGAGGAGAAGTTATATTAATTAATGAACAAATAACAGCGAAGGCAAAGGGGACAGTCTGTGATGCACCTTCTCCAAAATCTGAACATTCATGGCATGTTACCTCAGTCTGATGAGAGCTAAAGTAGGAGGGAATCTCATAAGAGACAAAACTGAGGAGAGAAGCAGGGACTATGTAAAGAAGTAATTTATGAGCCCTGTATAGCAGTTTGAGCTTAAAACCCCAGCAGATAGGAAGCCATTAAACATGCTTTTAAGTGAGGGGGTGAAATTATTATATTTGCATTTTATTGAAAAGATCCATCTGGCTAAAGCAGGGGAGAGAGAGGCAAAAAAAAAAAAAAACCCTCAAGCCCAGTCAGAAGACTGTTCCACTAGTTAGATAAGAGATAAAAGACTTGAACAGGGTGATGGCCGTGGAATAGACAGACATGGAAGGACATTATGTAAGCATTAATAAGCCAGAGGAGAGACTTCCCTGGCTTTCCAGTAGTTAAGAATCCACCTGCCAATGCAAGGGACACAGGTTTGATCCCTGGTCCAAGAACTAAGATCCAACATGCCATATGGTGCAGCCAAAAATAATTTTTTTAAAGCCATAGGAGAAAGGGATCAAGGTGTAAAGAATGATACCAGGTTTCGGGATGCATGGTGCCATTACATATGTAGATGGGGAAATATAGGAGGAGTTCACTGCAGAGAGCAGGATATCAAGGGAAGCCAGGGAGCTGGTTGCTTTGGTCTTCAGTTCAGTTCAGTCACTTAGTCATGTCCAACTTTTTGAAACTCCATGGACTGCATCATGCCAGGCTTCCCTGTCCATCACCAATTCCCAGAGCTTGTTCAAACTCATGTCCACCGAGCCATCCAACCATCTCATCCTCTGTCGTCTCCACCTGCCTTCAATCTTTCCCAACACTAAGGTCTTCTCCAGTGAGACAGTTCTTCTCATCAGGTGGCCAAAGTATTGGAGCTTCATCTTCAGAATCAGTCCTTCTTCCAGTGAATATTCAGGACTGATTTCCTTGGGAATTGACCGGTTTGATCCCCTTGCAGTCCCAGGGACCCTCAAGAGTCTTCTCCAACATCACAGTTCAAAAAGCATCAATTCTTCACCGCTTAGCTTTCTTTATGCTCCAACTCTCACATCCATACATGACTACTGGAAAAACCATAGCTTTGACTAGATGGATCGCTGTTGGCAGAGTCATGTCTCTGCTTTTTAATATGCTGTCTAGGCTGATCACAGCTTTTCCTCCAAAGAGCAAGCATCTTTTATTTTCATGGCTGCTGTCACCATCTGCAGTGATTTTGGAGCCCAAGAAAATAAAATCTGTCACTGTTTCCCAATCTATCTGCCATGAAGTGATGGGACCCAATGCCATGATCTTCATTTTTTGAATGCTGATTTGTAAGCCAGTTTTTTCACTCTCCTGTTTCAATTTCATCAAGAGGCTCTTTAATTCCTCTTTGCTTTCTGCCATAAGAGTGGTGTCATCTGCATATCTGAGGTTATTGATATTTCTCCCAGCAATCTTGATTTCAGCTTGTGCTGCATCCAGCCCAGCATTTCACATGATGTACTCTATACATAAATTAAATAAGCAGGGTGACAGTATACAGCCTTGACGTATTCCTTTCCCAATATGGAACCAGTACATTGTTCCATGTCCAGTCCTAACTGTTGCTTCTTGACCTGCATATAGATGTCTCAGGAGGCAGGTAAGGTGATCTGGTATTCCTATCTCTTTAAGAATGTTCCACAGTTTGCTGTGATTCACAAAGTCAAAGGCTTTGGCGTAGTCAGTAAAGCAGAAGTAGATGTTTCCTGGAATTCTCTGGTCTCAGGCTAAGCTTCAAGTGTCTTTGAGATATTTAAATATGACAGAAAAGTAATAGGATATTAATTCCAATACAAAGGACAATGTTTTGAGCAGCTGCTAATTGTACTCTATGTGAGGCACTGAGGATGCAGAATAAAGAAAAAATAATAAGACGCAAAATGTTAGAATAAGGCATTTTTTTTTAATATGCCCTCAAGATCCTTACCATCTAGTAAAGAATATATAAGTAGAACAACTAATTACATGTGTACTGATGAATGCTATAATAGGGTAAGTATAAAAAGGCTCAGGAGATGGAACTTTATTTGAAGGTGTCAAAGAAGGTCTCCTTAAAAACTTGTATGAACTTTTTTTTTTGGCCATGTTTCATAGTTTGTGGAACCTTAGTTTCTTGACTTGATGGAACTGGGGCCCTGCAAGTGAGCGCACAAAGTCCTGACCACTAGACCACTAGGGAATTCTCTGATATGAAACTTTTATTTATTTGTGTGTGTGTGTGTAATAAAGTTTTATTAAAGTATGAAGGAGATAGAGAAAGCTTCTGACATAGGCATCAGAAGGGGGCAGAAAGAGTGCCCCCTTGCTAGTGTTAGCAGCGGGGTTATATACTCTAAAATAACAGGATTAGCCAGGTTTAATCCAGAGACTGTCCTCAGGCGGGATACATTATTGTTATATAATCCTAAGGAATGTAGAGAGAAAAGAAAAAAAAAGTTTGTCTTTTCTTCCTCCTTGAGAATTCCAGACCCCTCTCTCCTTGGGGACCCCTAGACTTCCTATCAACCTGCCTAGGAAATGACTCTCTCATTCCCTCCTTTTCTTTTAGGAGAATTATGTTGCCAAGGGAAAGGGGCATCATTTTCATTCCATGACTACTTCCTGCTGTTTAGGGGCGTGGTCCCTAACTTGTTGAGGCAACATATTCTCCTAACCCTCATATTGAGGGTCTGTGATCCAGAGGCCCCAAGTAATAGTTGGAGGAGGCTATGGCACTCGTAGGAGCTCGGACAACCATTTGTAACTTAAAAGCTTTTAGACGGTTAGAAAACCCCATTATACAGTTACAGACATAAGGCAAAATAGTCATTTAACCAAGTTAAAATCAAAATGAAAAGTCACATTATGTCCATAGTTACATCAGTCCATCTTAAGGTTGTTAGATGGCATCAGTTGAAAAAGAGGCATCACATATAATTGTTCTTGAAGGCATTCGCAGACTTGGAGAAAGTCTTTTCCTTGAAGTGGAGATGTCTACCACGGGAAGCCTTCCACTGATGAAGAGGGGAGTGAGTGCTCCACAGACCCAGCAGTTAGACTGATTGTGAAATGCTGCGTAGGAGTGAGCCCAAGATGAGAAGGTATTGTCTTGATCAAACAGCAGACTCAGGATCTTTGGCGGCAGCAGAAGTAGGCTCACATAGATTATCAGGCTCATCTTTTGGCTCGTCCAGACAGTCCCATTACGGAAGCGGATCAGGAAGAAAGTGGTCCAGGGGCTTCAGTAAGCACGGAGTAAGTCGCCCCCGTATCTAAAAGGAAATCGACGGATTGGCCTCCCACAGTTATTAGTACCACAGGTTCCTCAGGTGTAATTAGGACGGGAGCTTGTGTGGGGACCCCCGGGCACCTTCAGTCCTGATTGTCTTGAGAGTCCGACCCCTGAAACCTACGCCTCTGGGGGCAGTCTCTCCTCCAGTGTGGTCCTTTGCAGACCAGACATGGAGCCGGGGTGGCTCAGATGCCTGAGGGCAATCTCGCTTGAGGTGCCCCTCCTTTCCACAGTAATAGCAAGCCCATCCCTTTTCACCTGGGTCCCTCTGGGCATTTTTCTCAGGCTGTTTAAGACCAGTTCTTACAGCCACTGTGAAGCTTCCTCCTGTTTCTTTGTCTTTTTTTGCCTTTCTTTGCCTTTCTTTTTTTCATATTCCCTACCATAATAGACTGTCTGAGCCAGTTGTAACAGATTATTTAAAGGCTGGTTAGGTCCATACGCCCATTTTAATAGCTTTTGGCGGATATCTGGAGCCGACTGAGTGAGAAATTTATCTTTTAAGATCACTTTTCCCTCCTCACTTTTGGGATCAATCTCAGTGAATCTACGAAGGGCTTCTCTCAATCTATCTAGGAATTTACCAGGAGCTTCCTTCTCCTCCTGTTCTATGCTTGCCAATTTGCCATAGTTTAAAGGCTTAGCACGCGCCTGCCTGAGTCCTTCAAGAATGCATCTGACAAAATGACTCTGATCCCATCTTCCTTTAGCTGTGTTGTAGTCCCAATCTGGTTCTATCGTTGGGACCGCCTGATTCCCAGTGGGGAGGGCAGCTATCTTGTCCTCCCTCTTCCCTACTGATTCATTACCAAGCCATTCATCTCTGTAAGCAACCGCTTTCCCCAAAACTTGACTCTGAGTCGGGAGTCAGTGTTTGTCCCAAGATATACATCACATCCTTCCAAGTAAGGTCATAAAGCAGAGTAACACCTTTAAAAGCTCTAATATATTTTTCTGGGTCCTCTAAATAGTCTCCCAGATCCTCCTTAATTCTTTGTATTTCTTGATAAGAAAAAGCCTTATTAACTCTCATAGACTGATTATTTCTCCCGGTGGGTGCTTCATGAAGAGGCAACAGCTTGTGTGGCTGTTCCTCAGTCTCTCTGGCTGCTCTGCATATATGATCCCAGGGATAGAGTGGAGAAACCTGCTTCACTTTATCTCCTTGTCTCCTGTCCTCCTTCTCATCTCTTACTTCAATGGTCTGAGTTTCTACTGAAACCAGAGTAGTCTGACGTCGTACTGAGACAGGAGGTGTTTGGACCTCTGCATGGGCAGTTTGAATCTCAGTTTGGGTTTCTACTGAAACCAAGGCAGCCCTTCTTGGAGGTTTTCTCTGGCTTTCAGTTTGTTCAGTTGGGAGCCCCGGGTATGGGGGCAAAGTAGGAGGACAGGAGGGAGCTGAAGAAGTCACACCCAAATCTATACCCTTAGGACACAAGTCTGGCATATTTCACAGAGAGAAAGAGGGCAACACATATGCTACTTCTACCCATTTCCCTTGTTTTCTACAGAACCGGTCTAATTGTAAAACAGTATTATACTTAAGAGACCCTCCAACCGGCCACCGTTTGCCATCCTCCAGTGGGTACTACGGCCATGCAGTATCACACAGGAAGACCAGGTGTGTCTTCTTTAAGCCCTGGGGATCAAATCTATCCCAGTTTTTCAGGATACAGTTCAAAGGAGTGAGGCTGGAATTGTTAGCTCCCATCTTGTCCTGAGGAATCCCAGAAGAGCCCCCAAGATAAAAGGTTGTTTGCTGAATCACAAAAAGATGCTGGGATTCTTGGCCTCCTGAGGACAGGAATTCAATCCGGGGCCAGAGACAAGGCTTGATTGCTCAGAGCTTTTGTGTAATAAAGTTTTATTAAAGTATAAAGGAGATAGAGAAAGCTTCTGACATAGGCATCAGAAGGGGGCAGAAAGAGTACCCCTGATATGAAACTTTTAAATAAATTTTATCATTTGTTTTAAATTGCATGTCTCATCTGTAAATGTCAAACTCACTTAAGTTTTATTTTAAATTTGTTTTCATAATACAACATATCAAACTAGCAAGATCTTAAGCTTTAAAAGATACTATAGTTCCAAGAATAAGAATCCAAAGGTATGTACATAAGCTACTCCACTTTTGCAATTTACTAGTTGATTTCTATGGGCCAGTTATACAATTCTGTTTACAGAATTGAATACAATCATACAATTTTGAATGATACAATTCATAGTATCAGTTATACAATTCTGATACTATGTAGCATAGTATCAGACATGTTACACAAGTCGTAAGAGATGAAAATGACCAACGCTAAATTATTTGAGCTCTGATTTAGAATTTAAGTCATTGCCTTGATCAGACAGACACTAGACCATTGTTCTAGAAAATTTGTGATCTGGTAGTTGTCACGATCAGACTTCCCAGGTGGTGCAGTGGTAAAGAATCTACCTGCCAATCCAGAAGACACAAGAGATGTGGTTTCAATCCCTGGGTCAGGAAGATTCCCTAGAGGAGGAAATGGCAACCTACTCCAGTATTCTTGCTTGATAAATCCTTTGGACAGAGGACCCTGCAAGCTACAATCCATGGGGTCACAAAGAGTTGGACACACCTGAGCAACTAAGCACACAGTTGTCATGATCATGGTTCTAACATAGATTAATTTGCAAAAGCTTTCCTTTCAATCACATGTTAACATTAAGGAATTTTGATGTATTTTAAACTGTATCTATCTCACACTGTTGTCTAGTATTGTTTTAGGGGTATATGATTCAATATTTTAAGCATAAATCACCCTTCCACATTCCTTAAACATTTGATCACTGATTTCAGCAAATGCATAACAGAGTCTATTATGAAGACATAAATTGAATTATACTATCAATATTCAAGCAGAGGTTTGATAATAAAATACAAGGGTAGAATGAAAGGGCTATTCCAAACTTCTCCTCTATTCAGTGCTCATTAGAACAGCAGGCAAAATAAGGACTTGGCTTTGTTTTTTGCCTCATCTAATTAATTAGATTCCCTCTCTTAAAAAGCACACATAAGACCTTGGAATCAGTTAACACCTCTGTAAATAGGCTGAAGATAATAGGAAAGGTAAAGACTGCATTTTTCCATATATGGTACACAAATGAATGATTTTGGGGGTTTGGCATGATGTTCTTAAAAGGTCTGACTTAGATTCTTTGGGACTTATATGGGGTGCTGAAGGTCATAAAATGTAAAAACTAACTACTACCAGCAAGAGACCCCTCAGATAAGAGTAGCAGATGGCAGTACTGTGTCAATAACTGCACGGGTAGAGTCGAGAAAGTGTGAATATAGTGTTAAGAGTAGGACCATCTATACAGTCCTATAGATGGAGGAAGTTTAGAATCACAAAACCTCATGAAATCCTTGCTCTCTAATCAGTTTAGACCTGAACCTTTCTTGACCTCATCAATGGCATGAAGGAAAATTTAGCACAACTTAAATTTCTTAAACTTCTCTACATTTAATTATCCAGGGCATGGGGAAACCCAGTTATAGGAAAATTGGTTTTCTAACCATGGGATTAGGGAAATTTCTATTTTTGCCATCTGTCTGATTTATTTAAATTTTATACTGTGAACTTATGCTTCTTTTATAAACAGGGGGAAAATTAATTCACTTAAGATTCCCTCTCTCACTTAGCATATATAAATATTTCAACAGATTCAAAATTATCTACAAATCTTTTAAGGCTATTGTAATGTTAATAAATTCCTAGGAAACAACATATTATCTCTTTAATAGTTGACAATTAAAACGTAGAGTCTATAATGATGGTTATAAATGAAACAGCAAGCATTTTGAAGGTATTATCAATAGAATTTTTATCTTAGGAGGAAAAAGAAGAAAAATGCCAGAGGCAAAAAATTAAATGGTAGTATACATAATCATCTGATTGTTGGTATCACTACTCTCCCTTTGAATGAAAACTCTAAAACTGTGTTCTAAAATGTGATAAATTATCTGGATATTGAGAGACTCAGCCAAACAGTGGAATGGAACAGTTACTAGACAATGAAGACCCCTGATTAACAGAATGAGTCCCTCTATTTTCAGAAGACCTACAGAAAAGAGAATGACAACAGCACAATTTGTACATTCATAGCAATACAGTTGACATCTAATATTTTAGTGATCTTACGAAGGTCAAATCATTTTCCTCAGCACAGTTTTTATGCATCATCTCATTTAATCTTCTCTACAATCATGGTAGTGGTGGTTTAGTCTCTAAATTGTGTCCGACTCTTGTGACCTCATGGACTGTAGCCCACCAGGAACCTCTGCCCATGGGATTTTTCAGGCAAGATTACTGGAGTGAGTTGCCATTTCTTTCTCCAGGGGATCTTCCCAATCCAGGGATTGAACTCGAGTCTCTTGCATTGCAGGAAGACTCTAATCATATGAAAAGATGACTTACTCCCTTCCCCAGTTCACAGATGTAGAGACTGAGGCTTAAAATGAATGAATGGTTTGCCCAAAGTTACAAAAATAGCTAAGAAATAGAGGAGTATGAACCAAGCTCTATTTCATTTTTTTACCCCATTATTTAAACCACTATTATCATTAGAATTTATAGAAGGTATTAGTGTATCAAAAAATTGTAAGCTTTCTTTACCATTTTAGATTTTTAAATATCCACACATAATTGAACTGATGAAATTTCAGTAACGAATAAATTTGATATTTAAAACGAACTGATAAAATATTGAGAGTATCTCTATAATTCATATGTTCACATATAAATGTGTACATAAATCAACCATTGCACCACTTCTCTGCCCAAGTCATTCATATATCCGAGTGACTTTCACTGGTGTTGCCATATTCCTCCATTTCTTAGCCACAGAATAGCTCAAACCAGGAGTTCTTAACCTGTCCTTGGAAACAGACCCTTTTGAAAAGTTATAAAATGTTCTGGATATTCTCCATTGATCCCTAAATGCACACACTAATACAAAAATACAGTATTTAGACAATTTCAGGAGATTCACTAGTCCCCTGAAACTGGTTTTCCCAGGATAGTCCCAGTTTATTCTTGTTTCCAGTGTCCCAAATGTCCATAGTAGTCTCCTCCTTAGGACAATAAATTACATGGACTCCCTACCTAAAATTAGGTTAAAAATATATGTCCATTCTTCACTGTCCATTCTTCATTTTTCTTCCTGGTCAAGAGTGTGTTTGCTTTTATTATATTATTATTGCTCATGATACAAGTAGAAGATGCACAGACAACAACCAATGAGGGTGAAAAAGTAAGTACCTGAAATCAATCCCCTTCTTGACAGATTCTTCAAGCCATTTCTCTATCCTGTCAATTTTCTGAGTATCTTATAATAGACTGAACTGTGTATCCCCAAATTCTGCATGTTAACTGCTAATCTCCAGATCTCCTAATCTCAAAGTGTGATTATATTTGAAGATAGGGTCCTTAAAGATGTAATTAAGCTAAAATTAGTTTACTAGGGTGGACCTTAATCCGAAACAACTGGTGCCCTTATATAAGAAGAGTAAATTTAGACACAAACCAGTTCAGAGGAAAGAAAATGCAAAGAAACAAAAATGGAGAAGATGCCATCTACAGGTAAAGAGAAAAGCATTGGAAGAAACCAGCCCTACAGACTGTCTTGATCTTGGACTTATAGCCTCCAAAATTCTAAGTTAAGTTCCTACTGTTTAAGCCACCTAGTCTGTTTTTGCAGCCCTAGAAAACTAATATGCTTAATAATTTACCCATAAGTCTTCCTACAGGGAATGCAGTTTTGAAAATTTTTTATTTGTATGACCAGAGCTCAGCATTGAATTGGACAATGAAAATTCACAGTACTATTTTCTGCATTTAAGAATGATATTACTCCTCTCACTTCCTAGGCCTCAGAACTTATATCTAATATAATATTGAGCCTGGCATATTTATTATTATAATGAGAATTAGCTGTTGAAATGCTTAATAATCATAACACAGAGGAAGTATCAGGTGGAGCCAGTGCTAATTTCAAAAAGAAATTACTTTTTCCCACAAAATACTTTTCAGTAGGACTATCACCAAACCTGTGGGCAGAGGATGATGATCAGGGCAGAGGAAACCCAGCTGGCCAAAAGCACAGAGACAGAAAAAGAGCTAAAGCTCTGTCTGAGGTCAACCAAAGAGCAGGCATGCAGAATTTTGAAAGTTACATTGGAATACAGCAAAAACCTTTCCTATAAATTCATTTCAAAAATTGCACTAAAAGAAAATTTCACTGTAGTAAATGTTCTCAGGTAAGTTATGCAAGTATAAACAAAATTTTCACCATTAATAAAGATCTAGAAGATAGACATGGACACCTAAGGTAAAAAATATTGAACATGACAATGTGGAATTCATAAGAGAAAGATGAATTCAATTCAGTCTGGAATTATGTCCTAAGTCCCACTGCTTATCATCCAATTTTAAGTGAGAAACAACTGAGACATGACAAAATGTATTATATATCCTTGATGTGCTACTACTTGTTAATCTGAATTTAAAATAATATGTAACTATCATTAAAGAAGATGGGCATAATTATTTTGACAGGCTGTATTCATGTATTCTTAAAATTCCAAGATACCTTTCAAATTTAACATGAGAAGGTATCAATACTCTGTATAGATCATGAAGTCTAGTGCCCACATATGGCAAAATGAGATAGGCAGACTTCTTCATGGAATCTTACCTAATAAAGGCTTATTTCTCTCTGAGTATAACAGATGTTAAAGACGACATGGCCTACGGGGTACCACACAAAATTGTTCATTGCTTTCAAAACAGGGGCAAATAACCAGATATTTAGAGAACTTGCTTAAGATATAAAATTTCCACTTTTCCTATATATTTATGATTGTATATAAACACATTTACAAAAATACACACATATATTTAGAGGAACATGATGTATTTTACAGATACTGACACAGAAAAATTGGCTACCGCATTATTCTACCAATTATATGCACATTACTAATTATGGCAACCAGCACTCTAACATTATTTGTTCAGTTGCTAAGTGGTGTCTGACTCTTTGCAACCCTAATGAACTGCAGCACACCAGGCTTCCCTGTCCTTCACTGTCTCCCAGAGTTTGCTCAAACTCATGTCCATTGAATCAGTGAAGTCATCCAATCATCTCATCCTCTGTCGCCTGCTTCTCCCCTTGCCCTCAATCTTTCACAGTATCAAGGTTTTTTCCAACAAGTAGGTTCTTTGCATCAAGTGGTCAAAGTATTGGAGCTTCAGCATCAGTCCTTCCAATAAATATTCAGGACTGATTTCCTTTAGGATTGACTGGTTTGATCTCCTTACTATCCAAGGGACTCTGCATCTTCTCCATCACTACAATTTGAAAACATCAGTTCTTCTGCACTCAGCCTTCTTTATGGTCCAACCCTCACATCCATACATGACTACTGGAAAAATGATAGCTTTGACTATATGGACCTTTGTCAGCAAGGTGATGTCTCTACTCTTTAATACACTGTCTCATTTGTCACAGCTTTTCTTCCAAGGAGCAAGTGTCTTTTAATTTCCTGGCTGCAGTCACCATCCACAGTGATTTTGTAGCCCAAGAAAATGAAACCGGTCACTCTTTCCAATTTTTCCCCATCTGTTTGCCATGAAGTGGGAGTGGATGCCATTATCTTCATTTTTTGAATGTTGAGTTTTAAGCCAGCTTTTTCACTCCTGTTTCATTTTCATCAAGAGGCTCTTCAGTCCCTCTTAACTTTCTGCCATTAGCATGGTATCATCTGCATATCTGAGGTATTTCTCCCAGCAATCTTGATTCCATTTTGTGAGTCATCCAGCCTGGCATTTCACATGATGTACTCTGAATATAAGTTAAATAGGCAGGGAGACAATATGCAGCCTTGACATACTCCTTTCCCAGTTTTGAACCAACTCATTGTCTCTTGTCCAGTTCTAACTGTTGCTTCTTGATCCAGGAGACAGGTAAAGTGGTCTGGTATTCCCATCTCTCTAAGAATTTTCCACAGTTTGTTGTGATCCACATAGTCAAAGGCTTTAGTGTAGTCAATGAAGCAGAAGCAGATGTTTTTTTGGAATTTCCTTGCTTTTTCTATGATCCAGCTGATGTTGGCAATTTTTTCTCTGGTTCCTCTGCCTTTGCTAAATCCAGCTTGTATCTGGAAGTTTTTGGTTCATTTACTGATGAAGCCTACCTTGAAGGATTTTGAGCATTGCCTTGCTAGCATGTAAAAGTGCAATTGTACAGGAGTTTGAATATTCATTAACATTGCCTTTCTTTAGGATTGAAATGAAAACTGACCTTTCCAGTCCTGTGGCCACTACTGAGTTTTCCAAATTTGCTGGTATACTGAGTGCAGCACTTTGACAGCATCATCTTTTATTGATCCGACCAATTTCTAGAGAATAAGACCTGACTTTGAATACAGCAGAAAAACCAATAACTTAATCTCCATGATCTGTGCTTACTGGGGGGAAAAGTACAATGAGAAAAAGCAGGGAGACTGAAAAACCAAAGCATCAAGAGATTACTCAGTGCCTGAATGCTTCTATAGAATCTGGAAATAACTATTTTCAACTTCATAAACGAATGGCCCAGTGTACTCTAGAGATGATTTTAAACACATTTATTTTCCTTAAAATTAACAAATAACTTGAAGAAAACCTTACTTCCCTCTTTCAGGAAATAATCCCCTTTAATGAGCATCATGGCATATTACAGCTTCACTTAATGTGCTATGCTATTGAGTATTTTTTTCAAATTTTTTGCAGCAGGTCTGTACAATGGAAAACTCAATCAAATTTCAGTTCAGTAATCATGTTCTCCTCCTGTGATCATTTTACCTTGTTCCCAGATGTATTTTCATTTCAACTAACTTCTAACTACATAATAAAGCTCCATATTTTCTATCAATACATTTGTGCATAGTCATAAACAATCCGATCACTTTCAGGCCTCTTGAAAAATCTGATTTGTGATTTCAAGTGTCTTACAAATGCAAATAGAACTGTAACCAGTTTAACTTAAAAATAAGATTTCAACATTTCTAGAGTACTCTTTGTTTTGTTTTTTAACTATTTTTAAAGGAGACATGATGGTTAGCAAATTTTCTTTGACATCAGTTTTAAAATAATCTTGGTTTCAGAACGTAAAACTGTTCAAAAAATAATGAAAGCCACATTCTGTGTTTTCAAATTTCTTAGTAAAAAATAAATATGAGACTGTTCTACCAGTTATCTGAATTATTTTGATTAATCATGAAATTTCTCATTTCTTAGTACTTACTTAGTACTTATTAAGTCAGGCTTAAGTACTTGTTAAGAAGAATGAAATGATGGAGAAGAAGGAAAAGAAGAAGAGGAAGAAGAGAGTAGGAAAGGAACACCTCAAGTTCCCAAGTGTCTGCTACTTCTTTTGAGTAATAACCAAATTACACCATAAATTTTCAGCATCATAAAGAAACAGTAGCAACAGCAACAATATCTGGGGACTATTTTGGTAATGGATTCACACTTAACAAAAATAAATTCCTGAGATAGATACTCTTAACATTATTATACAAAGTATTAATTACTATATTCTGTTATCACTAAGGGCTGTATGTGATGTGTGTGTGTGTTCATAATTAAGCCAATATTTTTCTGTGAATTCTCCAGATCCTCAGAGACAGAACCTCACAGATCAATAAAACCTAATTTTAATAAACTTTGCTGAAACTTAACCTTGGGTGAGTAGGCTACTGGGGCAACCCATCCTTTATTTGTGACTTAGTGCTCAGGAAAGGCATTAATGACAGTTTATTTTTTCCAATCTCCTTTTTATATCTGGACAACTTCAAAACCACTCCCAAACTCCACCTCTGCTTCCCCCAAAACACAGATACACACTCATTTCTTTAGGGGAACTGCTTCTCCCAGACCACTCATATCCATGACATTCTGGTGGGGCTTCTAATCATACTGTCATACTTATCAGCCATTATTCCAGAGTTCCAGCTGATACCTCAAACAAGGCCATTCAGATCCCTTGCTTCATGTTTTTATATACTGAATCTGAGAAAGATGTTCCTTTGCTCTGAGACTATCTAACTGTAATAATGCAACACTGGAGCCATAAGAATAACCTGTCTGCAGAAAAGGAGTTAAAGGTTACAAAAAGTTTAGGGGTAACAGAGTTGACCAGCTGCCCCAAGTTAGAGGGTTTACAGCCTTTCCATAAGATTAGTATCACTTCTGACCCCACCTGCAAGTTCTAGAGACTCCTCACACCACTCTCATGTTTGATGACTCACAGAACTCACCAACAGCTGATTCCCACTTACAGTTTATTACAGGAAGAGGATGCAGATTAACAACAGCCAAGAGAAGGGGCACACAGGACAGAGTCCAGAAAAGTTACAAATATATTTAGTTTTTGTTTCCTCTCCCTATGGAGTCAGGATGCATCCATTATTTCTTGGCATTGATGCGTGACAGTGCATATCTAGTACTGCCAACCAGGCAAGCTCACCTGAGCTTCAGTACTCAGAGAATTTATCTCACTCTCCAGGTAGGTTGATAACTCATCATCAAACTACTCTACTGTTGATCATCCTAGCATGGCCAGCGCCCAACCTAAATCACATTGTAAGACTATCCATATGACCCAAGGACTCTGCCAGTGGCTCAGTGGTTAAGAATCTGTCTGCAATGCAAGAGATGGGGGTTCAATCCCTGGGTCAGGAAGACACCCTGGAGAAGGAAATGGCAACACACCCCAGTATTCTTGCCTGAGAAATCCCATGGACAGAGGAGCCTGGTGAGCTACAGTTCATGGGGCTGTGAAAGAGTTGGACATGACTTAGTGAATAAAGCTCTAAACAATGACATATGACCTAAAACCCTCAGACAAGCAAAGATACTACTGTCAGGCATAAAGTTCCAGGAGCCCAGATATTACTTTCCCAAAACCAAAGGCAAAGGCAAGACCTCTTCTTTGGGCAAAGCCAAATTCTTTTATACCCAGAGATCTACATATAATATATAATGTCGGGAGAGAGAGAGAAGAAAAAAAAAAAGAGAGAGAGACAGAAGAAGAGAGCATTTTTGAGTCCTATATCTGATGGTGCTTAAGGACTGCTCCACTTCTATCCTTCCAAGTTATTTAAGTTAATGCATTCCTTTTCTTCCTAAAAAAGACTCAGTTGGATTTCTGTTACTTTCAAATAAAAAGAAAGGGCAAGGAGGAGATAAAAAAGAAGAATATTCCAATTCTATTAAAAGATTATTGTGACAACCCTGGTCAATAGTGGTATTTTAATAACTTATTAAATAGGCTATTAAAAACATATTTAATAAGTATTACTCTTCTCTATCTGCACATTCCCAATTAACAAAGCCAAGATTCTCTCTATGCTCTGGAAAACTGAAACAACTGAAAGCATTCTAGCTTGCGGTTGCATCATTACCCAGGTAGCTCTTTACTTTTATGCTCACAGTGATCAAATGTAGCTATTGGTAAGGACTATAGACTACGGGGAGAGGAGTTACCCCAGGTCCAAGGAATGGGTGAATTTAACTCAGATGACCATTATGTCTACTACTGTGGGTGGGAATCCCTTAGAAGAAATGGAGTAGCCATCATGGTCAACAAAAGAGTCTGAAATGCAGTACTTGGATGCAATCTCAAAGACGACAGAATGATCTCTGTCCGTTTTGAAGGCAAACCATTCAATATCACGGTAATCCAAGTCTATGACCGGACCAGTAACGTTGAAGAAGCTGAACTTAAACGGTTTTATGAAGGCCTAAAAGACCTTTTAGAACTAACACTCAAAAAAGATGCCCTTTTCATTATAGGGAACTGGAATACAGAAGTAGGATATCAGGAAACACCTGGAATAACAGGCAAATTTGGCCTTGGAGTACAGAATGAAGCAGGGCAAAGGCTAATAGAGTTTTGCCAAGAGAACACACTGGTCATAGCAAACACCCTCTTCCAACAACACAAGAGAAGACTGTACACGTGCACATCACCAGATGGTCAACACCGAAATCAAATTGATTATATTCTTTGCAGCCAAAGATGGAGAAGCTCTATACAGTCAGCAAAAACAAGACTGGAAGCGGACTGTGGCTCAGATCATGAACTCCTTATTGTCAAATTCAAACATAAATTGAAGGAAGTAGGGAAAACCACTAGACCACTCAGGTATGACCTAAATCAAATCCCTTATGATTATACAGTGGAAGTGAGAAATAGATTCAAGGGACTAGATCTGATAGACAGAGTGCCTGAAGAACTATGGACAGAGGTTCATGACACTGTACAGGAGACAGGGATCAAGACCATCCTCATGGAAAAGAAATGCAAAAAAGCAAAATGGCTGTCTGAGGAGGCCTTACAAATAGCTGTGAAAAGAAGAGAAGCAAACAGCAAAGAAGAAAAGGAAAGATATTCCCATCTGAATGCAGAATTCCAAAGAATAGCAAGGAGAGAAAAGAAAGTCTTCCTCAGCGATGAATGCAAAGAAATAGAGGAAAACAACAGATTGGGAAAGACAAGAGATCTCTTCAAGAAAATTAGAGATACTAAGGGAATATTTCATGCAAAGATGGGCTCGATAAAGGACAGAAATGGGATGGACCTAACAGAAGCGGAAGATATTAAGAAGAGGTGGCAAGAATACACAGAAGAACTGTACAAAATGATCTTCACGACCCAGATAATCAGGATGGTGTGATCACTCAGCTAGAGCCAGACATCCTGGAATGTGAAGTCAAGTGGGCCTTAGAAAGCATCACTATGAACAAAGCTAGTGGAGGTGATAGAATTCCAGTTGAGCTATTCCAAATACTGAAAGATGATGCTGTGAAAGTGCTGCACTCAATATGCCAGCAAATCTGGAAAACTCAGCAGTGGCCACAGGACTGGAAAAGGTCAGTTTTCATTCCAATCCCAAAGAAAGGCAATGCCAAAGAATGCTTGAACTTCCGCACAATTGCACTCATCTCACACGCTAGTAAAGTAATGCTCAAAATTCTCCAAGCCAGTGTTCAGCAATACGTGAACCGTGAACTTCCAGATGCTCAAGCTGGTTTTAGAAAAGGCAGAGGAAGCAGAGATCAAATTGCCAACATCCGTTGGATCATCGTAAAAGCAAGAGAGTTCCAGAAAAATATCTATTTCTGCTTTATTGACTAAGCCAAAGCCTTTGATTGTGTGGATCACAATAAACTGTGGAAAATTCTGAAAGAGATGGGAACACCAGACCATCTGACCTGTCTCTTGAGAAACCTGTATGCAGGTCAGGAAGCAACAGTTAGAACTGGACATGGAACAACAGACTGGTTCCAAATAGGAAAAGGAGTATGCCAAGGCTGTATATTGTCACCCTGCTTATTTAACTTATATGCAGAGTACATCATGAGAAACGCTGGGCTGGAAGAAACACAAGCTGGAATCAAAATTGCTGGGAAAAATGTCAATAACCTCAGATATGCAAATGACACCACCCTTATGGCAGAAAGTGAAGAAGAACTAAAGAGCCACTTGATGAAAGTGAAAGAGGAGAGTCAAAAAGTTGGCTTAAAGCTCAACATTCAGAAAACTAAGATCATGGCATCTGGTCCCATCACTTCATGGCAAATAGCTGGGGAAACAGTGGAAACAGTGTCAGACTTTATTTTGGGGGGCTCCAAAATCACTGCAGATGGTGATTGCAGCCATGAAATTAAAAGACACTTACTCTTTGGAAGGAAGGTTATGACCAACCTAGACAGCATATTGAAAAGCAGAGATATTACTTTGCCAACAAAAGTCCATCTAGTCAAGGCTATGGTTTTTCCAGTGGTCATGTATGGATGTGAGAGTTGGACTGTGAAGAAAGCTGAGCGCCAAAGAATTGATGCTTTTTACCTGTGGTGTTGGAGAAGTCTCTTGAGAGTCCCTTGGACTGAAAGGAGATCCAACCAGTCCATCCTAAAGGAGATCAGTCCTGGATGTACATTGGAAGGACTGATGTTGAAGCTGAAACTCCAATACTTTGGCCACCTCATGCGAAGAGTTGACTCACTGGAAAAGACCCTAATGCTGGGAAGGATTGGGGGCAGGAGGAGAAGGGGACAACAGAGGATGAGATGGTTGGATGGCATCACTGACTCGATGGACATGGGTTTGGGTAAACTCCGGGAGTTGGTGATGGACAGAGAGGCCTGGCGTGCTGCAATTCATGGGGTCGCAAAGAGTCAGACATGACTGAGCAACTGAACTTAACTGATAGACTATGGAGTGGTTCAGATTCTGTCTGTATCACTGCAGTTCTCTGGGTACTTTAGCACTCAGATTATTCATTTACTTATAAATACACTAAGATAAAACTATCTCAAATGGTTAGTGTAGGGATAAAACACTATCCCTAGTGTTTTATATTTAAAATGGCTCAGCAGGTACAGAAACCACTTGCTACCTGCAATGCAAGAAACATAAGATATGTAGGTTTAATTCCTGGGTTGGGAAGATCCCCTAGAGGAGGAAAATAGCAACCCACTCCAGTATTCTCACCTGAAAAATCCCATGGACAGAGGAGTCTGGCAGGCTACAGTCCAAAGGGTCATAAAGAGTCAGACACAACTGAGTGACTAAGCAAAACACTATAAAGAATACATAAGCATTTAGCAACCCCAAAGCCTAGGCCGATTAGCTTTCTTCTCATTTATTCAGAATCTAATTTTATTAGAAAATGGAAAGATAAAGAACACTTCAGAGATGACGTAAAATAGGAAATGAAAGGATGAAAGGTGGATAAGAGTGGGTCTAAACACTCAGCTTAGACTTTACACATTTTTGCCTATGGTCAGGCAGGTGCAATGATTCTTGAAGGCAGACAGCACCATCTAGAGGGAGCATAAGTATACTGGCCTGTAGTGGCACTGTTACTGAGTCTTGTGTAATAAGGGCATTTTGTAAGCATTTCCATCAAAGGAATCGATCATTGTGAAACTGTCATCTTGCCCAGATCCACAAACTGGAATGAACTCTGGCCCTGCTCTGATCCATTTAAATACTATGTGATTGTCTTAAGAAGACACTCCTCAGTAAATATCTGATGTTACTTCCTTTGACTTGACTTGGATACAAGCCCCAGCCTCCCAGCCAATGAGTTGTGGGATCTTAAGGAATTCACTTAAGCTCTGAAATGTGCCTCCCTGAAATGAGGATATATCAGAGTTATCAACAGCATATACTGTATAGTCCAATTATAATTCAACATCTGGCTCCACTAATTAACTTGAGAAAATTGTTTGCCCTTCAAAACCTTTGTTTCCTTAGCTGTGAGAAGAGAACACTAGTACTTAAGTACTTATCTCATGAAGTTGTTAGTAAGAACTTAAAAGAGATGCTGCATGTAATGCAGTTACCACAGCACCTATCTAATGGAACTCAAGCTTAATAGCGGACTATTTTCTTCCCTTGGTCTCTCCAAGCCACAGAATCTACAGTTAAAATAATTCGGTCTAAGCCAATAGTTTTCAAAATATATATGGCCACTGGCTTAACAAGTTCAGCTTCCTAAACATCAATTTCTGACTCATTTTTCCCTCATGAGGTGATGTGAAGATGTGCTACTTAGTCAACTGCTGATGTGTAGATCCATGATCTGTATCCCTCAGGGCAGCTATTCAGAATCTGAGCAAACCTAATTAAACAATTAAACTCAAAGAAAGTATCCAAGGAGAAGTCCACCCACCTCCAAATAACTTCTACCTCTTAATTCCACGAAGATTGGAATTTGCAGTGGAAATGAGATCATGGCCATGTATATTTTTAGTTCAGAATACCCAAGTGGGCATTTTTCTTTAGATTTAACATGTACAGTATTTTAAACAACAGTGGTTGTTTAATAGAAGAGTTCAAACTTCTCCTATGCAGCTGTTGCTTTTAATTTCAAGAAGAAATTTTAATTATATGGTTAAACATTTTCTTCAGGAACTTCTTAAAAATATCTTTTCTAATACATAAATTGGCCATTTGTGCTATTTCATCTCTAGTCCCACTATTGAAAATTATCTGAAGTCCAATACAAATAGCTTAATATAGAATAAAATCCTGAGTCAAAAAATACAAGGACAAAATTCAATGTTATTTGGAAATTCTGTCCTTTTTGTTCCAACTCACAGAACTTTATCAACTCAACATTAAAAGTAACCAAGCACTGTAGCAGTGTATTCTAAACAAGTTGTTTAAATTTGTTTGGCCTCAGATATGACATGTATTAGTCAAGGTAGTTTTGTTTGGAATTTTAACTCAAAATACAAGGAGAGCTTTTATGTACACATAATCTGGTGAAGGAGGGAGGTCTAGAGAACTGTAACATGCTGAAGTTTAAAAACTATTAAATAATTCTCATGGTCTATTTCAGACCTGACACTACATCAACCCTATAAAACACATTCAGACCACATTTAGCATTTTAGCAAAATTATGCAACTAAATTCATTGATGACAGTGTACAATGGTTCAAAAAGAAATATCAGGGATGCTTAACAGTTCATTTACAACTTCGCTAAATGACAAAAAAGAGAGCAAATGTGCCATTCCACAATGGGTCTCATGGTGCTTCTCTGATGAGAACAGTTCAGAACAGTTCAGTCTAGCAAATCATATGTACTGGTTTAGGAGGGGAAATTAATGCAGAAGTCATTGATGTGGACATTTTATGCAAGTCGTGCAGACCCCCAAAGAGATTTCCCCAGATATTTACAAGAATTTTTTAGTTGTATGTCATGAGAAGACTGACCTATCCTTGTAAAACGCATGAGAAGATATAACTTAGTGCTCAGAAGGGTTTTAGAGTCACTGTGACAATGTCCTCATTTTTAAGAGTGTATTCTCATGACATTCCTGGAATTCAGTTTCCCCATAAGAGCCTTTTTGACATCTGGATGAGGCTCAAATTCAGCTATGCTACTAAACAGCTACTCAGTGACTATATCTACAGAAATCTCACAAAATCATTTCTAAATAAGCAGCCAATATAAAACACAAAATCCCCACTCTTACAACTTATATTAGAATTGCTATTACATTGTGCTAAACATATAACTTCCAGATTTTAAGTAATTATCTGTTGCAGCTTTAAAGTGTACTTCACTTTTCCTATATGTCATCTAGGACTTACCAGTTATAGACTCACTAAGAAAAGGAAAGTATTTGAACATGCCTACTTTTTCAGCTTCAGCTTTACAAACAAATTTGACCGTTAAGAATATTGTTGCTCCACACAGCATTTAGATGACATTTTCTTTTAGCTCAGCCATAATAAGACGGCTTTCCTCACACATTCTTGGGATTTTTTTTTTTAATTTTCTTTATGCCATCTTATTAATTCAATTATAAAGTAGTAAGCACACTAATGATTGTTTAACTGACTTATATTTTAACTTCATTAGCTCATTCAAAAATGAAAGTTTCATTCATCTCTGGTGTTCCTTTCAGAATACCCACAAACTCATTTTTTCTTGTTCCCAGATATCTTAATCTTGGTCACATCAAAGGGAGACAGAGAAATATCTATAGATACACAGGAAACTGTTCAGCTTGAGAGTAGACCTGTGTGAAAGCTGCCCAAGCTCAAAGATATAGAGAACAGACTGGCAGTTACCAGAAATGGGAAATGGGGGACGGGCAAAATGGGTGAAGGGATCATGGGTGAAGGGATCAAAAAGTACAAACTTCCAGTTACAAAATGTATAAGTCTTAGGGATGTAGTGTACAGTATGGTGACTATAGTTAATACTGTATTGCATGTTTCAAAGTTGTTAAGAAAGTTAAAAAAGTTCTCATCACAAGAAAAACATATTTAATTATATATGGTGACAGATATTAAGTAGACTTGTGGTGATCACTTCACAATATTTACAAATATCCAATAATTATGCTGTATGTCTGAAATTGAAAGAAAGTTACACGTCAATTACACCTCAATAAAAAAAGAGTCGGTTTGAGCGTATCCTTTCCATTGTTTCATTGCTCAACAGTTACCTTCATAGCTTATTCAGTACCAAGACATTGCATGTTCTCAAGTAAATAACCCTAGCGAAGAAATAACCATTAATGGCCAGTTAAGAGCAGAGGTGGGAACACCAGACCATATGACCTACGTCTTGAGAAATCTGTAAGCAGGTCAGGAAGCAACAGTTAGAACTGGACATGGAACAACAGACTGGTTCCAAACTGGGAAAGGAGTACATCAAGGCTATATGTTGTCACTCTACTTATTTAATGTATTTGCAGAGTACATCATGCAAAATGCCAGGCTAGATAAAGCACAAGCTGGAATCAAGATTGCCGGGAGAAATACCAATAACCTCAGATATGCAGATGACACTACCCTTATGGCAGAAAGGGAAGAGGAACTAAAGAGCCTCTTGATGAAAGTGAAAGAGGAGAGTGAAAAAGTTGGCTTAAAACTCAACATTCAAAACACTAAGATCATAGCATCCAGTCCCATCACTTCATGGCAAGTAAATGGGGAAAAACCAGAAGACTTTATTTTCTTGGGCTCCAAAATCACTGCAGATGGTGACTGAAGCCATGAAATTAAAGGACGCTTGCTCCTTGGAAGAAAAGCTCTGACCAACCCAGACAGCATATTAAAAAGCAGAGACATTACTTTGCCAACAAAGGTCCGTCTAGGCAAAGCTATGGTTTTTCCAGTAGTCGTTTAAGGATGTAAGAGTTGGACCATAAAGAGGCTGAGCACTGAAGAATTGATGTTTTTGAACTGTGGTGTTGGAGAAGACTCTTGAGAGTCCCTTGGACTGCAAGGAGATCAGACCAGTCAATCCTAAAGGAAATCAACCCTGAATATTCATTGGAAGGACTGATGCTGAAGCTGAAGCTCCAGTACTTCGGCCACCTGATGGGAAGAGGTGACTCGTCGGAAAAGACCCGGATGCTGGGAAAGGTTGAAGGCAGGAGTAGAAGGGCACGACAGAGGACGAGATGGTTGGATGGCATCACCGACTCGATGGACATGGGTTTGAGCAAGCTCTGGGAGTTGGTGATGGACAGGGAAGCCTGGTGTGCTGAGATCCGTGGGGTTGCAAATATTCAGACACAACTGAGTGACTGAACTGAGCTAATTACTTAAAAAATAACCTTATTAATATGACAAACAAAATCCTTCAGCAAATATTCTGACTACCTTACCAGAGGCACTTTTTCTTTAGAAACACTAACATTATTAGTTTAGTGAAAGAAAAAATGGGTGAAAAAAATTGTTTTAGTTCCTCCATCACAATGATACCATGACATTTCACATGCTACACCTTTGATAGTCTGCTTCTTACATCTTGAAATCCCTCTACTACCATGTCCATGGGAAAAAACTAACGTCTTTTAGGAGTTTACATACTTAATATCTCTTCTGGAAATTAGTTCTAAATTCTCCATCCACTGTTTTCTCCAGTACAGTAGATTAAATGTTTGTGCTTCCCCAAATTTATATGCTAAATCCTAACACCTAACTGGAGGTGGGGCCTTCGAAAAGTGATTAGATCATGAAGACAGAGCTCTCCTGAGTGGCATCAATCCCCCTAAAAGAGACCCAGGAGAGCTTCCTCTTCTTTTCTGCCATCTAAGGATATAGCAGAAAGATGGCTGTCCATGAAGCAGGAAGCAGAGCATCACCAGACAAGGAATTACAGTTATCTTGATCTTGGACTTCCCAGCCTCCAGAACTATGAGGAATAAATTTCTGTTCTTTGGTATTTTGCTACAGGTATCTGAACAGGCTAGGACATTCAGTGAGAATAGAACCACTCATTGGTGAATTTTCAATCACAGTGCTTGTATTATTTTACTGTAATAATAAATTTATTGTTATATTTCCAACTAGATTATAAACCGTTGAGGCAAAGTTTGTCTTATTGATTTTTCTATCCTTGGAGTTTCACACAATAGTGGCATAGAGTTGTCATTCCATAATTGGAGAACGAGCTATATAAAAAGAAATACAATGAAATTGTACTAATAAGCAAATACATTTTCAACTTTAAAAAATATATTTTTTATATTCTGTAAAGCCAGAAACACTTTAAAGGTCCTCTAGCTGTACCGTTTTGCGTTACACATAAGAAATCTGAGGCCAAGAGAATTTACATGATTTACTAATGGACCACCTAAGTTGGGGAACTATTGCCATTAACTTTTATATTACACTTTCTTTCCATTTGTCATTACATTTGGAAAATCATTAAAATGCTGTTGGAATGAAAAATCCTTTGTTGCCTTTTTTAGGAATAAGTATTTTCTCATTAAAAATGATTTTTTGATAGCTTACCAAGAGCAGGTGCTGAACTAATTCCTGAGAAGTAAGTGAGAAAGTGTGCTAAATGAGAAAGTATGCCTGAGCTTAGGGAGGTTGTTATTATTGTAATTAAATGAAAATTCCACTCTGATTTATATACTTATATTCTCTTTCAGGCACTAAAATAGAACTAAACAAGGCAACTTGGCTGTTTCTTCTCATGACATCTTCAAATTGACATTATCATGCTTACATGTAATAAATGACATAGGATTTTATCATGACATATTATAGCGAAAGGAAGGAAAGAAAGAGGGAAGGATAGGGTAAACAGGGGAAATAGGAAAAGGAAGAGAGAGAGTTCTTTTCTCCAAGACTTGAAACAAAGATCTAACACAGAAATTTTAATTTGGGGTGCTTTTTTTGGCTTAACCTATTAATTTTGTATTATATCATTCTCCTATTTCCTTATCTATTATTCCTTTTTCTTGCAGAGATAATGGATGATTATGCTGCTACCAATCTTATTAAAATGTCTGTACTTTTACCCTGTTTAAAATTTTAGAGTAAACATAATTACTCACTCTTATGCTCACTGCTCTGTTGAAATGACTCATTTACATGCATATTTACTCAAATGATTTTCTTGCCTGAGATTTGGGGCACAATTAAATTATATTAGCTTATATCAACAGATATTTCTGAAATAATAATTACAGAATACATTGACAAGGAACTTAAGTACTATTATGCCACTTAGTCATTCCAAGAGATGACATTGGTGTCCATAACTTGCAAAATATAGAGGAAAGGGGATATAAAAATAATGGAATGGACTTAAGAGAAGATCACTTTATGTACACAGTTAAAAAGAGAATTATTTAAAGATCTATGGCTTCTGAAACAACTACGTTAAAGAGCATTAAAAGGCCATATTTATTGCATTTCAGTGGGAAACAGGAGAATGATTAAAATGAGAAATTTTAAGCCAAATTCTCTAAAAATTACATTTATTGTGTATATAATAGACCCTTTCTTTACTATATGTTATGCACAAAATTAGCCCTAATGGAAATATTGAAGGTCTGTGAACCATTATCATTCTTTCTAAGGGTATTTAAAATAGTTTAAAAGTCCCTTGGTTATAAAATATAGTTAAGAAACATATAATGTAACGTAATAAAAAGAGATGCAACTATTGTCAATGAAAAATGGCACACTATTACTGTTCTGGGTCATTCTCAAGTTCCCTCTTTCAAAACTGAAAGAACTGTATTTTCGGTGGAAGGACACAAATACACGAAACAATGATATTGCTGAATAATGTACTTCATTGGCAGAAGCCTGTTACCATGGTAACACAAGCACGGGAGGCAATTTGTTGTTCTACTCTTTTGTCCATGAAACTACTTAAGATAAAATATGATGTCAAAATCAACAAATTAAGATTATTTCCTAGAGTCAGAATTATATATCACAGGTAATAACAGCATTTTTTTACCTCATACTTAAAAATGATGTAAAAACACTACACTGACTCTCTGTGATCTTGGAGAAATAGCTTAAATGTTAGCAGCTCATCTGCTCCATTTCTAAATGGGCACCAACTTTCTATGGGCAGGAACCAGGCCAAAAAAACTGCACGAAGAGTATGATGCTCCCTATTCAAAAGTGGTCAAGGAGCATGGAAAACAAAGTACATCCCAGGGGGTGAAGCAAAGAGGTGTGGAGAGTAATGGACTGATGAGCCACTCCCAAGCAGCCTAACTGGGCCTCATTCAGCAACAGCGTCTGGGTCCAGAGTACGAAGACCTCACAGCATGGAGCCCTGCTGGATTTTAGAATTACTATGGACAAATGTCTGCTCTATGGTTTTCATTCTCCCCGTTTTGAGTGAATATATCTCTTGTGAGTATACTGCCCCAAACTAACTCATGCACTGGGTATATGTCATATTGATGAAGTTGTTCATAAGTCTCTGGATTAGGAAAAACATATTCTGACTTAAAGTACACCATAAAATATTAGACTCAGTCTAATGCTATGACAGGATGAGATTTTGTGGGGACTTTGAAGGGAATGAATGCCTTTTGCATTTAGGAGACACGTAATTTTGAATAGTATATACACTATAGTAGACTGATGATAGCATTATCATCATTAATTAATGTCATCCATGCCATTTTTCTATTCTTTTTCTTTTATGACACTGAGATCAGCCTAAGACTTTCTTTGGCCAATGAGATGTTAGCAAATGTACTGTAATCAGAGAACCTAAAAGTACATGTGTACTTCCATCTGCTATTTTACACAGTAGTGCTTATCTCTTGATATCTGCAATTGCCACAAGGACAAGTAAGCCTGAGAGAGCAAGACCCCAAAACATGCGAGAGAATATTGCCAAGATTAGTTAACCTCAGTCCAGGTCAGCAGAAATAATAACTACCATGTAAATTTGTGAGGAATAAAAACAGTGATTGTTTTAAGCCACTAAGCCTTGGGACACTGTTAAATAGCTATAACTAACTGATACATCCTCACGGGTGTGATCTAGGACTAAGGGTCCAAATTCTATGGTTGCCTGGAATTATTTATTAGACTTTAGCCAGCTTCCATGGAGCTTTATCAATCAATTCCTTTTCTAGGAAGCTACCCTCTAGGGAAAATTGCTGGTGGGAGTAGGAAATGGCAATTCACTCCAGTATTCTTGCCTGGAGAATCCCATGGACAGAGGAACCTGGTGGGCTACAGTCCATGGGGTTGCAAAGAGTCAGACATAACTGAGCACATATTAACTTTAACCTCTTAGTCCATCTCCCTTTTCACAAAATGTGTCCTCTAAGCAAAATACCACATTCTGTTATCAATCTCCTAAGAGCGATGACTTTGAAATGAAGTTGGAAAGGAAAAATTAGAGATTTGTCAGCAGTGCCTGATAACCATCCTTAGTGTGCAGATTATTACTCCTGAAAAATATGGGTAAGACCATTTTTAGACAGCCTAAAAAACATACACTGTCTAGTATAAAAAGTATTAATAAGTCTGCCATTCACAGAAGCAGCGTGAAGGTAAAGAAAGTCTTCTGAGGACTTTAAGATTTCTCCCAAGTATTCTCCAATAATCTACATTATTCTGGAAGGAAGCATCCAAATAATTTTTTCCAAAACCTTGAGATCTAAGTCCATTGTTAGCAATCACTTTCATTTGCCAGTGCTACTGCATGGAATATAGATCAAGGTTGCTAGGAAGTTTCAGGAGCAGAGTAGGTATCCTAGCAGATGCTCAAAGTATTCTCTCTCTCCCCCTTGTTGGCAGATCAGAGAGAGATGAACAAAGAAAGTCACTGCCCATGGAAACTGAAGCAAAGAATTTGGAATGACCTTAGCAGAAATTCTGGAGAAATTCAAGTACAAGACAGTGGGTGCCCATTTCCAGCCTCCAATGAACTCAGTATTCCCCTCTTACTAAGTAAGGATGTTCTCCCTGGAATGTATCCATAGGCTGTTTTCCATACCAAATGAAGTTATCTCAATAGGGACCAGTGATTTTCCTATTACCATCATATTAATCGACCTTCATATTTCTGATGTGGTTGAAATACACTCATTCGTACTCATATCTGAATGAAAAAAGTCAGTATGGTACTTACATGGCATAATGTTTGGACCTGGAAATAAATTATCATATAAAACAGAACGAAAGTAATGGATATATCTCTAATGGCTTTCCATTCCCTGAGGGGATCACCAGAAGTGCTTTTGACTGTAGTAGTGCCCTTAGTCTTCATCTACTCCTAAACACAGAGTGAAGCCAGATATCTGTAACAACAAAGGTGAAGCCAAGGTTGTGCCATGACATATACCATTATTTCTTAGTCACTAATCACACTAGAGGATGGGATGGTATTCTCTAACTGTATAACTTAAAATCCCATGGACAAACTATGAGAGTGCCTTTTGCCAAGTCTGATTTCCAGCACTGAATTCTTGGCACTGACCTAGAATGCAATGAGCATTCACACACCTGCTACTACTACTCCTGTCTCCATGAAATTTCATTGACAAATGCTGTTCTGGCATATTTAATGTGTGCATGTGTGTGCTCTCTCACCATTTCCCCTCATTTGTATGAGAGTTAGCAAGGCAAGATGTATATCCTGTCAGGTAACCACTATGGTTTTCTTGAAGTGGATTGAGAGTCCAGAGGACAGTGGCCAATCTTAAAGGAGGGAAAATCCATTGGTACAAATCAGCCCATCTTTAATATGTGTGCTTACTAGATGCTCCCAAGAACCAGCCCCATTTATTCTCCAAAAAGAGGAGACTCACAGCGAAAAGATCACCTGAACTAGAGTTCCTTGATATGATTAACTACTGAGGGAAATCCTACTGAAAAACTTGTACATGCAAACTTTCTGTGTGCACGTGTGTGCACGTACACACACACACACCAGCACAGACAGTGTTCATCCACTGATGACTAAAGGATGTCAGTCAAACTGACTACTTTGTACCTAACATACTAACTACAAGTTAAGGACAAGATGTGATCCTCAAAATTAAATAACTACACTATAAGATTAGGATACTACAGTGATGATTCAGAAGACAGTTCCTATGGTTTCACTATCTCACCATCTCTGCATTACCCCAAATTATCCCAAGATCCAAATGCTAAAGGAAAGGCAATGTCTCTCCAATGACAGACTGTCCTGCACATGAGTATAGAAGGGTAACTTTTCTTACCACCTTTACATACATCATTCAGTGAACCAATGAAAGGCCCTTCAATGTCCAAGAAATTCAACAACAGACAGGGATTACATGAGAATGATCATTTTTCCTTGTCTCTTACCACTTGCATAATAAGCAAACAGACCAATCCAAGCCAGCCATTTTCTTTCAATCTCTCAATATCTCTTTCTCCCTCTCTCATTATTCCTCTCCCTCCCTCTTTCCTCCTCCCTACACCTTTCCATTTTCTCTTCCTGAATGTGCTATGTTCAAAACTGATTGGGGGTGTGGGGGCAGTTCTTGGCCTTCTATATCTTAGGTTTCTTTGAATATCTGGTAATCTTCGACTGCCTATTTTTATGGGAGTGGGTCAGTAAAAACTAGATCAGAGTTCCAGTGTCCATGGATGAAGTGTATTGATTGTGAGCTTTCTTGAAATATTCTGATTCACCGGGGAACCCTCATCTCTGTACTGAGTATTGTTAAGTCTTTATTTCTTGAGATGATGAGATACTCACATGAAAAATTATTTTATTATCTTATTTGGATTATATAAGCTTTGCTTCCAGTTTTCCAAAAATTAAGTGAGCAAGGACATAAGGTCTCCATATTCACTATGTAAATTTTCACCGTGTCACCACTTTCAATATGTAACCTGTACCTCCCATTTTGCTCTTCATCCTTCAGTCTAGAGATTTTGTTTATTCTCTTCAAATAAATCTCCAAAATAAATCATCAGAACTCTGCCAAGATAGGAGGTGGCAGTCACTCAAGTTTCAGAGTCGTGAGAGATATGGGTCCAAATGCTTTGTAAATAGACTTTAAACAATCCTTCTGTTATTAGCTCTACCTTCACCTGTCCTTTACAGAGGTGCTGAAATCTACCAGTTCTGGGCCTTTGGGCATTCTATGAGGCTCAGAATTTGACTTCACTGACTGCCAGGTTAGGATTCAACTTCCTTGGACATGCAAAATCAATGACACCCATCGTCTTCTATGTGAGCTTCCAAACTTTTAGTGTTATTCTCTCTTCTCATACTCTCTTTGTCACTGACAAAATATGCATCTTAAAAATCCTTCTCTCTCACTTGAGTGGGGTTTCCATAGAGAAAAGGTGTCTGTTCAAACCACTGTCTTAAACTAAAATTCTCAACTCGGCTTTTCTTAGAAAAATGTCCCACCACATTGGCAAAGATCCTCAGGGTCTTAAGCTCAGAGAAATGATGTGGTTGCAGTCATAATACATTTCCCACAGTGCCAAGTTGGGATATCAAGAAATATTATCGTTTCAAAGACGCTCCTATAAATCTTCCACAGAAGCACTATTCATTGTATCTATCTGTGAATCTGTAATGTTTCTCAGAAGTCCTAGTAAATGCAGAGTCTGCAGATCTTTTTTATACCAGAAAGAGATAGCACAGAGGGGGAAAGCTTCAATTACAGGAAGAGTGATTAAATCCTATGCCACACAATATCACTATCTTGAAAACTGAAATTATGAGGTACCAGCTGTTGGCTCTAACTTTCTCATAAATGCAAAAGTATACATTAATATCACTGCAGTATAAAATGCTACAAGATCTAGGACAGCACTGTCAGTGAATATATATGCACATCTTTTGAATATTTTTCATTCCATGTAAATAATCACTTCCTGGGAAATACACTGACATGTTTCTCAAGTAACTTTATGTTTTGGTCAATATGAATGCCTTAAAGTTATATGTGTTAGATAAATTTTATATATATATATTTTAGTAGGATTTCTTACCACAGGAATGAAATGCAAAACTGGGTTCTAGCTGTTTGATCTTTAAAGTCCTGCTCAATTTCATCATATAGGAGTTATTTCAACAACAACGACAAAACACTTTCAACTCTTTTTTTGTGGCATTTAAACCAGCCAACATCTACTATAATTTTCTAAAATTTCCTTTTAAATTGATTCCTCTGATTTCATGAAAACAGCAAACCACACTTTTCCAATGCCCAGTCCACAGGAGTTAGACTTTCAAATTATAAGTTTTTTCAGCTGCCAATAGCATTAAGTCAGCAAGAAGCCGAGTAATAAAGGTCAAGCATTAGGACCTACACTGTATCTACTATTTAATGAACACAGTAAATAATAAAAGATAAATAAAAGTGGCTAAACACAACTTTCCCACAATTTGAAGAAACTAAACACAGCTGCTTTAACACAAAATCTTTACAAAATGAAAACATCATCAGATGAATGATAGTGTAATTCTTCAGCTGTAGGAACTAATAAAGAAATCACTTCAGTAAGAGTCTATTTATTATCTTTAATAATTACAACAGATTGTAAATGTGATTCCATTTAAATTATAGGTAAATGAAATATTATCAATTTTGTATCATCTATAAATATTTTGATATTCTGATAAAGTTTTATGACATATTAACTTAAAAACAGAAGGCTTTTCAAAAGTAACATTATCAATCTTGCTGACTCTAGATATCTGATCTAGATATCATCATGTGTTTTATGTTGATCTGTTCTTTACTTTGGGTCTTTTTTAGGATTTTAATGTTGACCTTTACTAATATTATCTTGAATGTACATACTCGGTATTCTGAATTAAAGACAGATCATTATTATCCACTTAAAAAGTAAATAATGACTGTGTTTTTCCCCAAACCCCAATTATTACTCCTAGAGCAATGAAAATCAAGTCAAATATCCTACACATACAAATCTCAAGGTTTATATTACAGGTGAAGAATGGAGAAAATGATTTCATCTGCTTATCTATAGGAGAAAGAAGTGGCTACCTCCTCCTCCTTTCTTGAAGAAGCCCGAAAAACCTTTCTCTCTTTGGATACTGGATAAAAGGGTCCCAAGATCTAACTCTAAACCTTTGGGGTATAAATACATACCTCCAAGGATCAGTCAGATAAACTCAGTGTCTCTGGTTTTTCTGGCCTAGAGATGTCTCCCAAGTCCTGAGCCTAATCTTACTTTGAAAAGTAAGCATATACTTCTTGAGGTAGGAAAGCCTGTCTATAGTTCTCATACTATCTCTAAACTTGTAAATCAATTCCCCAAGTCTTGATCTTAGATCAACATCCCAAAATATCAGTAAAATGTATCCAAAATGCCCCAACTCTATAGAAACACAAAAATGTTTCCTCTGTATCCCACACTCTTGCTAGCTTCAATTATTGGCACTATGAATTTTCTTTGAAGAATACCTCTAGCATTTCTAATATAAGTGATAAACAAGCAGATATAACCCTTAGAAAATCCAGACATTATGCTTGATATATTTAATCCATATCATTAACAAAAAGTCTCTTTTAAATTTATAAGTCATCTTGTTTTATTTTATATTACAGGAGTTCCAGACTTCAGAAAGAAATTTGGGAAATAATGAATAATGTTATTTAAGAGACCTTTTTAAACTTCCATCAAAAATTTTCCCTCACTAACTTCTAGTAAGCTAATTTCTACCTTTTACATGAATTTGACAATAACACACCTTTTCTTACTTTTTTCCTTATATTACAATTAAATTATTTTTGAATGTGTCATAACTATGACACCTTCAGAACAACTGACATTCTCTCTTTAATTAAGATTTGAAGGATTATTCCTGCCCTTTGTAGCAATTCATTCCATTATCTTTTTCAAATTTCTATGTGTCTAAAAATTGTATTTCCTAAGCTTTGTAAAACCAAATTTGCATTTAAATAAAATTCACTCTGCAGAAAAAGACAAGCCTTTAAAAGTATGGTTTAGCTTTCAATGTAGAGATTCAGGATTATGTCAACCACATAAATGGAGTATTTATTTAAATGCAGTACATTTCTGCAAAATGCTACCCATATGCTAATTGAGAATGATTAACCCTAATTCATGATTTATCAAACTAAGCTGGATTAGTTTTTGAACAGTCCCAACAATATAGAAAAAAAAAATTAAAATCATACAGTTTATCAGAAAAGATTATATTTCACAGAAGACAGAGAAGATGCTGAATTATACAGTCTATATAAAATAATACATCGTGGCTATTATTTATGCAATATTATTTAATATGTATCATAATTCTGTCTTCAGACACATTATTTGAAAATAATTAAGTGCATTTTGCAAATTTAATTGGTCTGATTCTAATTCCTTATATAAATAAACCTATTAAAGAACTTCCAGATGTTCAAGCTGGTTTTAGAAAAGGCAGAGGAACCAGAGATCAAATTGCCAATATCCACTGGATCATCGAAAAAGCAAGAGAGTTCCAGAAAAACATCTATTTCTGCTTTACTGACTGTGCCAAAGCCTTTGACTGTGTGGATCACAATAAACTGTGGAAAATTCTGAAAGAGATGGGAATACCAGACCATCTGACCTGTCTCTTGAGAAACCTGTATGCAAGTCAGGAAGCAACAGATAGAACTGAACATGGAACAACAGACTGGTTCCAAATAGGAAAGGGAGTACGTCAAGGTTGTGCATTGTCACCCTGCTTATTTAACTTATATGCAGAGTACATCATGAGAAACGCTGGGCTGGAAGAAACACAAGCTGGAATCAAGATTGCCGGGAGAAATATAAATAACCTCAGATATGCGGATGACACCACCCTTATGGCAGAAAGTGAAGAACTAAAGAGCCTCTTGATGAAAGTGAAAGAGGAGAGTGAAAAAGTTGGCTTAAAGCTCAACGTTCAGAAAACTAAGATCATGGCATCCGGTCCCATCACTTCATGGCAACTAGATGGGGAAACAGTGGAAACAGTGTCAGACTTTATTTTTTTGGGCTCCAGAATCACTGCTGATGGTGATTACAGCCATGAAATTAAAAGACGCTTACTCCTTGGAAGGAAGGTTATGGCCAACCTAGATAGCATATTTAAAAGCAGAGACATTACTTTGCCAACAAAAGTCCGTCTAGTCAAGGCTATGGTTTTTCCAGTGGTCATGTATCGATGTGAGAGCTGGACGGTGAAGAAAGCTGAGCACCGAAGAATTGATGCTTTTGAACTGTGGTGTTGGAGAAGACTCTTGAGAGTCCCTTAGACTGCAAGGAGATCCAACCAGTCCATCCTAAAGGAGATCTATCCTGGGTGTTCATTGGAAGGACTGATGTTGAAGCTGAAACTCCAATACTTTGGCCACCTCATGTGAAGAGTTGACTCATTGGAAAAGACCCTAATGCTGAGTAGGATTGGGTGCAGGCGGATAAGGGGACGACAGAGGATGAGATGGTTGGATGATATCACCAACTCGATGGACATGGGTTTGCGTAGACTCCAGGAGTTGGTGATGGACAGAGAGGCCTGGCGTGCTGCAATTCATGGGGTCGCAAAGAGTCGGACACAACTGAGCGACTGAAATGAACTGAACTGAACTGATTAAAGACAATAACCTTTCTATAATCTAGACTCAAAATCACAGACATGAACCCATATAAGTTTTACATGTCACATACTGATTATATCAATTTAATCATAACACAAAACAACATTTGGGAGCAAACAGCAATGTAAGTCAACGTAGCAAAGCAAGAATAAAACAAAATCATAAAATAAATATAAAAATTTGCTATTTCCTACCAAATCATGTTTCCCTGACCTTTAGTCTTATAAAATCAAAATCTTAGTTTACAAAGACATACAAAAACATGCATTTTTATAAATGGAGACATATAAGCATCTTGAGTACTTAAAAGAAAAAGGAAACATAGCTAGCGTCTCTCAAGAAACAGAAGTATTTTATGAGTACAACCCTTTCCCTATATCTGTAGTCTTAGAGGACCTTTGATGATTTAATAATAATTCTAATAGCTTTCTTTCTGACACAAGTATTCACCACTCTCTGGATCAAGACCAGTGACTGATCTTGAGTAACTTTTTATCTCTGTCTCAACTATTCTTTCTGCCTACCAACTGCTGGTTTAGGTAAAACGTTTGCCAATTTTTTTATCATTTACTAAAAATTCTTCCAAGTCTTTATAGGATCTTTTCCCCAATTTATTTTAATCCAAAAATGTATCAGTAATCTGTTGATATAAATCCAACAACATTTTCAACAAATGTAGATTTTCAAGCATTAGCAGCCATCCTTAAGACTGGAATCTTTCGGGACTCTTAATTCCTAGTTCTCTGGTAGCTGGAACAAGCAGTTCATTTTGGTTTTATTTTTATTTTTCCCCCAAAGTATTTATACTTACTCTTTAAGGATTGTAAAATTTCTTGTTCATAAGGCTGCATTTCACATGTTACATGAGGGAAAAGTAATTTTTGAAAACAGTACTTCCCATAAAATTTCATAAGAGGTATGGGCCGATCACTATCTACAAAATATAAAATTTTACAATTTTTCCCAATTAAACTTGCCTGTGATGATATTATACTAATAATTAGCAGCAATTGAATCCACCAATGTCTTGGTTACTCAAGTTTATATAAATTGTATGTACTTTTAAATATCTGGATGTTGGTAATTTCCAGTCACTATTGACTTGACTTTGTATATTCTGACAGCACCAGCATATCCACACACAGTCCATCTATGCTCAGTGTCCCTAAAACCTTTTGATTATCTGTCCCTGCTGCTGTTTTTCTAGAAATCTAATACCAATAAAAGCTGTTACATTGGCACTGTAAATTTGTTCATATTTTTATTAGGTATTATCTAAGCAAGTGCACTAATACAATCTGCAGCTTTATGATCAGCAGCAACTTTTAAGCAATAAGTTTCCAGGTAATTTATACCATGAAGCAACTTTAACCTCTGCAGCCAGTATTCTGAAAATTCACACTCACATTCAGCATTCATGGTATATGCAAGTTTGCTTTGTGATCCATACACCAGTCAGCAGTTCAGATCCACTCTGTAGTTGTTTGGTCTACTCATTCAACACACAATTGGAATCTTGTTTTTATTTTGTTTTGATTTTTCCACAGGATCAAATTTTTTCTCTTTTTATATTAGTTTTCATTTATCATCATCAGTGAGAAACATTATCAATTGTTTTCCTATTTCCTTAAATTGTTGCTTCTGTTCAGTTGCTAAGTCATGTCCAACTTTTTGAGACCCCATGGACTGAAGCACAACAGGCATCCCTATCCTTCACTATCTCCTGGAGTTTGCTCAAACTCATGTCTATTGAGTTGGTGATGCTATCCAATCATCTCATCCTCTGTTACCACCTTCTCTTCCTGCCTTCAATCTTTCCCAGCATCAGGGTCATTTCCAATGAGTCGGCTCTTCATATCAGTTGGCCAAAGTATTGGAGTTTCAGCTTCAGCATCAGTCCTTCCAATGAATATTCAGGACTGACTTCCTTTAGAATTGACTGGTTTGATCTCCCTGTAGTCTAAGGGACTTTCAAGTCTTCTCTAGCACCACAATTCAAAAGCATCTGTTCTTCTCTGCTCAGCCCTCTTTATGGTCCAGTTTTCACATCTGTACATGACTACTTGGACAAACCATAGCTTTGACTATATGGACCTTTGTTGGCAGAGTGATGTCTCTGCTTTTTAATATGCTGTCTAGGATTGTCATAGCTTTTCTTCCAAGCATCTTTTAATTTCATGGCAGCAGTCACAGTCTGCAGTGATTTTGGAGCCTAAGAAAATAAAGTCTATCACTCTTTCCATTTTTCCCCATCTATTTGCATGAAGTGATGGGACTGGATGCCATGATCTTAGTCTTTTGAATGCTGAGTTTTAAGCCTGCTTTTTAACTCTCCTCTTTCACCCTCATCAATAGGGGTTTTTAGTTCCTCTTCACTTTCTGCCATTAGAGCGTTATTGTTGATATTTCTCCTGGCAATCTTTATTCCAGTTTGTGAGTCATTCAGCCTGGCATTCTGCATATAAGTTAAATAAGCAAGGTGACAATATACAGCCTCGACGTACTCCTTTCCCAGTTTTGGACCAGTCTGTTGTTCCATGTCCACTTCTAACTGTAGCTTCTTGCCTTGCATACAGGTTTCTCAAATAAGAGGTCATGTTTCCCATATAGTATTCTTTAGTTAGACACTTCAGTTACACATTCTATTTGTAAAAGTCTTCCAAAAGCCTTAAAATGAGGCTTTGGAACATGGGCAGTAACTCTATTTCATTCATTATTAATTATAGCAAATGTTTACTCTTTTTCACTCCAACATGGTGGGGAAGAGGCACAGTTCAAAGAGGACAGAATACTTGCTTGCTTGTTTACATTTTCCCATTGCAATCAAACTCAGGCAACAGAAAACATGGGGCGGGGTGGGGGCGAGTAACAAAGTATCTATGAAGAGGAAATGAAAGTAACCTAATTGTCCATTCCAGTCCAATTACATTACCCACTCGATTTTAATACCAAATGTATGAGAAAAAAACTACTACTGAGCTTCCCAGAACTGTGGAATTGTCTTCACTTATTATGAGATAGGCTTTATAATTATCTTATTTTACAGAAAAAGAAACCCATATAGAAAAATTCAGTAAATTCCCATTGTCATGCATACCATGTAGGCAGCAGAAACAGGCTTCTAACTCACACAGTGTAGATCCACAGACCTTATTGTTAACCTCTGCACTAGGCTGACATCCCTCTAACCATTTCAACTTGTTTTCTCTTGTTTATCAGTGGTCCTTAAGTGGCTCATTTATGGCCCAAGAAATTGACCTTATTACTTTCTACTATATCCATAACATGATTTTACATATATTCACATTTTGACTGATTTCTGACTATTTATCATTTAGCCCAAAGAACAGTCAGTTTGGACTTCATTTTCACTTAGGTACACAGATATCTAAGTTCAATTCCCAAAGTTTTGCTTGCATAAAAGTATAAACATGTTAGTTAAAATCTGAAAAGTAAATAAGTAGAAAGCATACTTATACAAATCAGTCCCATAATTAATGCTGAGAACGGGAAAATAAGAAAGTTCAATTCAGTTCACTCATTCAGCCATGTCTGACTCTTTGCAACCCCATGGACTGCAGCATGCCAGGGTTATCTACCACAAATTCTAAAAATCAGAAGGTAAAAGTAATATGCATGGGCTACAGTATAGGCATGTAATTTAGGCTACTTTTATATAGCTGACAAGAACTTTCTGCACCATTCCATTTCTTTCTACCCATAATGATCCTAATAAATATACAAACAAATCTACATTCAGAAAACATAAAATACACTATGCATACTTAGACCCAGTAACTCTCATTGATTTGAACTATAATGCTTAAGTATTTAGACTCTCTAAACACTTGGACTTGTAAGAGTCTTGTTTAAGAGTTTATTTTACTGATGGAAACATTCTGTTTAAACTTCATCCTCATGTATTTTACATATGTATTTTAGATTGCTTTCAAATACCATCAGTGAAAGTTTTCTGCTAGTGCCCAATGACAGCATATAAATTGTTATGGAAAAGCAAATTATGATGGAAAGTGCACTGAAACAGGACTGGGTTCTCATATCTTTATCCCTAATATTCCCAGCAATGGGCTCTGTCACCATCCTCCCTGAGCAACTTAGATAATAATTCCTTGTTGTTGTTGTTTAGTTGCTCAGTCGTATCTGACTCTTTGCCACTCCATGTACTGCAGCACACCAGGCTTCCCTGTCCTTCACTCCAAACTCCTGGCGTTTGCTCAAACTCACGTCCATTGAGTCAGTGATGCCATCCAACCATTATCTCCTGTCATCCCCTTCTCCTCCTGCCTTCAATCTTTCCCAGCATCAGGGTCTTTTCTAATGAGTTGGCTCTTCACATCAGGTGGCCAAAGTGTTGGAGCTTCAGCATCAGTCCTTCCAATGAATATTCAGGATTGATTTTCTTTAGGATTAATTGGTTTGATCTCCTTGGAGTCCAAGGGACTCTCAAGAGTCTTTCTCCAACACCACAATTCAAAAGCATCAATTCTTCAGTGCTTGGCCTTCTTTATGGTCCAACTCTCACATCCATACATGACTATTGGAAAAACCATAGCTTTGACTATATGGACCTTTGTTGGCAAGGTAATGTTTCTGCTTTTTACTGCACTGTCTAGGTTTGTCATAGGTTTTCTTCCAAGGAGCAGGAGTCTTTTAATTTCATGGCTTGGATAATAATACATGTTATTAATTTCATTTTATTGAAATGTGCTTATAAAATATGTTATAACTCATAAAGAATGTATGACATTTATAGAATATACAAAAGCATAAATTAAATAATTCTTAATAAAACAGAAGCCCCAGATAATCAATAGGAAAACATAGTATAATACTTTTTATACCTGTCTTAGCCTGCTCAGGCTGCTATATAAAAATACCATGGAAAGGATGCATGAATGAAAGGGATTTATTTCTCGCAACTGGAGGTTAAACAGTATAAGATCAAAATTCTGGCTGATTATGCTCCCTGCCTGACAAGGGCTGCTTTCCTGACTTCAGATGTTTACCTTCTCATTATGTCCTCACATGGCAGAAAGGGAGACAGACAGCAAGCAAGCTCTCTGCCATCTCTCTTTTAAGGACACTAACCCCATCATGAACAGCCCCACCCTCATGATCTCATCTCTCTCTAATTACCTCTCAAAGGTCTAATCTCCAAATACCATCACACTGGGAGTTAGGAATTCAATATATGAATTTTGGGGGGACACACTTCTGTCCTAACATTCTGTCTCTTGCCCCCTAAAATTCATGTTCTTCTCACAAGAAAAATGTATCCCTTCCATCCAAACATCTGCAAGAGTTTTAATTCATTTTAGTATCAATTCTCATGTCCAAAGTCTCATCTAAATAATATCTGAGTCATATAAAATGAGGGTGACTTGAGGTATGATTTACCTGGAGGCAACATTTCTCTCCAGCTGTGAACCTGTGAGAACAAACAAGTTACGTGTTTCCTAAATGCAATGGTGAAACAGGCATAAAACAGATATTTATTCTAAAAGGGAGAATAGGAAAGAGGAAGGAATGACAGGTCCCAAGCAAGTCCAAAACCTAGTAAGACAAATTCCATTCGATTTTATGACTTGAGAATAATCCTCTTTGGCTCTATGCTGTCTTCCAGACTCACTGTGGCAAGGGTTGCACCCCAAGACTCTGTTAGGCAGGGGACAAGCTCCCAAGCCTCCAAGTATCCACACCCGCAAGGCTCCAGATAGCCTCCATCTGGCCTGTTGAAACTGAGCCAGTACCCACCCCCCAACACACACACACACACACACACACACACACACACACACACACACACACACACACACACACACACACACTTTGAAACATAGGAGGTAGGCCCAGTGATCTCTGAACTGCCTTTAAGTCATTTCCCCCTTGTCTTGAAGAATAGCACATATCCACAACTGTAGAGCTCTATGGTCCAAGGCTGTAGTAGCTAAGAAGCCTGGCAGTCTTCCTTCATTTCTTACTGTCTCCATCCTCTTCAAACCAACATTTCTGCTCTTATAATCCCACAATCTATTTATCAAGTGATAGTCCCTTTGTATTTTCTTCTAGACACACTTTCTAATTTTTTTTTTTTTGCAATATGAACAGATTTAATATTTTCCAAATTATTTAATTCTGGTTCCTTTTTGCTTAAAATTTTTTTCTTCAACTCATTTCTTTCTTCTCGCACTTTTAGTTAAGCAGTTAGAAGGAGCCAAGCCATTTCTTTAACACTTTTCTTAGAAAGCTCCTCAGCTTGTCCAACTTCAATGCTCACAAATTCTACCTTCCACAAAACACTAGAACATGGACACAATTTAGCCAAGTTCTTTGACAATTTATAAGATAACATTTCTAACACATTCCTCCTTTCTGAAATCTTACCAGAATCATCCTTAATGTTCATTTCTAGCATTAACCTCAAAACTCATCACCCAATTCCAAAGTTACTCCCACGTATTTATGTATTTGTTACAGCACCACCCACACTTCTCATTACTAAATTCTTTCTTCGTCTGCTCAGTCTGCTATAGCAAAATACCATAGGCAGGAAGGCTTCAACAAGAGGAATTTGTTTCTCATATTTCTGGAGGCTGGGAAGTCCAAGATCACGGTGCTGGCCAATTCACCTTCCCTGTGACAGCTCTCTATCTGGTTTGCTGACAGCCGTTTCCCTGTGTCCTCACACGGCAGAGAAAGCTTTCTGAGGCCTTTATCTTTTATAAAGGCACTAACCCCATCCTGATGGCCCGACCTCACCTAAATCTAATTGTCTCTCAAGGCCTCTTTTCAAATACCATCATTTTAGGGGTTAGAACTTCAACATATGAATTTTGGGGGACACAATGCATTCCATAGCAATGTCCAACCAGTCTTTGTTTTAAAACTTCACTTCATTAGCAATATATATTTCCATTTGATTTTACACAATACAGAGGTATTCATTTCCAGAAAGTCAATTATGTTCCTCAACCATTTCAATCCCACAACTCACAGGTAACTAAAATTAGTAGGCTGAGGTGTTTTATTCTTCCATAGTTTTTCTGTTTTTACAAACATAAAATTATGTATACATTATGAGGACTTTCAAAAAATGGAAATATTTTATATTTTTGTAATACAGGCCCGTTTTCTGTACATGTAGCCCTGCCTCATTCTTTTTTAATAGATGAATTGTAATCCTTAGTTTGGGTGTAGTAAAATTGCTCAATCTTTCTCCATTTATTAGAATTTCAAACTGTCTTCTCAATATATTGCTACTGAAAGTCCTTATACACAATAAAAAAAAATTGAAATGCATATGTTTACATTACAATAATATTTTTATTAATTTATTTATTTTAGTTGGAGGCTAATTACTTTACAATATTGTAGTGGTTTTTGCCATACATTGACATGAATCAGCCATGGGTTTACATGTGTTCCCCATCCTGAACCCCCCTCTCAACCTCCCTCCCCATCTCATCCCTCTGGGTCATCCCATTGCCCCAGCCCTGAGCATTTGTCTCATGCATCGAACCTGGAATGACATTCTATTTCACGTATGATAATATACAATAATATTTTAAACATGTGAATATGCCTTATTCTTGTACTTTAAGGTACTTACTCTTTTTCCCAATGATCAAGAGACATATATCTAAGAACTATAAGCTTAGTAACAGAACTGTTCAAACAAGAATGCATGGAGAGAAAATTCATATTCAGTTTCTAATTTCCAATATAAAACCTTTGAATCTTCATCAAGGCAACAGACTTGAAAGACATTTAATTCCACTATATCCTCTCTTTATAGACACAGAGGGTTTTATTATAGTGCATTATCATATCCTCAAAGTCTAAAGAAGGAGAATATGGAATACAGAGATTGAAAACCTAAAGCTCTCCTCTTTTGTCTCTTTTTTATTATAGAAGGAAGAAGGAAAAGAGAAGAAGAATGAGGTCAGATTCTAGAGTCCCTTCTCATCCTGGAGCTGAATTTTTGGGCATGTGAGCAGGCAGGGACATTTATTCTCTAATTTACAGAGAGGTATGCTACAATTCAAAATATTGGGTCTAATGGCACACTTGACTGGATATAGTAGGGGAATCATGCAAGCTTAGAGAAAAGTCCCAAGGGTGGCCATTCCCCACCAACCTGCTGGCACAGCAGCCATAACAGAATAAGTGAAATGGAAGCACTGTTCCTAATTCTCAGTGGTTATATAGAACAAGAGACTTGGAAATGACCAAGTGTATCAGTAAAGAGTCAAAATGATGGAGAGTTTGGTGAATTCTCAGAAGCCTGGAGTTAGTATAAAGAAGCCACTTTGAGATGAGAATCAGTGCCTGAACCACTGAACCATCCAAATGCCCTTAACTAGGTGAATGGATAAACAAACTGTGGTTCACCTTTTAGCTCCTAAAGTTCTAACACTCTCTCTGAATCACCTCTCCTATAGCATCACCACATTGTTAATGCAATCTATGTTTACTCACTATGCAGTAGCTGAAATGCACTCCTCTCTGCTACTGTATTTTATTAAAACCTCATCAATAGCAATATTCAATGAATAAACAAGAATCACTTTCATCCCTCTCTCCAGACCACAAAATATTTTACATGCCTGTGATTGAACTGCTCTGGCTGCCATGTCTTCCCACGGGATACAAATGATAGGCCTTGGCACTGACATTTTCCCTGCTTGCCCAGCTGTCTGACAGTGATAACACAGCAGTCTCAGATCTGAACATAGAGCCACACAGCCATTCATGCTGCTTGCTTCAGAAATGGAAAAAATCACTTTACATTCCAAAGCTCAATAAAATCAAGGTTCTCTTACTTAATAGAAAAGTGTTTTATTTATTGCTGGTAACCAGTGAACATTGAATCTCAAAGGATCTTACTTGATGAGACAGTTGACCTTTAGCATCCATACTTATTACACCAACAAAATTAAAGTACATTTTTAAAAGCATTAATTTCCAATTACCAAGACCTCACATATTAAAATAAAATGTCCCCCTTAAAAGCTATTGCCAGATAATCGCAGTATAACCTATCCTCAGCACTGTATTGTCAAAGGTGTTCAAGTTCAATATGGTGATATATTAATTAGAAACAAATTCTTTAGGTTTCCAAAAGCTGAGCCAAAGATACATTAGTTATTTTTTTTCATTGGAAGTTTTGTACTTTCTAATTTCTTTCTATCTAAATTAAAAATCATTCAGGGAAAAATTATACTTTTTCCAAAATGAAATATCATATTTTAAGGCTTAGCTATCACTGAATCAGTATTAAAATACTAAATACATGGAATGCTGGGTTGTATTTATAGGCCAATGAATAGTCAGAAATGGTGTAAACAACTAGTGTATTGCCACTTGCTCTTATTAGGGGAAATTTTAATCCAAAACTGTAAATGTGAGGTTTTTGCTTTTGTTAACTCTTGTTGTCTAAATCAATAATTTCCCTAAAATCAGACTACACATTTAAGAGTGAACAAAGTTTAATGTCTTACAATTCTTTAAATGTCAATATTTGTAAAGAGAATGTTAAAGCCACATAATACATCGTGCTAAGTTGCTTCAGTCGTGTCCTACTTTTTGCAGCTCTATGGACTGCAGCCTGCCAGGCTCCTCTGTCCATGGGATTCTTCAGGCAAGAATACTGGAGTGGGCTGCTATGCCCTCCTCAAGGGATCTTTCCAAACCAGGGATCAAACCCACATCTCTTATGTCTCCTGCATTGGCAGGTGAGTTCTTTACCAGCTGAGCTACCAGGGAAACACTGTTTACCACTAGAAGTATAACAAACACTAATTTTAACGTGGCACAGACCTCTTTCCTGTGTTTCTTGTTGTTTGTTCCTGGTTGCTAATTGTTGCTTAAGAACCAGTGAAAGTCGCTCAGTCGTGTCTGATTTTTTGTGACTCCAGGTACTATAGAGTCCACGAAATTCTCCAGGACAGAATACTGCAGTAGGTATCCTTTCCCTTCTCCAGGAGATCCTCCTAACCCAGGGATCAAACCAAGGTCTCCCACATTTCAGGTGGATTCTTTACCAGATGAGCCACAAGTGAAACCCAAGAATACTGGAGTGGGTAGCCTATCCCTTCTCCAGCAAATCTTCCCAGCCCAGGAATCAAACTGGGGTCTCCTGCTTGCAGGCAGATGTGTCTGACTCTTTGAAACCCCATGAACTATACAGTTCATGGAATTCTCCAGGCCAGAATACTGGAGTGGATAGCTGTTCCCTTCTCCAGGAGATCTTCCCAACCCAGGGATTGAATCCAGATCTCCCTCATTGCAGGCAGATTCTTTACCACCTTAGCCACCAGAGAATCCCTAAGAGCCAGAGTCTCCTATAAAAGAAGGACTCATAACATCCAAACTACCTTCTCTTGCAGACTTGCAGAATTTCTCTGAGAGCTTAAGATAGTCCAAAATGGACATTATGCAGGAAAAGATAGCAATGTCTCCTCCATCCACTCCCATGGAAGGGGAAGCATAAGGACCCAGGGACCTGTTACAGGCTCAGTGCATGGCTAGACCTGCAAAGCACTCTTCCCCACTCTGCTTGGCTGGCAAGCTCGGGGCTCTCTGAAGTGCTATACTGGGACATCTGGGATATCATTTCTACAGTGTTGTGGGTCAATTCCCTTCTCCCTTAGCTGAGTCTGAAACTTTTTTAGTTGTTTTAAAACATAATTTTACTTATATAAAAAAACACATTTCCCTTCAACTTCACACAGTACAATGGTATATAATTTTTAGGAAGTCAACAGTATTCTTCAACCCCTCCAATCCCACATTCCTCAGGTAACTAAAGTTAGATAGAGATCTTCTCTCTTTCCTTTCCTATTCCTCCCAAAAGCCACTGATACCAGACACTGTCCTAACAATACTTTGCTCAAACAGTACTATCATATGCTCCAAAAAGAGCACACTTTAAATGGGTGAATTTTAGGCTATGTGTATTATAACCTCAATAAAGCCATTTTAGATATATACACATACGTGTGTGCATGCATGAATGCTCACTCAGTCATACCTGATTCTTTGTGACCGCATGGACTATAGCCCACTAGGCTCCTCTGTCCAAGGGATTTTCAAGGCAAGAATACTGGAGTGGATTGCCATTTCTTCCTCCAGGGGATCTTCTCAACCTAAGGATTGAACTTGCATCTCTTGCATCTCCTGCATTTGCAGGCAGATTCTTTATCACTGTACCACCTGGGAAACCATATACACATGCATACTTGCATGCTAAGTTGCTTCTGTTATGTCTAACTCTGCGATCCTATGGACTGTAACCCACCAGGCTCCTCTGTCCATGGGATTCTTCAGGCAAGAATACTGGAGTGGTTTTGCAATGCCCTCTTCCAGGGAATCGTCCCAACTCAGGGATCAAATCCAAGTCTCTTAAGTATGCTGCATTGGCAGGTAGGTCCTTTACCACTAGTGCCACCTAGGAAGTATAGACATGTATATGTATATAAATGCATTCTGGTGTGTATTATGTGTATACATATATATTCCTCTATATTTTTAACTTAGTCACTCAAACGCAGATGTTGAGGAATCCAGAATCAGTTTCAATGCCTCCTGAGTATGTTAATTAGGAGAAGAATTTCGAGAGTAAGAAAATGAACCTGGGTCATGAGGGCAAGCTACAGGAATGAAAGGAATTCATTCTCCAAACAAAACAAAGCATGGAAAGTCATAAAAACTATCTGCTCTCCCAGGGAGTTGTACAGGCCTCCCCTGCTCTGCAAATTGGGGATAATGATGCTGACTCTAAGAATTCATTTGTACACTGATGTGAAAGCCTCTGAGTAGATGTAAAGTATCATTATGTTATTACATGTGGCCCATGGGTCTAATCGATATATACAGAGTCAAATGCATTTTTTCTCCCTTCTGCTGCTGAAAGAAAATTGAAAAAGGAATATGCTGTTATTATTACTGCTAATCCATTTGGGCTTTGCCACATTTCATCCTCAAGTCAATTCACACATTTGACTAAGTGTATAACTGATGTTTGATACTGCATTGTCCTTATATTTTATTTCATGTGACCTGGAACATGGAAGCAACCTAGATGTCCATCAACAGATGAATGGATAAAGAAGCTGTGGTACATATATGCAATAGAATACTACTCAGCCATAAAAAGGAACACATTTGAGTCAGTTCTAATGAGGTAGACGAACCAAGAGCCTATTATCAAAGTGAAGTAAGTCAGAAAGAGAAATACAAATGTTGTATACCGATGCGTATATATGGAATCTAGAAAGATAGTACTGATGAATTTATTTTCAGGGGAGCAATGGAAAAACAGTCATAGGAAACAGACCTAAGGACACGGGGGGAGGGGTGGAGGGAGAGGGTGAGATGTAGAGAGAGAGTAACATGGACATTTATAATACCATATGTAAAATAGATAGCCAATAGGAATTTATACGACTCAGGGAACTCAAAGAGGAGCTCTGCGACCATCTAGAAGGGTGGGATGGGGAGGGAGCAGCAACGGAGGTCAGGGAGGGAGGAGACATGGGTGTACCTATAGCTGATTCTTGTTGATGTATGACAAAACCACAATATTCCACAAAAGCAAATATCCTTCAATTAAAAAAATTAAGTGGCAGAAAAAAGGGAAAAATAATACATTATATATTCATGAGGGCAAAAAAAAATCTCATGTGAAAAACAGACAGTATTTTGACCTTGCAGTTTTATATACATATATATATGTCGTGACTTTCTCAGGGGATGTAAGCCATGCTGTTTCCTTGGTTTTACACTCATAGGATATAACCCTTGTGTGCTATTACCTGCCAATTATGCTTGATAGACTTACGTCAGCTGTTGAAATTAGGACTTTCTTCTCCAGGTTCAAGTTGCATTCTTCTCTAATTCCCATGCCTCTGGCCTCATCCTATTCCTTTAACCAGCCTGGCCCGTTCTCACAGCTCATAGCTGACAATAACACATGCCACGTGACCTCTCATTTTGTAATCAACCTTCTTCCAGGTTCAAGCTTCCTTCATGCTCCTGCTTTTTATTTCCAATTGTTGTTTTGGGGTGGTTGTAAAGTTTTTCTCTTTTCTTGTTCTTTAGACTTGTCAGCTGATCTTGGTTTTCCCAGACTGGTTGATGATGTCCTCTAAAATATCTTTCTTCTGACAAATTTTTCACTCCAGACTTCTGCTAGTAGTTTTACTCACATAAATTCAGGTATTAAAACATAAACAAAAAATCCTAGAATTATTCTCCATAGACAGAAGCTTTTACAATGAGAGGAAGAAAGGAGAGCCCAAACAAAACTTTATCAAAAGACTTTTCTCTGTTAATTCCGCAAATGCAAGTCTACCATATTAAACTGGGCCAGGTTTATTTGACCACTGTTAGCATGGTCCTAGCACAACACTGGTTCTCCAACTGACTGCAGTTGGGTAAAATACTATCAAACAGCATTGCATACTACAAAGAAATAGTTCATGAGTCAATTGATGCAACAAACTTCGAAGTTGTCTTGTATTTTTTAAATGCCACAGCCAACCCAACCTTCCGCAACCACCATCCTGATCAGTCAGCAGTCATCAACACTGAGGCAAGACCCTCCAACAGCAAAAATATTATAATTCACTAAAGTTCAGATGATAGTTAGCTACTACACACTTAATAGAGTACAGTATAGTCTAAGCATAACCTTTATATGGGCAAGTGTGGCCAAGATGGCCGAGATACAAAATTACAACTATTTACAGTGCAACTACTGATGAGAAAAACAGAAAACTAGCAGGAAAGATCTACTGCTAAGAAAAAACCACAACAAGATGGGTCGGAGGAGCAGAATCATGGTACAGTCAAGTCTCATACCTCCATGTGGGCAACCCACAAATTGAAAGATAATTAAAATTGGAGAGGTTCTCTCCAAGGAGTGAAGGGTCCAAGTCTTAAATCAAGCTTCTCAGCCTGGATGTCTTGCTTTTAGAAGACAAGCCTCCAGGTTATTTGGCTTTGAAGGCCAGTGGGGCTTATTCTTCAAGAGAGCCAGGGTCTGTGGGAAATAAGAGACTCCACTCTTAAAGGATGCCCACAAAACCTCATATGCTCTGGGACCCAGGGCAGAAGCAGTAATTTGAAAGAAGTCTAGATCAGACCTACCTGCTGATCTTGGAGAGCCTCCTGGAAAGGCAGGAGGCAACTGGGATCACCCTGGGGACATAGACACTGGTGGCAGTCATTTAGGGAAACTTACTCTACCATAGGAACATTGGTGCTGACAAGTGCTATTTTAGAATACTCTCTCAAGCTTATTAGCACCTAAGCCCAACCCCACCCACCAACCTGTCAGAACCAGTATTAACACTTCAGGCCAACCAACTAGCCAGGCAAGGACACTGCCCCACCCACCCACCAGAAGACCAGCTATCTGAAGAGCCCCCTGAGTCCAGAGCCAACTCAGGACACTGCACTATACACCAGAGGGCACAGAATCCAGCCACACACACTAGTGTGCCCGTGTTAGTCCCAAGATTCCCAGGTCTCTGTAGTCAGAGACCCCACAATGTGGTTTCACCCACTAGTGAGCTGGCACTAGCTCTGGGACAAGCCTCACCGATCGTGGGCAAATACACCAACTCCAGGACCCCTGGGTCCTGCAGCCAGAGACCCCAGGACCAGGATCTGCTCACTGGTGAGCCAGTACTAGACTCAAGATCCCCTGGATCCCAGTCCTGACAACCAGAAGGTTCTCCATGCTCTGGGACATTTTGGGCCCCTCAGTAAGCCACCTCAGGATCTAACTCCTCCCACAAGTGGGCCAATACAAACTCAGGACACCCCAGACCTCACAGCCAGCTGTGGCAGGAACCAGCCCTGCCCACCCACAGGTTGACACTAGATCTGACACCCTAGTCCCACAACTACTTACCCTGAAACCTGGCTAAAGCCACTGACCAGTGTTAGCCATGGGATCCCCTGGACTGGAGTCCCATGGACTGACTTGTGAGCTGGCCCACCTACCAGCATCAGGTAGCCTCCACACAAAGCAGACCTTGGAAACTAACCAGGGGCCAGCAATGCCTAACCAGACCACCCACACTCATCAGCCCACTACAGCAGAAGGATCCATGTAGTGCGTATAGGGGGCTCTGCCAGAACATAAAGCTCTGGAGAGCAGATGGAAGTGCGCTGCTAGGATGCATAGGACATCTCTACAAAAGGCCACTTCTCCAAGGTTAGGAAATATAAGCAACTTACCAAATACACGGAAATAAAAAAAAGCAAATTAGGCAAAATGAGGTGACAGAGAAAAGTGCTCCAAAGAAATAAGATAAAACTCTCAGAAGAAGAGATTTAAGTGAAGAGAAGAGATCTAAGTGAAGTGGAGATAAGCAATCTATCTAATAAAGAGTTCAAGATGTTCAAAGAACTTGGGAGAAAACTAGATGAACAGAGTTACAAATGAGAAGCTTTTAACAAAGAGTTAGAAAACACAGAGAACCGAACAGAGATGAAAATACAATAACTGAAATATAAAATACAGCAGAAGGAATCAGCTGTAGATTAGATGATCCAGAGAAAAGGATCAGTGAACTGGAAGAAATCATTGAAGAGTATTGGAAATTACTGAAGACAAACCAAAAGCATAAATACATAAAAAGAAATGAAGACAGTCTGAGGGACAACATTAAGTGTAGTAACACTTGCATTATAGGGGTCCCATAGCAGAAAAGAGAGAGAAAGGGGCAGAGGACATATTTGAAGACATCATGGCTGAAAATTTCCCTAACTTGAGAAAGGAAACACAGAGAAGAACCAAATAGACATGAAAAATACAATAACTGAAATAGAAAATACGGTAGAGGGAATCAACTGACCTGATCCAGGAATCACAGAGAGCCTCAAATCAACCCAAAGAGGACCCTTGTAATTTAAATGGCAAAGGGAAATATAGAGAGAATATTAACAAGTTATGTACAAGAGAATTCCTATAAGGAGCTTTCAGCAGAAAACTGAATTTTTTCAACTGACTTTCCAGCAGCAACTCGGTAGGACAGAAGGGAGTGGCATGATGTATCTAGAGTGATAAAAGGGAAAAACCTACAACCAGAATACACAGTAGGGCTTTCATCCAGATTTGATGGAAAGATCAAAAGTTTTACAGACAAGCAAAAGCTAAAGGAGTTCAACATCACCATACCAACTATACAAGAACTGTTAAAGGAACTCCATACAAAAAAAAGAAAAGGCCAAAACTAGAAATAACAAAGGGAAAATTTCATTGGTAAAGGCAAATATAGAATAGAGGTAGTAAATCACCCATGTGTGGATGAAGGCAGTCAAAGCGATTAAACTTCCAGGTTTAAGATAATTACTAGGGATATAATGTACAACATGATAAATATAATTAACACCATGGTATGTTATATATGAAAGTTGTTAAGAGAGTAAATCTTAAGAGTTCTCATTACAAGGAAAAAAATTTTCTATTTGCTTAATTTTGTATATATATGAAACAATGGATATTCACTAAATTTATTGTAATAATCATTTCATGATGTAAATCAAAAAATTATGCTGTACACCTTAAATGTAAAAACTGGAAGAAAAAACACTTTTGCATGTACTGGGAAACCAAAAACTTGTGATTCACCTTGTTGCAATATTTGCTTTATTGTGGGAGTCTGAAACCGAACTCACAGTATCTCCAACATACATCTGTATAAACAAATAAGAGATTTATTTTAAGAAATTGTTTTTCATTAAACTTTTTTTTTTTTTACAAAACTTTATTTTGTATCAGAGTGTAGCCAATTAACATTGTGGTAGTTTCAGGTGAACAGTAAAGGGACTCAGCCATACATACACACGTATCCCTTCTCCCCCAAACTCTCTCCCATCCAGGCTTCTACATAATATTGAGCAGAGTTCCCTGTGCTATACAGCAGGCCCGTGTCAGTTATCTATTTTAAATATAGCAACGTGTTCCTCACATAACTGTGGAGGCCAAAAAGTCTGAAATTCTTAGGACAGACCAACAAGCTGGAAAGTCAAGATTTGATGCTGTAGTCTTGAGGCCGAAATCTTCTCCAGGTAACCTCAGTCTTTGCTCCTGAAGTTTTCAACTGCTTGGTTGAGATCCACTCACATTAAGGAAGGTAATCTGCTTTAATTTGAGTCAACTGATTAGAGCTATCAACCATATTTCCAAAATTAGTGTTTACTTAAACCACCACAGACTATAGCCTAGAAAATTAACACATAAGACATACTGTCCTGATTCTATATATATACAAATAATTGGATGGCAACTTCTAAATATCTTATAAACCATTTTTGTTCTCTAATTTGGGGAGATAAAATGTGTCCATAGAGCGAATACTCTAGAGCTTTAAACTTAGCCTCAGGATTCCGAAGCCAGTAATAAAGCACTCAGTATTCTTGCAATGTGTAAGTCAGCAGAAAATACTCAGATGAATTATAGGCACATTTAGGCACATTAGAACTACCATCTACTATTCTGGATATAAACCTAAAGCATTTACTTAGTAATAGGTAAAAGCTTTTGTGTAAAACTGTGAAGGTAATGTTTTGCTGTTAAGCTTTATACATAAAAGCATGAATATTCCAGGTGAAATAACAATGTCCTAAGTCAACATCTGCCAAAATAAAACCTTTAGAGAGTAGGTATTTATTTACTTCATCCAACTGCCCTTACTAGGCCACACTGGAAAACAAGTACACTTAAAAACACATGTAATAAATATTAGAGCATCACATGGGCCAATTCATTCATGCTTTCTAATATATAGCAATTCATCACGCATTTAGGATTTCCTTTCTTTAAAAATTCTTTCATGCTAATGGGCCAAATACTTTAATGTGTTTTTCTTTACACACAGTTTTACATGCATACAACTAGTTACTTGACCTGTAGAGCAGATGATTCAGTATGGTTGGTTTTTGAATAATTTAGCATAATAATCTTCAAAGAGTACAAGACAGGAAAAAATATCTAACTAGAAGTCAGGATATGGATGTGCTTCTTTAGGTCTTAGGCAAAATATTTCATCTTAAAAATAGCTGAGGATTTGAAAAATGAAAAATTGAATTTAAGTTCATCCACTAGCTGTGCAATCTAAGGAAAATTAAAAACAAATATTTTACACTGTGAAACTGGGATAGCTGTAGCAATATTACATATGAAAAATGAAATACACTTAGCACAATGCCTGGCACTGTGACAAGCATACGATAAATACACACTGATTCTATTATCCTCCCTGGGTGTTAGTTTTTTCATTGTGATAATTTAGAGAATTGGGCTAAATGACTCCCTAGGTGTACTCCTCTCCCAAATATGTTCAAATTACTAAAGATAATTAGTTGCCCTTTGAATAGTCAATTTCACAAAGTCTTCTGGTTGCCATGTCCTCTTCAGAGAAGGTTTGATTCAGGATGTAGCTATAACATTTCCCTTGTTTCTGGCATTTTTATTAGAATATGGTACTATGGAAGATATTTATTTTTTATTTATGATAGGAGACAACTCTTTCAACTGAATTTGTCTCTGGTCACGTGAAAACTAGGTCTCACAGCAAAAGAAACACAGATATATAGAACAGTATTATGGACTCTATGGGAGAGGGCAAGGGCGGGATGATATGGGAGAATGGCACTGAAGCATGTAAGTTATCATATGTGAAATGAATCGCCAGTCCAGGTTCGATGCATGATACAGGGTGCTTGGCGCTGGTGCACCAGGATGACCTGGAGGGATGGGATGAAGAGGGAGGTGGGAGGGGGGTTCTGGAAGGAGAACACATGTACACCCATGGTCACGTCAATGTAGAGCAAAACCAATACAATATTGTAAAGTTAACAAATAGATAAATAAACTAATAATAAAAAAAAAACACTAGGTCTTGGTACTTTAGAAGTACTCGGTACTAATTACTTTAGAAGATTAATATGTCTGGACCCAGCTATTCCCGATTTTAACCAATGATTTATGCTCTCAAAATCCTAGTGATCTTCAATTAATCACTATAGTCTCTTTATAGATAGTAAGGCAGAAGTCAAAGCTCCCCATTTACTCTTACAAATCAAGGGTGAATGAATCTAGCTCTTTGAAAATGACAAACATGTACAGCAGTGACTAGGGTGATTCTCTGGTCATGGTTAACAGAAATTGTGAAAGCTGAACTAAGCAAGTTATGCAGTCTGACTCAAAAAAATTTTCTAAATTTAATTCTGCATCTAGTTACAACATGACCAAAAAAAATAGTCACAAAGTGTCTCAAAGATTCCTTTTAATAATACAGTCCAACCTCCTCTGGCCCATCTTCTAAAATCCAGATGTCTGCTGAGATCTCTTTGACCCTGAAATGTAAAACTGATACGATGGACCCTCATTTTCTAACCTGTAGAAGACCACTACCTTCCAGAGCTTCTCTCCAGGCCCACAGCCCATATTCTCCTCATCTCTCTTGACTTTTTGTTCATACATACATTGTGCTGTAGCTATATCATGTCAAAACAGTCATAAAACTCAGTCAGTTCCAAATTTCAACAACTACCAAAAAAACTTAACATAGGCATAATATAAATGTACAGATAGAAATGAAGAGATGGTGATATTTTAAAACAACGATTTGTGATTTGAGGGATATTCGTGAGAATTCAGTGGGGAAGAGGTATGTCTGGTATGCTTCTCTTCCCCTGACCTTGACATTCATTGATGACAGACAAGTTTCAAGGCGAGTAATTTTGTACTTATTACTTCATGCCAGCATTTTTCTCTTGATCTGAGTTATTGTACAGCTTGTGTTATCTGATAGTTCCTTCCTTTACTGAACTGTAGGGAAGAGGCAATCCCCCAATTCTGAAATATTCTAGGGACACTCTTTTCCACAGTTTATTTTTCAGAATGAGTTAACAGACATTATTTTTCAACTGTTGTGCAAGCTTGTAATGCATAATGTGGTGCTTGGTTGAACTGTACGTTGATCTTTACATATACAGCACAGCATTTAACTCTGCTCCCATACACTTTCATTTCCTTCTGTCTTAAATACCCCATCACTCTCATTCCCCATCCCCCACCCATCCATTTGCACATCTCACAATCATTCTCATTTTTCAGAGTCTAGCTGAACTGTCGTCCACTCCTAGAAAGACTCCAACATCCCTAGTCAGAAATAAACTCTTCCATTCATAAAGTCACACAGCACTTATTTCTTATTTTTGATATAACCCTCTTTTACATAATGATTTCTGGACTGAATGAACTGACACCCCTATGGAACATATTTGTGAAACAAGAAATAAAATTTGCTAACTTCTAAGATTTTGCTTTGCTGAGTAGAGTATGCAGGCTGGACAAAAACTAATCATCCTGGAATAAAAGGGAATTTGGAGACAATCCACAAATGAAAAGAAAATTTAAAGTGAGGACCTGGCATTTATATGGCTAAAGCTAGAAACTTGAGACAGAGGACAAATGGCTAGCTAGTGAATTTACAACACACCCTGTAACCATATCCATTACCTAAAAAAAAAAAAAAAAAAAAATTTTAGAAAAATTTACATTAGTTACCAATGCCTTTGGAACTATTTTGAGGTGAGAGGAAGGACACAGCAAAACACAAAATCAAATTTTAAGATGGGCAAGAGGTAAAATTCAAGCTGCCAGCCATGTTGAGGTTACACGTATTATTGATGTATGTTTCCCATTTAAACTGTAAACTACTAGAGGTAGGGGTACTTTATGAAGGAACTTTAGGTTCCTCATATTTCCTAGTATGGTCTTTAGTGCATAATATAAAGTTGCTGTTGTTTAGTCGCTAAGTCATGTCCAACTCTGTGATCCCATGGGCTATAGCCCATTACTGGGATTTTCCAAGCAAGAATACTGAAGTGGGTTGCCATTTCCTTACCGACCCAGGGATCGAACCTCTGTCTCATGCATTGGTAGGCAGATTCTTCACCACTGAGCCACCAAGGAAGCCTCGCATAATACAATAGTGAGCATATTGTGGGTTCCTCCATGACCCAGATATTATAAAATAAGCATGCATCCTATGACACACCTATAATACCTTTAAGGAAAAACACCGTTTAAGTCAGTGACGCAAATTACATAGATTACAAGTGGTAGAGAAAGGATCTGGACCCAGGCAACTTGACACCAGGGCTTACACACTTAGTCACCAAGCCCCTGGTGTGTTAGCGGCTACTGAATGAATAAAATGAATAAGCACTCAATGCTTATTAAATACCTGCTGATGAGTTGATATTTAGGGTTCATTCCTGGCCTTTTGAGGTAAAATCATAGGGAAAGATTAGGTCTTCTCTTCAAAACATGTTCATGATAGAGTACTCGTCAGAGAGATCCATAGTTCTGATTGAGGTCCTAATATTCATCTTCCTGGCTGGAATTTCTACTGTAGGTTCCATATAAAGACCATGGGTATATGCAGGTCATAAAAAAACAGTGCTTAATAAGCCGTGAAAATGGGTAAATATGTAATATCTAGCATAAATCAGAAGTCAAGAGCAAATTCACAGGATCCATGAATACTAGCAGAACCAGCCAAGTAAGTAAGTTGACTATTTGATGCAGAGACAGAACAGGGTAAGGAGTGAACACTAGGGTTTATTATTTTAAAACGTTTTAAAAATAAATTATGGAAAAGGCATTCATAATCTTCTCTTCCCCTTTCTTCAACTGGCCTGGTAAGGCTATAGTTAAGTAATTTGATTTAATCATCAGCACAACTAGAATGTGATATCTAGGAAGAAGCATATCATAAGCAAATTGAATAAACTGTCACCAATATGGTATAATTTTTAAAGTATACTGAGAACTTCCTATCTCATCTCAGCCTGGCAATTTGTCTGAAATTCCACCATTAAACCTCTAATAAGTTTTGAAACTCCAATACTTTGGCCACCTGACGCAAAGAACTGACTCATTTGAAAAGACCCTGATGTTAGGAAAGATTGAAGGTGGGAGAAGGGGACGACAGAAGATGAGATGGTTGGATGAGATGGTTGGATGGCATCACCAACTCAATGGACGTGAGTTTGAGTAAACTCTGGGAGTTGTTGATGGACAGGGAGGCCTGGCATGCTGCAGTCCACAGGGTCGCAAAGAGTCGAACACGACTGAGCAACTGAATTGAAATGAAGTTCCTAGGAAAATCAATTAAAATTTATGTGCTAAGTTGCTTCAGTCATGCCCAACTCTGTGTGACCCTATGGACTGTAGCCCACCAGGCTCCTCCGTCTACAGGATTCTCCAGGCAAGAATACTAGAGTGGATTGCCATGCCTTCCTCCAGGGGATCTTCCCGACCCAGAGATCAAACCCGTGTCTCTTTACATCTCCTGCACTGGCAGACAGGTTCTTTACCACTAGTGCTATTTGGGAAGCCCCATTAAAATGTATAGACCTCCCAAAATGATAGCATATGGTCACATTACTGGTCACATAGTTCTTAAGGAAACTAGTATCCCAAGATATTTACATCCATAAAAGCAAATTGAGAAGCAATAATATAGGGGAACTTTTGAGAGGCAAATAAACTGCAAAGTGAATTTCTGATACATAGGAGTTATTTCCAAAGAACAGTGCCAAGAACTCCTCAGTGAGACATGTGAGGTATCGAGCACACATGAGGGAGGTGCTTCCAGTAAGAACATTTCTGAAAAGAGAGAGAAAACCGTGGGCATAACACAACTTTGCTATCTGTATCATTTTGTCTTTATAGATGAGGTAATTAACAAGAATAGACAAGAGATATACGTGGTCCTTGTCCTTTCAGCAGTCATATAGGCAGATGAATGGGCTCTGAAAACCCTAAAATGGAAGTGTTCAGAGGAAATCATTTTTGTCATAAAGTATTATTACTGCACTTATCCTCTAAACAAATGCCTTGAAAGATCACACTATGTATTCCTTAGAGGATATTTTAACCACCTTTTTGAAATATTTAGGATTTAAAGGAAGTCAACGATGTCTACTCTCAGGGCCTAAAAAGACACATATGCACCAAGCAAACCAAAAATAAATTAATTAAAAGCTATTTACTTTAAAGAGTCTGTATTGTTCAGTTTTACTTTGAAAGAAGAATTATAAAAATATATTTTCAGAAAAGGTAAAATCATGACTCTCATACGAATATAAAATAAACATTTGTCGATGATTTTATTTAGCCCATCATCAATTAGGGAAACAGTTAGATATAAAACCCTCTTTCATAGAAGCAGCCAAAGAACAGTGGATTTACTAAATGGATACACAATCGGCCTTTTCTGCAGCACTTGAGGCATCGCCAGTGAACAAAATTCAGTTATGCTTCAATAGGCAAGAATTATTTGCATTACTTCTATCAATTTTCCAAAATATACGGAGTTGCAAAACAGCTCAAAGCCTATGAAAGGCAGACTCCTAGAGAATCAGAAAATCCAGAAGGGTACACTAGGTAAGACATTGAAAAGACATCTATTTGTTTGCCCATTTCCAAGTCTTTCACAATTTTCCCTGAGATAAATAAGATAATATGTTTCATCAGGCTTGCCTATAGACACTGAGACTGGAAAAAGTGGCACATTCACTCTGGGTGACATTTGTCTAATAATCTTTCATTTCCCCAGTGCCACTTTGCTTAGTACAGATCAGAGGACTTATATTCCAGAAGCTTCATTTCTGAGACAGGCTACAGAAACTCATTTTAAGTGAAAACAACTTTAGTTAGATTAAAGGACAATAAAAGAAGTACATTTCACTACCAAGTCTGAATTGCTGGTCACATTCCACACATAATTTATTAAAGAAGCTTGAACTTACACTAATCTCTGAGTTACACAAACAGGTAAATCATCTTAAAATAGCATGTTATCCCTTTACTTCTTATATGAAAACTCAGTCTGGGTATAATAATTGCAAGGTTGTCCAAATATGAACTCAAAAATGCAAGAAAGCAAAACAAGGCTAATTAAATACTATTTTCAAGTGACATTTCCCCATTATTCAGTATTTCCTCATTTAAAAGAAAATGTTTGTCTTTTGAAACATTGCCAAAAGAATCCAAAGATAAGTATTTATCTCAAGAGGATATTTGGCTCACGGGGGAATGCATTTCAATATTTTTGCTTAAATAAAGAGTTCTCTTATCCTTATTTTATTTATTCAAAGACACTGAAGTGCATTCCCCCATGAGCCAAATATCCTCTTGAGAATTAGGGTACATAGAATGGCCTAAGCATTTCCTTTCTATTCCTCACTCTAGTCGTAGATAGACTTAACTGGAAAGAAGGGATTTCTAGATTTGAACTTATGAAACTGAGGAGAGCTTTCCTTCTCTAGAACATTTTTCTCATACATTCAGGGAGCTGGCTCATTTAAGTTCATCTCCATACCATCAAGCAGGAGACAGGAACACTTCAACAGAAAGGATATCTGAATAATGCAGGAAAGACTTTGTGGCCCAAAGCCTATCCCTTCAAAAGAGTTTTTGCCTTGGTTTCTCAGTTGTAAAATTACTGTCATTTGTTTCTCCCTTCATCCTCTATGTTTTCCATTTTGGAAGAATTTTTTATAACAGGTCCTGATTCCTTGATTACATAGGTTAGCCCTTGCCTACATCTCGTATCCCATTTCACATCACTCTCTGCTTTATTCATGTACCACAGGCACATCAACCTCTTCTTGTCTTTAATCATATCAAAGCAAGTTAACTCCTCCTCAGGCCTTTGCATACACTCTCCCCATCAGCCTTTACTTCATGTGCTGGTTCCTTCTCAGTTTGCAGGGCTTACCTCAAACCTTATTTTCTTCAGAGATGCTTTCTCTGACTTTCTTATCTAAAAAGCACTAGTTTCATGCACCCCAATGACAATCCAGAATTATCTCAGGCCTGGCCCAGGGCATACTCTGAACCCCTATGAAGCTAAAGCTAATCAAAGTTGTCAAAATGTTATAAAATGATCCCCTAGCTAATAGTTTCTAGTATTATAATTAGTGCCAATATTATAGTTAAAATAAACCCCATGAAGCTAAACTAATCAAAGTTGTCAAAGTTATAAAACATCCCCTCAACAACTTCAGTACTGAGAATAACAAATTTGCCCAAACATAGACCCCTCTTCCATCAGGAGATATCCAAGGTTAATTTCTTACGCTTACTTCTTTCTCAAGGGACATACTGGACAAAGGGCTAACTAGAAAAGTCACTTTCAATCTATCATGTATGTCTTAATTCTATTATCAGTTGTTTATTGATTCATTGGCTTTAGCTGTAACTGCCATTTTCCAGTGCCTCCATTTTCAGTACATATTTGCAATGCCACTTTCTCAATCTTTGTCACTAAGAGAATTAGAGAAATCTTATTAAAATTATTGGGAACGTTAGGTAACAACATTATTGGAATACCAATGACAAAAAAACAAAACAAAATCCCAAGCTCTTAACTACTAGGCTTTCCTGCAACTCAAGAATACAAGCAGAAATACCTTGCCTGTGAACTCTGTCTCTAAATCATTAAGTGGAATTCAATGAAAGGTTTTAGGATCCCAACTCAAAATTAGACAAAAAAGTTGCCCAGTAGCAAACAGAACATCCTTATTCCAGGTCTGGTTTTACAATTGCAGAGAACAAGCAAGTTTGCTCACCTTCAACAACCTACATAATCTTATTCTTTAAAGTGCGTCTAAGTGCATTAGAGTCACACCATAATTGCAGTGAAAACACGGAATGTAATATATACACTAATGCTTTTCCTGACTTCAAACAAGAGTTTGTGTAAAATGAAACTAGCCACTTGAAAGAGAAATCTGTAGTCCTACATTTGAGCTCTTCATGATCCAAGCTTCTCTTTTCTTTCAGTATTTCAGAAAACCAGCTCTAGCCAATCAAAAGAGTAAATGATCATCAACAATATCCATCCAAAAGTCATCAAAATATCAGAAATGTATAAGGCATTTATGAAAAGAGAGATTTGTAACACTTGTCAAAATTAACACCTCACAAATGCTTCACAAAGAAATAGCAACTCAGAACCTTTCCACTTTGAAGGGAATATAATTACACCTATTAAGAGTCACTTATTTTATCAAAAAACTCTTAAAATTGACATGAAAAATACATATGTCCCCAAATATTCAAATGTTCTCACAGTCAGCTGTAACATGATTCTTGTGAAACTTTCAAAAGAACTATCCCCATCAGATAAGTCAACTTCTATTTACTATATAATTAATATAGCCAATGTGTTTGCCAGAGTACAAAATAGGATTAGGGTTGACACAACATGCATGATTGTTGTTGAGTCACTCAGTTATGTTCAACTCTTTGTGACCCCATGGACTATAGCATGACAGACTTCCCTGTCCTTCACCATCTCCTGGAGCTTGCTCAAACTCATGTCCATTGAGTGGGTGATACCATCCAACCATCTCACCCTCTCTCTTGTCCCCTCTCCTTCCTTCAATCTTAATCAGCGTCAGGGTCTCTTCCAATGAGTCAGTTCTTCGCATCAGGTGGCCAAAGTATTGGAGCTTCATCCTCAGCCCCTCCAATGAATATTCAGGATTGATTTCCTTTAGGATTTTATGGTTTCATCTCCTTGCAGCCCAAGGGACTCTCAAGAGTCTTCTCCAACACCACAGTTCAAAAGCATCAATTCTTCAACACTCAGCTTTCTTCATAGTCCAACTCTCACATCCATATATGACTAATGGAAAAACCACAGCCTTGATTAAAAGGTCTTTTGCTGGCAAAGTAATGTCTCTGCTTTTTAATATACTATCTAGGTTGGTCATAGCTTTTCTTCCAAGGAGCAAGTGTCTTCTAATTTCATGGCTGCACTCACTGCCCACAGTGGTTTTGGAGCCCAAGAAAGAAAAGTCTGTCACTGTTTCCACTGTTTCCCCATCTCTTTACCATGAAGTGATGGGACCATATGCCATGATCTTAGCTTTTAGAATGTTGAGCTTTAAGTTAGCTTTTTCACTCTCCTCTTTCACCTTCAAGAGGTTCTTTAGTTCTTCTTTGCTTTCTGCCATTAGGGTGGTGTCATCTGCATATCTGAGGTTATTGATATTTCTCCCAACAGTCTTGATGTCCAGCTTGTGCTTCATCCAGCCCAGCATTTTGCATGATGTACTCTGCATATAAGTTAAATAAACAGGATGACAATATATAGTCTTGATGTACTCCTTTCCCAATTTGGAACCAGCGTTTTGTTCCATGTCCAGTTCTAACTGTTGCTTCTTGACCTGCATACAGATTTCTCAGGAGACAGGTAAGGTGGTCTGGTACTCCCATCGCTTCAAGAATTTTCCACAGTTGGTTGTGATCTGCTTAGTCAAAGGCTTTAGCAGAGTTAATGAAGCAGATGTTTTTCTGGCATTCTCTTGCTTTTTCTATGATCCATCAGACGGTGGCAATTAGCTCTCTGGTTCCTCTGCCTTTTCTAAATCTAGCTTGAACATCTCAGTTCTCAGTTCACGTACTGTTGAAGTCTAGCTTGGAGAATTTGGAGCATTACTTTGCTAGCATGTGAAATGAGTGCAACTGTGTGGTCGTTTGAACATTCTTTTGCATTGCCTTTGGGATTGGAATGAAAACTGACCTTTTCCAGTCCTATGACCACTGCTGAGTTTTCCAAATTTGCTGGAATATTACATAACTATAAGTCTATATTTCACTGATTGAGCCAAGTCCCTTTCTTCCACAATCAACAGGCAAAAGAACTCCAAGTGCACTTACTCAGTCCAAGTAGGACCAGACTTTGCAGAGAAGAGCCCAGGAATACCGATCAGTTCAAAGTGCTTTTTCCTTCTACTGTTGTTGATACTGCTATTGGAAAAAGGATTCCAGAAGTCTGATACAAACATGCAACACAGAAGCAAGTCCCCAAAACCTGGAGACCCAGGAGTTGGAAGACAGAGCCTGTTTACTGCAGTTTTACTTAAGTAGTTTGTGCTTTCCATAATTTATTCTAAATACTGGAGGATTTGTAGGTGTCAGTGAGGCGAGCTCACTCAGTTTAGACACAGACAGCCCTTTCTTCTCAGTGCCACATTCAGTGGCATGACAGCTAGGTAGGGCAGGAATCCAGCATCAGTCAAATGTTGAGCTCAAAATTAGCCCTCATCTCACTGCAGGGAGAGGACTCTGGTTGGTTAGTTCTTGTTCCTTTCTGTATTTGCTAGAGGGCCATAAATCAGAAGTATGCATCAAATACCAACTCATCTTTGCTGCAAGTAACCAAAACAGAGGTTTGGGGGCAGTACTCATATTCTCCTTCCTCTCACTAGGACTGACTAAACTGTTTAGCCAGATCCCAGAGCCTAGAAAGGAAGAATCTTTCACTGTACCAGGATTAGCTTCTAAGATGGTTTCCTTCATGGGAAAAGCCCACACTGATATGCCAAAAAATGGAAGTTTCCCCACCTTTAGTTTGTACCCAAGACACTAGACGGTTAAATTGAGTGGACTCTAATATGCACTAGCCTTAAAGACCATTTCACTTTGAAGTCTCAGTGTCACCAACCACAAAATAATAATGCTTGTTTTCATTCTTCTAAAGATTATTTTGAGAATGGAATGCTATTACATAAGACAAAGAGTTTTAAAAATCAAGGTTGAAACAATTATAGCATTTAACTACCTTTATACTCTTTTCAATATCATAAATATCAGTTTTTAATTACTAAAAATTTCTGTTCATTTGGTAAACTTTAAAATGAGCTAGGAGTGGAAAGTCTATCACTTAATATATTTCCTAGTAATTCAGAGTGACAAAGCCCACAAAAAGGCCAGATTTAGGGTATATAGAAGTTATAGCACATGTTTCATTATTTGTATTAGCCCTGCACTTCTGTCATCATGCTCATTCCTATCTTTCAGTGTTGTGTTTCATTTTTCTCCCTTTTTCCTTGTTTATTTTTCACGTCTCCAAGTAGTACATGAGATATTGCTTAGCCACACCAAATTTAAATAAAAAGATATCTACCCACTGAAAGATTACAATTTATCATGTATTATAGATGGCAATCATTTTCCTTCCTATCTCATGAATTCTCAATTTATAGACCAAAGTCATAGAACGTGTCCATATATACATATTCTTTTTTTTTAGTAGAGGGGGAAAAATATACTCTACAAAATTTGTCTAAAATCTTACATAACAATGCAATAACTTTCATGTCGGATTGAGGATTATTTATAAGCAGTTGGTCCCGAAGTAAAATAAATGGTGTATACTGATCCAGTTATAAATGTTCAATGTTCAGGATAAAAAATATTCCATGATAAGTAAGGTTAAAACTTGAGGTAATCTTGGGAGGAGATTATGTACAGTCATATTTAATTAGAGACAGGGAAATGCTTGGGCATTAGTTGGAATTGCCAGGCATGGACAAGGTCAACAAGAAGGCACTGATCAGAGTAGCACCCAAAGCAGTGAGTCTTCCATCTTCAGGAGAGCTACTAATGCCCAGAGGAGACACAGAAAAGCAGAACAGCTGAGACAGCAGGCCACCAGGAGCCTATGTAGAAGAAGTGAACTTCAAAGACATGACTGTGAATCTCACTCAGGAGATTGCGACAACCCTGAACAGAGGCATGAGGCTAAAGAAGTACAAATACAGGTCTCTCTTCACTAACCCCACATCAAAGTCCTGAGTATGCCCCCACAAGCCCGGCATTGGCTTCAAAATTAGACACAATCTCGCAAATATACAGGCATCAAAAACTAAGGAAGGGCTGTCCAAAGGAAGTGGCATTCATTAAAATGAAAATAGCAACTCATGATGGGGTATGTGGAAAGAAGTACTTTAGGAAAAAGACTGCTTGATTTCCAGTCCTCTAGATACAGATAAACCATTTTCATGAATGTGACTTGAATATTAGTATTTGGATTATAATCCATTGTTGGTAGTCATCAGAAGAGCAACAATGGTGGAAAATAACATGTGAATATAATAAATCTGGAATACTGACCTTATCCATCTTACAAAAACTCAAATAGACGGTAAAGAATACATATATGCTGATAGGGTTCAATATTTTGCCCATGATGATTCCTTAAAAATGCATATACATTATATGTATGTATGCACTCAGTCATGTCTGATTCTTTGCAACCCCATGGGCTGTAGACTGCCAGGCTCCTCTGTCCACGGAGTTCTCTAAGCAAGAATGCTGGAGCGGGTTGTCATTTCCTACTCCATGGTATCTTCCCGACCCAGGGATTGAATCCCTGTCTCTTGCATCCCCTGCAGCAGATTCTTAACCACTGTGCTACTTGAGAAGCTTTGTATACATAACATGTGTGCATTCTCAGTTGCTTCAGTCATGTCTGACTCTTTGCAGCCCCATGGACTGTAGCCTACCAGGTTTCTCTGTCTATGGAATTCTCCAAGCAAGAATGCTGGAGAGGGGCTGTCACATCCTACTCCAAGGGACCTTCCTGACTCAGGGATCGAATTCACATTTCATGTCTCCTGCATTGCCAGGCAAGTTCTTTACCACTAGTACCACCTAGGAAGCCCACACATAACATACGTGTATACACACATGTAATACTACATATACACATACATATTTATATAAAGTACATATAAAGATATATTCTTAAGGATAGATATTCATTAAATATCATTTCAGTTCAGTCGCTCAGTCGTGTCCGACTCTTTGCGACCCCATGAACCGCACTAGGCCAGGCCTCCCTGTCCATCACCAACTCCTGGAGTTTACCCAAACTCATGTCCATTGCTGAGATGGCAACGGCAACCCACTCTAGTACTCTTGCCTGGAAAATCCCATGGACGGAGGAGCCTGGTGGGCTACAGTCCATGGGGGTTGCGAAGAGTCGGACACGACTGAGTGACTTCACTTTCACTTTTCACTTTCTTGCACTGGAGCAGGAAATGGCAACCCATTCCAGTGTTCTTGCCTGGAGAATCCCAGGGACAGGGGAGCCTGGTGGGCTGCTGTCTATGGGGTCGCAGAGTTGGACACGACTGAAGCAACTTACCAGCAGCAATAGCATGTCCACTGAGTCGGTGGTACCATCCAACCATCTCATCCTCTGTCGTCCCCTTCTCCTGAATATAAATGTTTTATATACTTTTTATATGGTATTAATAACCATTTAATAAATTTTCTTTTTGTACTTATAAAATTAAAAATTATAGGAACTTTAGTTGCTATATACAAAGTAGTTAACTATATACAAAATGTTAGTTAACAGTGAATGTAAAAGTTAGTTATTTGCTTCTGAATAAGTCACCAAATAAATTTTACTACGTTTTCAAAGAAAGTATCTAACCAATAATTATCACTATTAAGAGATTTTTGAGAAAATTAGTGTATCTTATTATGAATATTTCTCTTTTTTAGGCTCCTTTTAAAATGTTTCCTAAAATACTGTAAATTATGCCTGTTTCTTTAAAGAACTTTCAACATTGACAAGAGATATTCATTTAGCAGAGTCAAATGTCAATATACTCTGATTAATCTTTAAGAAATCTTAAAATTTCTTTCTTAATAGGTTAAAGGGAAATCAAACATATTTTTTCCATCTAAGCACAAGATAACTGAGTTTTATTCTGGGCTCTAGAAACCACTTAACAGGTATTCTGCCCCACCTCCCCAGAAAAAGAAAATGAGGGCTTATAATTTATTATGAAGTACCAAGGGGTCCTAAAATACACTTATTGCAAAGCTGGAAAAAAACCCTGCTAAAGAACAAAAGTTGCTTTTATGAACAACATTCGATGGAAATGTCTATTTTTCAGAAAGAAATAGACTTCTAACCAATCTCTGTGCTATCAAGTCAAGTGTTATTGTGTTGATCTCAGGGATGTTTCAAAGAAATATTCATCAAAAAAAAAAAGAACAAAAGCAGAGATAGAATAGATAATCTGAAACAAAGCTAATAAAAAGAGGAAAATTGAAATCATAAGTCAGAGCAACAAGAATCAAATAGTTGGGAACTGACAATTGAGATATAAAAACACTGAAAAAGTGAAGTTCTTGTATTTTCTGACATGGTACAAAGGGCAACATTCAGAACAGAAGCAGGCAGTATTTTAATCAATCATTTGAAGATGAGCATATAAATGAGAAGAGCAAAATCAAAAGGAACCCAAAAGGGCACTAATAAAATTTATGCAAAACTAGCTTTCAAGATGCATTCAAAACTCTAATTGTCCCCATTTTGAAAGGATTAAGTACACATTTTTCCCAGTACATCATTTTTAAGCACACATTTTCTCAGTATTGAACACCATGAATAAACTCTGCAATAGTAGGTGCTAAATAAATATCTGATTAAAGAAAGAATTTTGGTGATCATTATATTTTACACACAGTATATTCAAACAACAACTGTCTGAGATATTTTCCTATTTGATGATGCTGTAAGAATCTCAATGACTGTAATCTTAACATTTAATATCAGCTCCTAAAAGGGTTTGCTATGTACACTCAAAGAAGGACCACTTCACAATGACTATAAACTATTTAAAGAATGATTAAATCATCTTTGTATCATTGTATTTTTTCAAAGATTATTTTTCTTTCCCTCTGTATTTTTTAGAACATAACTAAATTATGAGGCTAAAAATCTTGAACTACGATTTTTCTTTATATTAGATTTTGCTACATTCTCTTTACATTATATTTTGCTGCTTGGTAGATGATAAGTAGGGCTTCCCTGGTGGCTCATCTGGTAAAGAATCTGCCTGCAATGTGGGAAACCTGGATTCGATCCCTGGGTTGGGAAGATAACCTGAAGAAGGGAAAGGACACCCACTCCAATATTCTTGCCTGGAGAATTACATGGACTGTATAGTCTATGGGGTCACAAACAGTTGGACACGACTTTCGCTCACAGGGAAGTAAACAAACCAAAAAACAAAGGCTTCCAGGAAATCAGTGATATTATTTTCTGTCCAAGTTTTGCTACTGACTTTCTGTAGACCCAGGTGACTCATCCTCTCCCTGTCCCTCATTTCCTTATCAGCAAAATGAAAACTAACAGCACTGGCCTAATTTGAGATTATTTTGATAAATATGGTGGCTTCCCTGGTGGCTCAGATGGTCAAGAATCTGCCTGCAATGTGAGAGACCTGGGTTCAATTCCTGGGTTGGGAAGATCCCCTGGAGGAAAACATGACAACTCACTCCAGTATTCCTGCCTGGAGAACCCCCATGGACAGAGGATCCTTGTGTGCTACAGTCCATGGAGTCTCAAAGAGTTAGACAAGACTGAGTGAATAAGCACAAAGAGTTTTTAAAGATGAAAGCTGAATGTAATAAAATTCAATGTTAAATTAGGTCTAACTTATCATATGAAAATTTGAGCATAAATTCCAAAGGATATTTAATGATTTTTATTGGGGAAAATATGGATGTTTATGAAAAGTAACCCTGTTTTTCATGTGATGATAAAGTGTAGAATAGGGACACTAATTATGTGTATAAAGCTCTTGGAACTATTTCAGTAATAAGCAAATAATTCTGGTTTGCAATTTGACAATGTCTACAGAGAGAAAGTACCACAGAATTAAGTTTTGTATCTATTGGATGAAACACAAGCTGCAATCACGGTTGTCAGGAGAAATATTAATAACCTCAGATATGCAGATGACACCACCCTAATGGCAGCAAGTGAAGAGGAACTAAGAGCTTCTTGAGGAAAGTGAAAGAGGAGAGTGAAAAACTCAACATTCAAAAAATGAATATCATTGCATCTGGTCCCATCACTTCATGGCAAATAGATGGGGAAACAATGGAAACAGTGAGAGACTGTTTTCTTGAGCTCCAAAATCACTGTGGATGGTGATTGCAGCCATAAAGTTAAAAACTTGCTCCTTGGAAAAAAAGCAAAGGAAAACCTAGACAGAATACTAAAAAGCAGAGACATTACTTTGCCAACAATGGTCCATCTAGTCAAAGCTATCGTTTTACCAGTAGCCATGTATGGATGTGAGAGTTGGACCACAAAGAAGGCTGAGCACCAAAGAATGATGCTTTTGAACTATGGTGTCAAAGAAGACTCTTGAGAGTCCCTTGGACAGCAAGGAGCTCAAACCAGTCAATCCTAAAGGAAATCAACCCTGAAAATTCATTGGAAGCACTGATGCTGAAGTTGAAGCTCCAATACTCTGGCCACCTGATGTGAAGAGCTGACTCACTGGAAACGACCCTGATGCTGGGAAAGTCTGAAGTCAGGAGGAGAAGGGGATGACAGAAGACAAGATGGTTGGATGGCATCACTGACTCAATGGACATGAGTTTGGGCAAACTCTGGGAGATAGTGAAAGATGCAGAAATCTGTCATGCTGTAGTCTGTGGGGTTGCAAAGAGTCAGATATGACTGAACAACAACAACCTATGGCAAAATCAGATGTTCTCAGGCCTGATCCTTGCTTATAGACTTGTCTACTACATGACTGAAGACAAGAAAGGAAATAGAATTTTAATTTGGTCACTAATAACATGAAAGCTAATGGCTAGTCCTCAGGTCATTCACCTCTAATCCATCAGACAATAAAAGCTCCTCCACAAAGTTTCTCAAAAAGACCCAATAGTCCTATCTGAGAGTAAAAGGAGAAAAGATGCAAAGCCTTCCTATATGGAAAATGTAAGATTTATGAGGGATCAAATCTGTTTATACTCTATCCAGTCACTCAGATTATCTTTTGGCCCAGTCCAAAATAACTTTCAAAAGAGTCCTAGTGAGAAGAGGTGACAGGGAGGACTATGTCAATGAGCTGTGTCTTCAAATTATCTTCAAAGTAGTAGGACAATGGCACAGGTACACGCAGGTCAGGAGAAGAAATGGAGCAGAGTAAAATAGCTAAGTCAATTTCTTAAACTGAAAAGCCTCACAACTGTTGTAACCTGAAGCCAACAGGATGATGAAAGAGACACAACAGAACATATTCTCCACTAGAAGAGAACACAGTGACCACAGACTGAATGGATTATGTCTTGAGTGTCAAAAGAAAAGAGAAAAAAATATTAAGTGGGAAAAAAATTGATAGTCACAGTTCATTGCAAGCATACATAGGATACTTCAGGTACTCTCCTGAACTTATAAAGAAAACTTTGAGTCTGATATTTCCAGTTATTTTTACTTAGGACAGCTGAAACTCCGGTGATACAATGTTACTATTATTATTGTGACTCTATTGAAACACCAAGGGACAAGAAAAATAAGGCACTGAATTTTGGGGAATTAGGATAACAAGGAAAGGGGACAGAAACTTGAGGACAAACTTTCTTTTTGAGGTTTTGCCTGAGTCATTTTTCACTTACCCGATGGTATACAAAATCTCACTATGGTGCTGAGGATCCCTGAATAGAAAATACAGGTTTTAAAATAATGATGAAATAAATCTAAGAGACTCTTTTTGGTAAAGCATTTGCCTTGTGTGCTGTATCTAAAGATAAAACGAAAACTTACCCAGTTGTGAGTTCTTCTCACAAGTCTATTTAGTGACTTTATAGTTCTCCGAAAATAATTATCATGAATCATGAAACCCTACTTTTTTCATGCCTGATGATTTAACATGCTTCATGATTAATTTTTCTATTTAGACAATTGCCTCGTCTTTTGAGAAGAAACAATTTAGTTTAAGCGACAGAGCCTTTTCTCATGTGGTTCTTTTTAATATCTGTGCTTGGATGACTCTTGCACTTCTTATCACTTCCACTACAGTAGTCAGATATCTGTGGAAATCTGGTTTCTTTTATGAATTTAACAGGGACAGAGTTTGGAAAATAAATCAGTTTGAAAAATGCATCTTTATTGGATTTTATGAGCATATCCATAACTCTTCAACAGACACTCTTCAGGAGAGAGGAGAAATAAGCAGAGCATAAATATACCATTAAAATTCAAAATGCTGGATACTGAGTCATGAATATAAAACATATAAGATTGTGCAAGTTGTGGAGAAGAGTAATAGAAATGAAAAAGATGAGAAAAGTCCTTGGAGTCTGTTAATATCAGTAAAACAATTCGGGATAATCAGATATGAATATATGTGTTTAGGAAGAAATTCTCTTTGAAGATACCAAATTTAAATTATATGAACCAAACAAAAGCCTCCTCATTATACCCTCAGATTCAAGGCCAATGAAGAATGACATTCAAAGAACTGGGAGTATATTTAGTCATCATAGCTAAGTATATAAGGCATATCAAGAACAAATGGAAAAACAATGAAACAAAATGTTACAAGTCTCTGCAGAAATAGCCCAGGTCCCCAGCTTAGGAAAAACAGTGCCACACTTACCCTGCTAATCAAAAATGGAGTACTATTTTCCAAGTGGAAAAAAAACATGTGGTTTTAGTCTTAGACTTGCCTTATCACTGAAGTAAAGTCAAAAAAAGAAGAAAACTGTCCTTTCAAACTAATAGAATGAGTTGGTTGCTAAATTTCTAAAGAGCCTCAAGAAGGTTTTCACGTGAGCAGAATTCCCTTACTTTCTGAAATTTCTCTCAAAGCCCTTTACTTTGAAATATATTTTGCATAACCACGCTAGATTTTCTTATGTGCCTATGAGACTGTTATCCACTTTAACTGTACTGTCAGGCAACATAAGAATATCTAAATGGAATTTTTTAAACTTCTCTGCCTTATTGAATTTATTTTTCTCTTTGTAAATGTTAGTTTTGTATTGTTTGGCCTCATAATTCTGTTTACATTTTTTATACTTTCTGATGGACACAGACAAATTTGAAGAGTTAAATGTATATTTGTTATAAAATAAACTCATTGTTTTTCTTTTCTAAAGTCATATTCAACCAATGAATAATTCTATAATACCTTAAAAGCATAGCTATCTCTCAATCAACTAATGTGGACTACATGCCCATTTGCAACTAGAGATCTTACCAATCAGTGGCCCTCCGTTGCCTTTAGCACAATAGAGTTCGTCTATGTTGTTTTTGTTGCCGTTCAGTCACCAAGTCACATCTGACTCTCCAACCCAATGAACTACAGCATGCCAGGCTTCCCTGTCCTCCATTATCTACCAGAGTTTTCTCAAATTCATGTTCACTAGTCAGTGATACCATCCAACCATTTCATCTTCTGCTGCCCACTTCTCCTATTGTCTTCAATCTTCCCCAGCATCAGGGTCTTTTCTGCTGAGTTGGCTATTTGTATCAGGTGGCCAAAGTATTAGAGCTTTAACATCAGTCCTTCTAATGAATATTCAGGGTTGATTTCCTTTAGGATTGACTGGTTTGATCTCCTTGCTGTCCAAGGGACTCTCAAGAGTCTTCTCCAATACCACAATTCAAAAGTATCAATTCTTTGGCACTCAGCCTTCTTTCTATGGTCCAATGCTTACATCCATGCATGACTTCTGGAAAAATCATAGCTTTGACTATAGTGAACCCTATGCTTTATTCATACATTCATTTCTGACACTCTGGAGGACATGATTTTTGTCAATAACTAGTTACTACATGAGCTAATTAACCTCTAAGACCAATACATAGTACACTGGGTACTAGAAGGGCTTAATTTGATTAGTTCAAGCATTTGGTTTGGGAAGACAGACATAATCCTCCTACTCCTGGGACAAATATGTCTTGATATCAAGTTCAGGGAATTAACATGATAATACTTCCTAGAGGAGTCATGGCCCACGTATCTTTAGTCCACCCAAAAATAAATCAGCAAAGTGAGCCCAGTAATGTGAGAATGTCCTGGTGCACTCAAGAAACACCACATAGAATTAGGCTAAAGTAAGAGCAAATGCAAAAACTAATAGATATCTTCTGGAGTGCAGGTAGCTTGCTATCTTCTTTAATAATTGTTATGGGTTAAGTCTCCATTTTCTGAGCCAAACTACACTTTGTTCTCCCCACATTTATTTCCCTGAGTAACTTGGAGAAATAAAGAAAATCCAGAAGTAGTGATAGGAGCTTAATGCATATGAAATAATAATGCTCACTACTGCCCTGTGAAATAATAACTAGTCTAATTTTTAGGTATGGAAACTACAGCACAGGAGGGTTGGGTAACCTTCTCCAAGTCACGGAGCAATTAAGAGTCAAAGTCCATTTTGGAAATTAGGTACATGTGAATCCAAAGCCTGTGGTCTAAACTTGGGTTTTACCATCTCTCAGGAACATAAATTTTAGGTCTTTTACAGTTTTCCTTAACACTAGAGGTAAATATATTTAAACCAGTTTTCCAAGAATCTTTTTCTGTCAGAAATATCCTTTCTGCTTGCTTGTGTTACGGGCATGCCCTTCCAGCTAACATCCGTTAGTCTAATGTGAGGCTGCTGCCAAGAGATACATCCTGTAGTTGAAATTGAATTGCATTTGAACACATTTCCTTAGGAATCTTAGATAATCAATCAATGCTGGTAGTTCTGATGATTATAGGTTGTCTTTTCTGAGACTAAGTAAGTGTCCTCCAAATCCTTTGTTGCCAGAGTAGTAAAAGGTACTTAGTGGACTCAGTGTGGAGCACAAAGGCACAGAGAGAAAAAGGCACTATTTGATTTCCATCTACATCAGGTATCAGCAATCTCAGAGACAAGAGCATGCTAAAAACATTACTTTCTGATCACTTTGTGAACCATTCATAAAGTGGGCTTCCACTTAGAGCTTTCAATTTCCCCTGATTATCTAACTGTTTCATAGCTTGGAGATGGTCATATTCCTCCCAAAGATAATCTTAAAGTGAAAGAAGAGGCAGGAAGCATTGACTTGTTACACAATTTCAGGCCTTAAGGTTTCTGTTTCAGGTTATTTGTGACTGAAAGTTTGGTCCTTTTCTGACCTGTGCAACTGAGGCATTACGATTTTTCTTTTAAATACGGTTCAGCTCAGTTCAGTCCCTCAGTCGTGTCCAACTCTTTGTGACCCCATGAACTGCACCACGCCAGGCCTCCCTGTCCATCACCAACTCCCGGAGTTTACCCAAACTCATGTCCATTGAGTCGGTGATGCCACCTAGCCATCTCATCCTCTGTCATCCCCTTCTCCTCCTGCCTTCAATCTTTCCCAACATCAGGGTCTTTTCAAATGAGTCAGCTCTTTGCATCAGGTGGCCAAAATATTGGAGTTTCAGCTTCAACATCAGTCCTTCCAATGAACACCCAGGACTGATCTCCTTTAGGATGGACTGGTTGGATCTCCTTGCAGTCCAAAGGACTCTCAAGAGTCTTCTCCAACACCACAGTTCAAAAGCATCAATTCTTCGGCACTCAGTTTTCTTCACAGTCCAACTCTCACATCCATACATGACTACTGGAAAAACCATAGCCTTGACTAGATGGACCTTTGTTGGCAAAGTAATGTCTCTGCTTTCTAATATGCTGTCTAGGTTGGTCATAACTTTCCTTTCAAGGAGTAAGCGTCTTTTAATTTCATGGCTGCAATCACCATCAGCAGCGATTTTGGAGCCCCCAAAAATAAATTCTGACACTGTTTCCACTGTTTCCCCATCTATTTGCCATGAAGTGATGGGACCGGATGCCACGATCTTAGTTTTCTGAACGTTGAGCTTTAAGCCAACTTTTTCACTCTCCTCTTTCACTTTCATCAAGAGGCTCTTTAGTTCTTCTTCACTTTCTGCCATAAGGGTGGTGTCATCTGCATATCTGAGGTTATTGATATTTCTCCCAGCAGTCTTGATTCCAGCTTGTGCTTCATCCAGCCCAGCGTTTCTCATGATGTACTCTGCATATAAGTTAAATAAGCAGAGTGACAACATTCACCCTTGACGTATTCCTTTTCCTATTTGGAACCAGTCTGTTGTTCCATGTCCAGTTCTAACTGTTGCTTCCTGACCTGCATATAGGTTTCTCAAGAGGCAGGTCAGGTGGTCTGGTATTCCCATCTCTTTCAGAATTTTCCACAGTTTATTGTGATCCACACAGTCAAAGGCTTTAGCATAGTCAATAAAGCAGAAATAGATGTTTTCTGGAACTCTCTTGCTTTTTCAATGATCCAGCCGATGTTGGCAATTTGATCTCTGGTTCCTCTGCCTGTTCTAAAACCAGCTTGAACATCTGGAAGTTCACAGTTCATGTATCGCTGAAGCCTGGCTTGAAGAATTTTAAGCATTACTTTACTAATGTGTGAGATGAGTGCAATTGTGCGGTAGTTTGAGCATTCTTTGGCATTGCCTTTCTTTGGGACTGTAATGAAAACTGACCTTTTCCAATCCTGTGGCCACTGCTGAGTTTTCCAAATTTGCTGACGTATTGAGTGCAGGACTTTCAGAGCATCATCTTTTAGGATTTGAAATAGCTCAACTGGAATTTCATCACCTCCACTAGTTTTGTTCACAGTGATACTTCCTAAGGCCCACTTGACTTCACATTCCAGGATGTCTGGCTCTAGGTGAGTGATCACATCATCATGATTATCTGGGTCATGAAGATCTTTTTTTGTATAGAAATACGGTTATTGAAAGACTATTAAAACATTATACAAACCTATGTATTTTTATTTCACCAATCTTGGACCCAGGTTTTTCCTTAGGTCATAGGGTTGTGTTCAGTCAATGACTATACTTGCTAAACTACACCAGTGTAGCCCGAATAAAATACCAATATTATCCATAACCACCAATTCTATCATGAATGTCACATTAGCAGAAATAATTCGTCTAAACAGCCACAGTAATCTTGCAAAACCCTTAAAATACCAGGGAAGAGAATAGGAAAGATCTAAATAAATGGACATGTCAACAGATAGGCACAGAATATAAGGACCAGAGTTAAGTATAGGTGCAGAAAGAAGAAGAAATAAGAATTAAAAGAGAATGGGGAGATATCGAGATCAAAGAAATAAGTATATGACTTCGGGTAAAAAGAAAATGGGTTCTTCAAATATTATGTATATGATAAAACAAATCCCTTCTGTAAATTCACCTTCCCCTGGTCACCCTACCTTAGCCTACAAGCATGCTTTTCTCATTTTAAACACATAAAATGAACAAAATAGCTACATCACTTAACTGGGAAATTTCTTTAGCTAATGGCCCCTCCCTCCCTCCCATTTGTTAAACTTATTAATAAAAAAAAAAATTGATCTACATCCATATTTGTTCATTTTCTTCTACTGGCCCAGCACACACCAAGAAAATCAGTGACATCATTGTTACCTAATCCAGTTGGTCTTACTATCTTACTTCCTCTCTGCAGAATGTCTTGCAATTCTACCATTGACCTGCATTTTTTTCCTCATTGGTTCAGTGGGCTCATCTACTCTTTTCTGTATTTCTAATGAATCCCAAACAGTAACTTAAGCCCAACCTTCCAAGTTCCAGTCCTTTACCACATACTGTGCACTGTATATGCCTCCCTGAAAGTGTTTTAGATATCATATTTAATATATTCAAACTTATATTAGATATAATCTATGCATCAAAACTACTTCTTGTTTTGCATTCACTATGTTAGCACTTCTATCTACTTAGTTATCCAAACAAGAAAAGGAATTCTTCCTAGATCTCTCTTCCATACTCAACACCTTCATTCTATGTATCACAAGTTATGTAATTTAGATTCAATCTACTCTACTATACCCCATTTCTACTGCCTGATTTAGGACCACAAAATGGCCTTCTTGGCCTTCTTAGACAACTACAATAGCCCGTGTTTTACTTGTTGATAAATATTTGCCATAAGGTTTACCAGGCACTCCTCATCTTAAGTTGATTCTTAAATTGTTCCCTCTTACACAGAGAATTTTATCTTAACTCCTAACAAGTAATGAGGCTCCTCTCAACCCAGACCCTGCCTATTTTTCAAACTCAATTTCTCCCAGTCTCCAAAGAGCATGCTATACTTTGCCCACACAGAACCATAAGAATGGATGACAGATATCAGGAAATTAGTATAAGCCAGTGGCCATTCTAAGTCTATTTATTATCTACCTTAACTCTCAATAACTCACTGAGGCAGGTGACATTATCTTACTGATATTTTTTCAGATGAGAAAACAAGAGACATGGAGAGCTATAAGCTAGTTGGTAAACCACAACCCTAACTCAAGCAGGCTAATTCCAGAGTCCAAGTTCTTTAAGAAAACCAGGATAAATGATCCTAGAATCCATGGGTCTTAATAATTGATTTGATATGAGGTGATTTAAACAATTTCACTTCCACAAGTCATTTTCAGAAGAAAGTCTTACAATAAATTTTCACTCAAGGTTTATAAAATGTATTATTAACTGGCAACCTCTAACATATAGAAAAACTACATGAAAAATTAGGGCTCATTCATACACTAAATATGCTACTCACAAAAGGAAAATAAAATGTACAGAACATATGAGACAATGGTTAACACTGCCTAACTATAACCACATTGACATAGAGTTCATTGGCTGCCTTTCTTATCCCTCTTTCCTGGAACCAAAGCACAAATATAAGAAATACACAAAGAGGTGGTTTAGCCATGGCACTTCCAAAAGATAATATTTCAAATAAGTTTTAATAAAAAGATATTTACACAGTGTGCTGTTTTACTATCTCTACTTTTAACATAGCAGACACGAAAGAAAAAAACAACTAACATTGTCAACTCTGTATAGTAGTGAGTGTATAGTATAGGGAACTCTACTCAATGCTCTGTAATGGCCTATATGGGAAAAGCATCTACGAAAGAGTAGATTCACTTTTCTGTACAGCTGATACTAACACAATATTGTAAGTCAACTATACTTCAATAAAAGCTTTTTAAATAAATTAAGTAACAAATATATAGTGAGTAGAGGCTTCCCAGGTGGCTCAGTGGTAAAGAATCCACCTGCCAATGCAAAAGACACGGGTTGAATACCCGGGTCGGGAAGATCTCTTGGAGAAAGAAATGGCAACCCACTCTAGTGTTGTTGCTGGAATAATCCCAAGGACAGAAGAGCCTGGCAGGCTACAGTCCATGGGGTCACTAAACAGTTGGGCATGACTGAGTGACTGACCACACATGCACTTACAAAATAGATGCATAGAACAATAACAATAATATGAAAATATCTTCTAAATATGACCAGAGTAGCATAGCTCCTCTCATGGAGTAAAGGCTGCCTGGTAGAGGCCTAGTTCTTTTCACATCACCTAGTGTACATACAGGTGGGTACAGCTATGGAAATATGCCTAGTAGTGCTGATGCTGCTCTTTTAGGTAAATTTTAGTACTAGGCAAAAATACTGGCATGTGTATATGTATATGTATGTGCACATATGTGTTTGTGTATACACACACACCACATAGATGAGAAAGAAGAGATTAAGTGTCCTCAATCAATTAATTCATCAAAATCTAGATTTCAAGCAGATCTGAATTTAATTTTCTATGTTCCATAACTCTAGGTACATGTCCTGAAAAGCTGCTTAATCTTTCTTGTGTGAAGTAACTGTGATAATAAATAATGAGACAACACATGTAAAACCGAATAGCTCATTAGTTGACACCCAGGAAACACTCAAAAATCTTATTATTCACCTTAAAAAAAAAATTGAGAGAGGTAGAGGAGTGAGGAAAAGATGCAAGGATGCTCTGGGAGTCATATTTCAGAATGTAGCTAATTTTATAATCAAATTCATTATAATTTACATTCTTACATTATAATTTACATTATTTAGAGATATATTCAACCAAATTTTTCCTATAAATGGACACCATTTATGTAACATTGTGATGGTCTCATATTCATTTTTGAGTTATAGTAACTATATATCCTATACACTTGGTTTAAAACTTTCCAGAAGGAAATTCACTATTTTGAATTGTGATAAAATTCACCAAGCCAACAAAAATGTTTAAGACTCTCCAGTGTCGTGATTCTTTCTGCATCCAAGTTATTAAACTCATTATGAAAGCCTTGATCCCCTCATAATACTATTAGTGAAGTTCAAACTTCTATCCTGCAGCAAAGTTCTTCCTGCTGAGAGGCTGAAGTTGAATGAAGTCAATGGGAGCTGGATATGAGTGAGAGATGGGAGCTTTGGCTGTCAGATAAAGTAACTTCTATTTTCTCTCTACCCGAGGAGCTTCTTCTCTTTCATCCTAAGATAGAAGTACTGAATACTGATGAGGTACATCTTCAACCAACCTCAGTGATGAATTTTTGGATATCTTATTTGGATTCTGAACACATGGTCTAAATTTTCTGCAGGGTTAGGTAATCTGCCAGAAATAATAAGTTTCCTTTCCACAGAAAAAATGCACCAATGAATTACTTCAGATCTCTACCATTTGCCTTACTGTCAAGTAACTTATCTCTTTTTGCTACTCCAACTCTATTTTCACGCAGTCTGCTTTTTGAAGTTTTTACCAAATAGTAAAAGATTCAAATCGAACACCATTGAAGAAAGCAGAGAACAATGAAATGGAGTCACTACCAACTACGGATATATAAATTCAGGCTTATGTATTTGTCTTATCTTTTAATCATCTTTTCAAGACATGTCAAAGACAATGATCACTTGGATGATCTTCTTATTTGAATCGGAACTTTTGGAAACATTCTATATTGCTACGGAATAAACATAATTGAACTGAACCACTCAAAACAGCCAAAATATAAGGGGTAATGAGTAAGTTCATCTGCATTTGATCCCCACAGGTAAAGAAACTGAACCCGTTTCTTGTTTTGGGAAGGAATAAAGGAGTAGAAAAAGAGGTCAGCATAAATATTTAGCTGCATCTATCATGGTTCAGGTTTCCCTGGTAGCTCAGATGGTAAAAAGTCTGCCGGCAATGCAGGAGGCCCAGGTTCAATCCCTGGAAGATCCCCTGGAGAAGGAAATGGCAACCCACTCCAGTATTCTTGTCTGGAAAATCCCATGGATGGAGGAGCCTGGCGGGCTACAGTCCATGGGGTCACAAAGAGTTGGACACAACTGAGCAACTAACACTTTCTTTATCATCTCTCAGTCGGTAAAGAATCTACTTCCAATGCAGGAGACCTGGGTTCAATCCTTGAGTCAACGAGTTCCCTTGGAGAAGGATATGGCAACCCACTCCAGCTTTCTTGCCTGAGAAATCCCATGGACAGAGAAGCCTGGCGGGCATGGGGTTCCATGGGGTTGCAAGAAGTGGATACAATTTAGCGACTAAACTGCCACCACCACCAATTGTGGTTCACATAACATAACATCGGACCCAAAAGTTTTTGCAAACACTCAAATTATGTTCAAAATATGAAATGCATAGCTTGAACGAAGGGTAAATCTTGTTTTCTTTAATAACTAAACTATTCTCCTATTTTTTAAATCTTCAAAGAAACAGGATAAAGATGCTTTTCATGAACAGAACCAGTTATGGCTTGATGTATCATCCCATACATCCCAATCATGGAAAATATATCTTATTGGATTGATGAGAATAATAATACGCTAATAATATACTTCTCTCCTGGAGAAAACAAATGTCCTCTGAAATGTTCATAATCTTTGATATGACTTTTTAGTTCCTCTCAATAAGGAAGTGGTGCCCATTTTCCCAATCCTTGTACCTTGATTTCAAAGCAACTTGCCAGTGGAATGTAGCAGAGGAGGCAGTATGCCACTTCCAAGCCTAGGACTCAAGAGACTTTGTATGTTTCTGTTTTTTCTCTTGCCCCTTTGCCATTGCCATGAGAACATATCTTCTGGAAGATGAGAAACATGTGGAATATAACTAAGTGTCCACACTCATTCCAGTAAAGACTGTACCGGATCAGAAGACCTCCATCAAAAACAAAAATTCATGAGTGAGCCCAGTTGAGATCACCTGATCCCTTGCTTATTTTTCATAAGCTACAGTAATGACTGTTGTTTGTAGCTACTAAATTTTTCACTTGTCATGCAATAACAACATATTAATAATTGACACTAGACACTATGTTGATAATTGTGTGTGTGATTGTGTGTGTGTGTGTGTGTGTGTATATATATATATATATATATATATATATATATATATATATATATATATATGCTAAATACTCAAAACAGTCATTTAAGGTACTATTCTTTCATATTCTGAAACAAGAAATTTAGGCTCAGAGCAGAGTAACTTTGCAAAATACACATGAATTAAAATATTGGAGCTTAACCTTTGAATCTATTTCAATAATATTATTTTCCCATATCACTGTGTAGTCAAAAAGAATGTACATGTACACCAACATTCATTGCAGCACTACTTAAAACAGCCAGGACATGGAAACAACCTAAGTTGTCCATCAGCAGATGAATGGATAAAGAAGATGTGGTACATATATACACAATGGAATATTACTCAGCCATAAAAAGAAACAAAAGTGGGTCGTTTGTACAAACATGGTTGGACCTAGGGTCTGTCATACAGAGTGAAATAAGTCAAAAGAGAAAAGCAAATATCATATATTAATGCATATATGTAGAATCTAGAAAAAAATTGTACAAATTAACCTATTTCCAGGTCATGAATAGAGATGCAAATGTAGACAACAGACACGGGGTGGGGTGGGGCAGGGGTGAAGATGAATTGGGAGATTGGGATTGACATATATACAATCCAGATGGGTGGGATGGTAGGACAGAGAGTGGCAGGAGGAGGAAGGTCCAAGAGGGAAGGAATATGTGTAAACATATAGCTGAGTCACTTCGTCATCCAGCAGAAACTAACACAAATTTGTAGGGCAACTATATCCCAATTTAGAATAAAAAAAGAAAGAAAAGGTATACCTCAACTGAATATGAACCTCATTCTCTTCATCTACCCCTGCCTGGAATAATAATATAATTAATCTATCTTTTGAAGTATGTTATTTCCTTATCAGCTTTTTAAGAAATGTTATCCTGTATGCTAAAAGCTTGTGAAATTATTATAACTCCTATAGTGAGCCTGTGTTTAAAAAAAATGTTGACAAGACAAAACAAAAATTGTTCTGAGACCAAATGGCTTACTGTAAATTAAATCTCCAATCAACATTATCAGAAAGTTCTTATTTTGTGTAATTTTTAAATGGGATCCTTTGTCATACAGTTTAAGATGTTTAAGGATGTCTGGTCAGATGGTATATTTGCACAAGATTTCTTGGGTTATGATATCCATGATTTCCAAACTCTCTAATCATTACACTGCAAGGCTGGTCAAGTTTGTTGAGCTATGAGAATAAAAAATCATTCTCTCCTGCCTCCCAAATATATACAAATTGCTTATAGTCCTTGCATTCCAACTAATTTTGCTATCTTTGTTGTTGTCACATTTTCCCTGTTCTTACTTGAGGCACCCTAGTCATCATCATCACTGGCTCTGCACAGGAAGAAATGTCAGTTTTGGGAAACCCAAAGGTCAAATAGATTATACCTTCAAAGTATATCTCTCCAAAATGCAGTCTGACAAAAATATATAGTATACAGAGATCTCCTTGGAATATTCACTGCAGATCAACTGCTCCAGACCTAATTCTTTTCATTTTGAAATCATTGGTGACTAAGTCCTTGCTCTAAAAGGACAGAGCCAGGGCACAGCTACTACAGCTACATTCACTTCTAAATATTTCCTGCTCCACAGGAAATTGAAAGAAGTAGACACAAAAATCTCCTTCAACTTACTCTCTCTGCCTGTTTTGCTTTCTGTGCTAGTTTATATTCTTCTGTATCTTATCTTAACAGGTATTCAAATATTTAATTTAAACCACATATATTTTGTTATCAACATACATTTCCAAACAAGTATCATTTCCATTATTTGAATTCACTCAGCTTACTTAGCTCTGTATTTTTAGAATTATAGTTTCTGTCACTTAAAGTGAAAAACTGAACAGGAAATTACCAGTACCCAGGTTCTTAGATTTATCAGAAAAATCAAGCTGTCTTACTTTCATGAGCATCTGACTCAAGGACAGATCTTCTAATGCAAAGTAAGGGCTTTAATAAATCACCATCTATGACCCCTACCATGGCCTCCCTTTTCCAACATGGTAATAGTTCACCATACAAACTCTCTTGTGATTTTTTTAAAATTGGAAGTCTGAAATTTAACATTTCATTACTTTCAATTTATTAGGGGTTTATCTACATTTAATGATGACAGATTTTGAAAGCCTGTTTTAACTTGCACAAAGTATTAATGAACACATGTTTTTCACCACATTTGTCTGAGACTCACAGAACATTAACTCATTAATGAATTATCCTATATATAGTATGATAAATCATCAGACTGTCACTGCAATTCTATCCCTATTTTTAACTTAAAATTCCTATTTCATATTTTGTGCACATTTCATCACAATTTGATGATTCTTATTCAACCAAAATCACATATATGTGTCTGTGTATGTATACACATAGGGCTTCCCCTGTGGCACAGCAGTGGAGAATCCCCCTGCAATGTAGGAGATGTGGGTTTGATCCCTGGGTTGGGAAGATCCCCTGGAGAAGGAAATGGCAGTCCACTCCAGTATTCTTGCCTGGGAAATCCCATGAGAGAGGAGCCTGGTGGACTACCCATACATGAGGTCATAAGAGTTGAACAGGACTTAGTGACCAAACAACAACAGTATATATACATATAAAATCTTTGCAAACTACCACAGTCAAGATATAGAAAGTTCCAATCAAAAATTTTCTGTGTGTTCCTTTTCAATATTACTACACCCCACAGCATTTTCTCTCATCATAGATTAGTTTTGCCTGTACTTAAATTTCACATAAATTGACTTACAATTAATAAACTTTTACATTTGGCTTTGTTGTTCAACATGATATTTTTGAAGTTTATCACTGTTCTTATACATGTCAACATGTTTGTTCTCATGGATGAATGTGAAAGAAAGTGAAGTCGCTCAGTCGTGTCCAACTCTTTGAGACCTCATGGACTGTAGCCTACCAGGCTCCTCCGTCCATGGGATTTTCCTGGCAAGGGTACTGGAATGGGGTGCCATTGCCTTCTCCAGGGGATCTTCCCAACCCAGGAATTGAACCCGGGTCTCCCACACATGATGAATAGTATCCTATTATATCAATACATCATAGTTTGCTTAGTCATTCTCATGTTGATGAAAAGTTATGTTATTTGCTGTTGTTTGTCCAGTCATGTCCAACTCTTTGTGACCCCATGGATTGCAGCATGCCAAGCACTCCTGTCCTTGGGCTATTATAAATGAGGCCACAATGAATATTTCTGTACATTTTGGGGAGGGGGGTGTAATGTATGTTTTTATTTTCTCGGCTAAATATTAAAGAGTAGAGCTGATAAACAATATGTTTTTTTCCTCTGCCCATGGAATTCTCCAGGCAAGAATACTGGAGTGGGCGGCCATTTCCTTCTCCAGGACATCTCCTTGACTCAGGGATCAAACCTGGGTCTCCCGCATTGCAGGGAGGTTCTTTACTATCTGAGATACCAGGGAAGCCCACACTAAAAGAAATGCCAAAAAGTTTCCCCTTGGCTGTTTTCTCATTTTCCATTCCCAAGTGCAACAATGAATACTCCAACTCCTCAGCCTTATGAAATTTGATTATTTCAATTAGTTTCATTTTAGCTGGTACACTGGATATTAAATTGTATCTACTTATATATATATTTTTCCAATGAGTTAGCTCTTCACATCAGGTGGCCAAAATGTTAGAGCTTCAGCTTCAGCACCAGTCCTTCCAGTGAATGCTCAGGGTAGACCAGAAAAGACCTTGATGCTGGGAAAGACTGAAGGCAAAAGAAGAGGACAGCAGAAGATGAGATAGTTAGATGGCATCACTGACTCAGTGGGCATGAATTATGAGCAAACTCCAGGAGATAATGAAGGACAGGGAAGTCTGGCATGCTTCAGTCCATGGGGTCACAAAGTGAAGTGAAAGTGAAAGTTGTTCAATCGTGTCTGACTCTTTGCAATACCATGGACTATACAGTCCATGGAATTCTCCAGGCCAGAATACTGGAGTGGGTTGCCTTGCCCTTCTCCTGGGGATCTTCCCAATCTGGGATCGAACCCAGGTCTGCCACATTGCAGGCAGATTCTTTACCAACTGAGCTTATCAGGGAAGCCCTGGGGTCATAAAGTACTCAGCATCATTAGTCATCAGAGAGATTAACATTTATAAGTGTTGTTGTTCAGTCGCTAAGTTGTGTCCAACCCTTTGTGACCCCAGACACAACTTAGCGACTGAACAACAACACTTATAATGTTAATTTCTCTGATGACTAATGCTGCTGAGTACTTTTTCGGTGCTTACTGATCTTTTTTCTGTCGTGAAGTATTTATTCAAGTCTTGACTCATTTTCTATAAATTAGGTTGTTTTGCTTATTATAGAATTATTTAAATATATTCTTCATATCACCTGTTTCCTAGATTTATATACTAAAATATATATTCTAATAGTTTGTGGCATGCCCTTGATTTCTACCAAAATAAAAGACAATATTTTTTAATTTATTTTTAATTGGAGAATAATTGCTTTACAGTTGTGTTGGTTTCTGCCATCCACCAACACAAAAAATAAAAGGCAATATTTATTGAGAATGCCCAAGTAACCTCAGAATTTTGCAATACTGATACACCTTAAAAAATCAACCTGTGTCTCTATTACTCTTATCTATTAAGTTAGCCTAATAACATAATTTATCAAAAGTACCTTACCATAAAAATTAAGACAAAAGTATAAAATGTTAAAAAATTATTTGAAGTGACAACATTTTCTAGTTTGAACTGGTATGTGAAAATATGTATCAATACCTTTTTCACAATATGCAAAGCCAACCCCAGTCCCAAGAAGTAAAAACCCTCCTCCTCTGCATCTGCCCTCAGTGAAACATCTTTAATGAAAAATTATACCAAGTAATATACAAGTCAATGCTCAGTATGAAGTTTTAAGGCAGAATTTTAATGACCAGGTAACACATTTGAGAAAAAAAGGACTTTTAAGTTACAAACTTTTTCACATTGTGGACCGAAGGTTCTGGCTTAATACTAGATATTGTAAAACATGCAGTCTTGTTCTAGTCACCCTCCTCCCTTTCCAAGGTTAGATAGACATCCTTCAAGGAGATAAGAAGTAAAAGAATTCCTGAAGAGGGAGCAAGATCAGACCATGACAGACTTTCTGAGCAGATAGTCATCCTTCCCACCCCTCTAGCTGTGCTCTGGCCAGGTATTGTGAAAGTTTGGAGTAGGAAAGGGGTTTATATCAATGCAATTTGCCATCAGCTGATGAGCTTATACAGTCCATGGAATTCTCCAGGCCAGAATACTGGAGTGGGTAGCCATTCCCTTCTCCAGGGGATCTTTCCAACCCAGGGATTGAACCCAGGTCTCCTGTATTGCAGGCGGATTCTTTACCAGGTGGGCCACCAGGGAAGCCCACTCTGGACAGGAGTGCAACACAAATGCTAGACAGGTTTGAGGACCTGAAAGACTTTACCTTGCTCCCCAAAACCAGGTACAGGAGTTTTTAATGGATCTCCATGATGAAAGATAGTAAAATGAGGTATATATAAATTGAGGCTGGTCCAGGAAACATGCACGTTTCTAGATTTGGCTTCAAGCTGCTGCTGCTGCTGCTAAGTCGCTTCAGTCGTGTCCGACTCTGTGCGACCCCATAGACGGCAGCCCACCCGGCTCCCCCGTCGCTGGGATTCTCCTGGCAAGAGAAGCCAAATAGAGAAGCTTCTATTTTTTACGCCTCCAAGAAAGTTGCAGATGTTAACTGAGAGAGACAGACTGAGTCAGGGCAAGGGAACAGGAGAGAGAAAGAAAGAGATTATCTGGAAACATCTTTGACTGTAATGAGAGTAACTATGTACAACTGGAGTGACCTGAACTATAAAGTACTCAATTCAGAAACAGTAGCAGACGGCACTATGAGAGGCTGTTGTTGACACCTGCAGGAGATTGTGTGCACTTCATCAGATGCCACTGTGGGCAGCCACAAACAGGTAATCTGGTAACCCCACCCAACAATGTAGCAGTTTAGATGCCACTAAAGCTACAATGAAAGCGAAAAAGGAGACCATCATTAACTTGTTGTGTTTAAATGTCACTAGATAAAATCTAGTAGGCATAACCAAGGCTTCCCAGGTGGCTCAGTGGTAAAGAATTCGCCTGTTAATGCAGGAGAAGCAGGTTTGATGCCTGGGTCTGGAAGATCCCCTGGAGAAGGAAATGGCAACCCACTCTAGTATTCTTGCTTGGGAAATCTCATGGACAGAGGAGTCTGGCAGGCTACAATCCATGATGTCATAAAATAGACACTACCTGGCCACTAAACAACAAGAACAAGCATAACCAAAATTATATTGACTGGTATCAGGCAGAAGAGGCACTTTATAAAATTTAAGTTGAATCACAGAAAAAATCACAGAAAAAAATTATTTTTTATGCACATCCGAGTACATAGCTTATAAAATTAAAACATTTTGAACTAAAAGGAACTTTAAAAGTTGTCTACTCCAAACTTGTCATTTAGCTGATAAAGAAGCAAAAGTCTTGTGAGGGTAAGAGGTTATTCTTACTTACACAACCTTACTCCACATAATTAGTAACACAGAACCAGAAGCCAGTGTCCTGTTTTCTAGTTTATAGTTCTTTCTTCTACATCATACTACGTCACTATCCTGTGAAAGCTATATTTATATTATTGCAATAAAAATTACCATTTTAACACATAAGCAATTTCATGTGAATTATGAATATACTTATACAAGCTTGACAGGTAGGCAACTACAGCATGTCAATTTTTATTCTTGCTCTCAATGAATGTTAAAAATATACCATCTGGGTGTTCAAAGTAATTTTTGCTTCTAGGTTTGCTAGAGGCAAAAAAAGGGATGTTTTATTATTAACACAACTCAAATCAAGTTGTTAAAACCAATTTTAAATATTTTATCACCAACCTGTCAACATATATGTAAAAACTAGATGAAAAATAAATCTATAGTAAATCTGACTTTTAAGTTTATTTTGTCTAGTAAGACAAATGTATTGCAGCTTCCCTGGTGGCTCAGATGGTAAAGAACCTGCCTGCAATGCAGGAGACCCAGGTTGGATCCCTGGGTTGGGAAGATCCCCTGGAGAAGGAAATGGCAACCCACTCCAACATTCTTGCCTGGAGAATCCCATGGAGAGAGGAGCCTGGCAAGCTACAGTCTGTGGGGTCGCAATGAGTCAGGCATGACTGAGCGAGTAACACACACAGAAAGAAACTATACCAGATATGTTTTGGGGATACTTTCTTTAATCTTTGTTTTTTTATAGAAATACATTGATACATGCTGTTTGGAAGATTTACTATTAAGCTGATTGCCCAGGTAAACGTGAGTAGAAACTTTAGGGTCCTTTTGATTTTTTTTTTCCTTCTGATTTTTGGTTACAATCATGTTCCATTTCTCATTAAAGGAGAAGTACAAGTATATACAAAATGCCTCATTATTTTGTTGGGGTCTTTTGTATTTTATGTCATGCTAATTTCAATAAGTTTACTGAACTAATAACCTTCATCTCCTAACACCAAATCTGGTATTTTTCCTACTTTTAAGCTTTACATATTTACAAATATGTAGCCTGTTATAAGCCATTCTTTCCTAGAATTGATAAATGGATACTTTTCTTATATAATCATCATCATTTAATTTTCTTTTGAGATATTTCGAGAAGTCACATATTTATTTTACTAATCACAAGAATCATAAATAACTTTGAATGGAAATTAGCATTTACAAAAGATTTTGATATTCATTAGTGGATTTGATATTCAAAACAATCCAGAGAGGTAGAAATAATTTAAAAATAAGGATAATGTTAGTAACAAAAGAATGATATTGACAGGCAAGTTTATTTATCATTCTCAAAGATGCTTTTTAAAAAAAAGCTCAGGAAATTTAAATTGGCCAATGTCAAGTAGTTTATATTCCATACATACCCCAACTTAAATGTTAACAGAGGATTTATTTTAGACTAAAACCATCTTTAGTACAAATATTAATAAAAATACTTCATTAGTGTAAAGTAATAAAAAATGCAAGGAGATGTTATTCAATCATGAGAAGGAAAAAAATACAGACTTAGCCTTAGAACACATGTCACAAGTTACCTGACTCCTGCTGAGGGACTGAGAGAAATAATATTCCAGGAATAAGAGAGAAATGAGACACATTCTACCATCCCTGTATTTTGACATTAGAGTAACTTGGTGATGCTAAATACTAACAAGAAAAATAAAATCAATATTATTATGAATTAAAATTTTCCTAGGTATAGTGTTCTAAAATCAGTACTTATTTATGTGTGTATACGTAGACAGTTGTTACAGCCAAGTGGCTGAATCTCAGGATATTTAACCTTTCTATATCTGTGACTTATTATTATAGAAGTCTGTATCAGGATTCTCCCCCTGAGTAAGATACACTGGGATGCAACAGGCCAAAGCTCTCACTGAAGACCAAAAGTGCCTAACAAAAATATATCTTAAAGATACCAGAGATCTGTGAAAACAACGAGGATTCAATGAACTAAACTTTAATGAAGGGAAGAATCTTTCTGGCACTTTCTATCCCTTTCTGCTACTTCATTTTATTCATAAGATTAACACTACCCACATTATACAGATCACACTCACTTGTCTGAAACTCTTAGAACATCTTGAGAAATCATATGCTTTTTAACTTTAGAAAAGCAATATACTGCATATACTCTTCTATTATAACATCCATATCAAATCAAGCAAATTAACACTCCTATAGTAAAATCTATGAATATCCACTCTAATTGTGATGAATAAAAATTATAAACATTCTTTCACTAATTTAGGTCAGGGGATGATTTATAAGGAATCTTCTGGTCTCCAGAAGTTTTGATTTCAGAATTATACTAAAGAGAAATTTATTATATTTTTGTCATTAATTGTCTGCTTCCACTAAAAGGTCAGTTCTGTGAGGGCAAGGACTTTTTTACATTTGAATTATTGTAGCTCCAGATCCTAGAACACTGCATGATTCATAGGAAGCTTCAAGTAAGTGAGCACATGATGGTATGCAAAAGGATGCCCAGGAAACAAAAAAGGAGCTGCTTTTCAACCACAAGATGAGTGTGAGTACGGTTTATCTACTTTACCAGTAATGCTTCATAAGTAACTGAGGACTTTTCAGCTCAGCAGATGAAGATGTCCTGAAAAATTACAGCACTCACATATATCAAGTCAAGACCAACTGCAGATGTTTAATACAGAGGGAGCCTAGAGAATACAATAAAATAGGGAGAAATAATTTTTTTCATAAAGATGATCTCTATAAAAGCTCTTCATTTAAAATCCTCCACCTCTTCCTGGGGAATGGCAATTTATCAACAAAATCCTATGAACTGTTTGCATGGAAAAAAACTGCATGGAACAGAGGTCATTCCAATATACAAATACATACTAACAGTGCATTTAGCAAGCAAAATAGGAAAGAAAGAATGTAACATTTAAATTGGATCCATTTAAAAGACATTTCTTAACACAAAATACCTAAGCTTTTCATGATATTGCAATCTTTGTGTTGAATGAGATCTTGGGAGGTTACACAGGACTTATGCCTGAATCACCCTGGGCAGGGGAAAAGCTATATAGGAATCGACTTTTAAAAGAAACAGTCAAATAAGCACAATTTGTTTAAAAAAAAGTACCAACCAATGAGTCTTCATTTTACCTTATGATATGTCTGAGGGTGTACAAGGACTGTCACAGAGATACACAAATGAAGATAATGTCCCTGAAGTTGCAGAATTTTTTTCTTTTTTAAAGTAGAATACAATAAAGTTATTTAACTGAGGACTTAGAAGCATGAGGACATGTTCATCTGGTACTCAGAAATGAGACAGGAAAAACATCCGTGTAGGCTGGTAAAGAACTGTGGGACTTGATCAGAACCTTCCATGATGTTCAGTTTGTGGATGGGTGGAATTTATAAGGAAAGCAATTTCCTAAGGAAGGGAGAAGCATGTGAGAATACGTGGAATTAAGCATGACAGAGTGCAATAGCCTAAGCTAGGGCTTCCCTGGTGGCTCAGTTGGTAACGAGTTTGCCTGCAATGTAGGAGACCCAGGTTTGATCCCTGGGTGGGGAAGATTCCCTGGAGAAGTAAATGGCAACCCACTCCAGTATTCTTGCCTGGAGAATCCCATGCCCAGGGGAGCCTGGCAGGCTACCGTCTATGAGTTCACACGAGTTAGACACGCCTTAGTGACTAAACCCCCACCACCACACATCACTTTACTTATAAACCCAAGCAGAAAGCATGTGATGTGAATGAGGTAATGCAGTCGAGTCATGAAGGGCCTGGCCTCTGGAATTTGACCAACACTTACTCAATTAGCCATCATAGGCAAATGACCTGATTTCCTAAAGCCTTAACATATATTACAATTATAGGTAAAGCCAATAAAGCACTCAGAGTCTGGTACATAGTTTGAGTTCAGCATGTGTCACCTGTTAGTACCATCACTACTAATTGGCTTTATTGCCCTGCATTGTTCAAGAAAATAATTTGAAATGATCTATAAATATTTTAAAATTCACTAGCAACATGAAAGTATTACTTACAAGAACTATAATCAGTTTGTCATTTTAATAATTAATCTAGCATAGGGATGAGAAGGCAATGGCACCCCACTCCAGTACTCTTGCCTGGAAAATCCCATGGACGGAGGAGCCAGGTAGTCTACAGTCCATGGGGTCGCTAAGAGTCGGACACGACTGAGCGATTTCACTTTCACTTTTCCCTTTCATGCACTGGAGAAGGAAATGGCAACCCACTCCAGTATTCTTGCCTGGAGAATCCCAAGGACGGCGGAGCCTGGTGGGCTGCCATCTATGGGGTCGCACAGAGTCGGACACGACTGAAGCGACTTAGCAGCAGCACAGGGAATTCTACTCAGTACTCTGTATTGGAAAGAAATCTAAAAAGAAAGTGAATATATGTATAACTGATTCACTTTGTTGCACACCTAAAACTAACACATTATAAAGCAATTATACTCCAGTAAAAATATAAAAAATAATTAAATAAAAACAAGCTTGTTCATTCTTCCACAAAATAACACTAATAAGGTCTTACATAATTTTCTATTTCATAACAGAACTTATTTTTAAGTTGGCATATTTGTTATTCAACTCTGCAGGTCAAAGATGAATCCACCCCTGGGGCTCTTTATCTTACAGCATGCCGTGTGAGCTCGCCTGTGTGCAAAGCAGCCTGATCACTAATCAGCCTCAGTTAATCAGAACATCTGCCTTAGTGACTTAATATTTTAGAGTAAATGGGTAACCTTAAGAAATCAGAGGTCATGAAGGTTGCTCCAAAGACTCATCTCCTCATATTACATCCTGTTGAAATTTCTTAAAGGTCAGATCTAAATGTTTCTATGTTCATGTGCAGGCGCGCAGGCTCAGTCACATCCAACTCTTTGTGATCCACTGGACTGCAGCCTTCCAGGCCCCTCAGTCCATGGGATTCACCTGGCAGGAATTCTGGAGCAGGTTGCCAATTCCTCCTCCAGGAGATCTTCCTGACCCAGGGGTCAAAGTGGCATCTTCTGTGTCTCCTGCATTGGCAGACAGATTCTTTTACTGTTGAGCCACCTTGGAAGCTTCTATGTTAATAAATACTTCCATTTCTCTGAGAGATTTGCATGTTGGCTCCAATTTGAACTTACTAGTAGGAAAGCATGGAGAAGGAAATGGCAATCCACTCCAGTATTCTTGCCTAGAGAATCCTGTGGACAGAGGAGCCTGGTGGGCTGCTGTCCATGGGGTCACATAGAGTCAGACACGACTGAAGCAACTTAGCATGCATGCATGCGTTGGAGAAGGAAATGGCAACCCACTCCAGTATTCTTGCCTGGAGAATGACAGGGATGGAGGAGCCTGATAGACTGCCATCTATGGGGTCGCACAGAGTAGGACACGACTGAAGCGATTTAGCAGCAGCAGTAGGAAAGCATACAGCTTTCAGGATATGACAATAGTGGCAATTTCTGGGACTTCAGATTTCTTAGAATCCTCACTTTGACACAACAATATGTAGGACTCACCCAATAAGAAGGAAACATCTTTTGGCTAGACAACAGCTTCTGCTGCCGGGGACAGTATCTAACTCTCAGCAGCCCTGCATACCTCTATTGACCGAGTCCTCTAAAACAAACATACAGGTCATGTATCCCATGTTCTGTCAGAAAATTCCAATCACACACACAAAACCTTTTGATAATAAATCCAGCTGCTTTCATGTACTTCAGTGCTAAACAGACACACACAAATTTTAGTATAGTTTTTTTCTACCCCATCATATTAACCCATAAGATTTTCTCAAGATGTATGCCAGAATTTCTCCTCAAAGTTGTGAAGGAAGAGGGACTTATGTGTATGTCATTCCCTGTTTCTATAACCTTTAATTATTGTTAAATATACTGAAAATAAAAATGCACATTTGTAGATTTTCATTAATCTGTACCCAATGCAGTTACCTTCTATGTCACTATTGCAAATTGTTGTAAGATTTCCCGTAATTAACCTTGACTCTATCAACATCTGTATAAAAATATAGAAACTAATTATGGGTATCATAATTAGTTTCTATTGGATTTATATTTCTATTGGATCCAACATTTTCTGTTGGATTTATACTCCTAATCCCTTTCCCAAAAGGCTCTGAGGCAGCTAGACTTTGAACAGTTCCTTTCAATTTATAGAGTACCTTTGATTTTTTTATTAGACCCTCACAACAGCCCTATTAACGCATTTATAATTGTGATAAATTTCTGATTGAGAAAATTGTCTTGGAGTGGTCAGGTGACTGGTCCAAAACCAAATGCCCTCCAAATTCCTCTGCCTGGGTTCTATCTGAAATTAGCATAATCCTATAGATGCTATATTCTTTTCACTTCACCACACTGCCTCCTGTAAGCAGGCAGCAGTGAAGATGACTTGTAAAAGATATATTAATGGAATAGCTTTTTCCCATGTAATTAAGCTTGAGTCAATCACCAGGCACTCAGAATTACCAAGAATTTAGGAGGATACTAAATTTTTATGCATCCTCACTCACAAGTCTTATACTTTACCTTATTCCAAATTAAAAATTTATCACAGGGCAGATGGCACTAAACTCATCCAACATAGCAGAAAAATCTGCTCCTAAGCCATCCAGAAGTCCATACAATCCTATCATGGACCAAGCGGACCAAAATATCCTAGCAGGACCAGTAGGCCTCTATAATCTCGAATTACTCGTCCAGTACATTTGGATAGGAATATGATTGTTTCCAGCTTTGTCAACTGTAATAATAGGATCATTAATGACCTTAAAAGCTTCAAAAAACAGTCTGGAAGCCCAATCCCAGGGAAATATTATGTATCATCCCTAACAATAACAACCACAACTGGGGTTGATGATTACGCATAAGAAGCTAGTATCCTTGCTTACCCTGAATGGATCATCCCAGAGAAGATATGGTAGGTAGTGTTCAGTGATTTATCATAATCTGGGACTCAGAAATCCCCCTACCATGTACAGTTTTCACTTTTCATTAAAATTAAAAATAGACCATATGGTATGGACTTAAATTACTTGAATAATGGGCCAGTATATGAAACAATAGGACCTTGAGCCACTTTCTTAAGAATAAACTATAACTGGAAGTGAATAAATTAGGGGAAATATAAAGAGATAAAATTTCATCTCCTAAAATGACACCCTGTTATAATTGAAACCTAACTCATGCTACTATGTTAAATACCAGGCTATTTCATTGTTAAGAAACATGCAAAAGTGTCCGCTAACCCAAAAAGCTCATTTTAAAAATGCATATGGATCTAAAATGTCAGATAGATTTGAATTCAAAGTAAAATTTTCTAATTTTCCAGTTTGGGGAAGTTACCTGACTACACTTGATTTCAACTGTTCATCTGAAAATGAGAATAAGAATTGGTAACTTCCAATATTGTTGTATATATCATGTCTAGCACATCATACGTGTGCATGGTCAGTCATGTCCGACTCTTTGGGACACCATGAACTGTAGTCCGCCAGGCTCCTCCGGCCATGGGAGTATCCTGGCAAGAATACAGGAGTGGGCTGCCATTTCCTACTGCAGGACATCTTCCCGACCCAGGGATTAAATCTGAGTCTTCAGTATTTGCAGGTGGATTCTTTGCCACTGAGCCACCTGGGAAGCACGTGTAAGGGATCGGCAAACAGCAATTCTAATGTTCTACCAAGATTTAAAGGAAAATATTTCTTTGGCCTGAAACTCACTGTCAAAGTTGTAGGGTAGACATAAAGTAAGATTTATTCTTTAGAATAAGGGAAACTAATTGCAAGTTAGGCTATAATTTCAAATATGAAAATAATACATCACTGTGATGACTTGATGTGTTGTATCCATAGACCAATATAATTATGATCTCCATTTCGTTATTTCTCTAAATCTGTAAAATAAAAGTTTATACTATTTGTAAGTTGTTGACTAAGCCACCTAAAAGTTGGTCGGTCCTGAGAAAGCTCTTAGATAAGGTTTTAGAGGATACTCTTTTTATATTTCAAGGTGTATTGCAACCCATGGGAGACTCCCCCAAAGCCCCTCCTCTTGTGTGCTACTCAGAAAGCGTGAGAGCCAGAAAGGACACGGTAGTGCAGACGTGTTACCAAGGCTAGGACTGGATGAAAAGAACATTTTCACATATGACAAACAGTACATGTATAGAAAGGTGGTTAAATCTTAAGTAACCTGCAGGCTCCACATATTTCACAATCACCTTTTGAAATAACTGCTGCCACTTGAGTAGTACAGTCAAAACATCGCAAGGCTGTCAATTTATTCTCTAACTTTTAAAATTCTATCACCCGTTTCCCTAAGGTAACCAACTGTAATGTATTAACTCTCCAAAGATAGGAAGACACATTTGCATTATATATTACACTAATATTTTCCTCAATTTCTTAATTTTACAGAAAGCAAATATAGACTTTAAGTTCATATTAATGTAGCTTGTGCTTAACTATCTTTTACTGCATTTGGATTTTTTAATTGGTGAAATGGGTATCTATGCTGAAAAAGGTGCATTGGGGTAGAGAAGTTTTATATTCCTTTGCCACAGATAATCTTCTTTATTACTTATCATAATGAGTTAAGTGCTATTTTCCTGAAACTTTGAGGTCTCATGTTTATTTTTTAAAACCAAACTTTAGCTTAGCATGCAGTTTAGGTTTATCCCTTAAGCACTTGCTACAGGCTTTTTAAAATATGCATGAAATGGTTAGTTAATGCATTATTTTTTCCTTTTTTGCAACTATATAAGTTTCAACAACACTATTGCACAGAAACCTTCCATTTTCAGTTGAATTTTTTTTTATCAGACATGTAAGTGTAAATCTAGCAAAGCAAAACAGAGTAAAATTGGAGATCAAGATGGAAATCACTTCCCTGTCACAAACACATCAGTAATACATCTACATGTAGAACAACTCTTGAAGAAAAATAACTGGGTACTGGCAGAAAGATTCCTGTATAGCCAAGGCTGAAAGAAAGATCCACACAGAATCAGGTATGAAGGGAAGAAAAAAAAATTAGGCAGGACCTGTGCCCCAGAGGAAAAGATTTACAGAGACAAAGATCCTCCGTGGGGAATGAGTGGTACAAGCCACACACTGGGTGCTCCAGTCCTGGGGTTTGAAAAAGGGAAAATGGTTGGCTGGAGGACTGGTAGGACTAGCAGGAAAGCTGTGGGAAGCCTGGACTCCACTCAGCAGGACTGTACTTGTGCTTGCTTGCTCCTGAAGCAGGGAAGAAAAGGCAGATTGAAACCACACAGGTTTCAATGACTAGTTTCCCATGACCACTCTAGTACGTGCCCCAGCTTGAGTAGAGTTAATGCACTAAGATTGCTTACTTCAAATCACAGCTTCACACTGGATGGAGGGCTACCAAAACCAAGGAAAGAACCCGGCCATGAGAAACAGCAGCAGCTCAAAAGTGGCATCTGAGAAGGGAGGGGACAGTCATTACTGGTGCTTGCAAGGGCAGTACCTCAGAAATAGCCCGGGTCCACCAAAGCCTGCACCCTGACACTGAGAGCCCACATGGGCCCTGCCTGCCCTCCAATGCAGCCACACAACAGGATGGGGGCAGCAGAGCACAAGAGGAGAAACTGGCCGTGAGGGACAAAGGAGATTCAAACAAGAGGCATCTGAGAAGGGTAGGAGTAGTCAATGTTGACAGTTGTACAAGCAGCACAACCAACCTCTAGCTGTATCTGGACCACCAGCATGCACACCATCACATACTAAGAGCCCAAATGGGCACCTCTTGCTCCCATATAACTTCCCTCTGGGACAAGGGTGCCGATACTGGGAAGTAGAAGAACATACACCTAAAGTGAACTGAGCCAGTTTGGACTTGAACTTCAGAGCTTCTGCTCTAGTAACTTAGGGTCTGACACTACCCTAGTAGGGCAATGACAGCCACTGAACACAGGGGACAGCCGCTGACAGCCTGCCTCATAGCAAGCTCCAGCCCTAGCCTGTCCATCTCCAGCTCCACCTCCTACCAAGGTGAAAGCTGCCAGCACAACTTAAGGAAAGATGTAAGTCGGGTTCATGATAAATCCAGCTCTCCAACTGAAGACTCCATAAGGTCACTCCAGCGTAAGGATCCCCCACCTTCAAGACATAGCTGCTCTCATCTTCTGCGATGGCCCTACTCACCTTCCGCAACAGCCCACACACTGCAGTGTGTTTCTCTCTAAATAAATCCACTTCTTACCTATCACTGTGTCTCTCATTGAATTCTTTCTGTGTTGTGACATCAAGAACCTGAGTTTCATTAAGTCCTGAGACCAGGTGTGTGATCTCAGTTGGAAGACCATGGGATTTGGCTGGGTCCAAGGCCTGGCCACATGAGTTGAAGTCCCAGTCTGAGGTGGATGGTCTCAGTATGAATTCTTCATGAATATAAAGGAAAGAAAACTCATGATTACCAATACAAATAAAAAAAGAATATAAAAATGGCCTGAAATCCCAGAGGTTAACTATTGTCAACATTTTGCTGTATGTCATTCTAGAATTTATATATATATATATTTACATATTTGTATATTAAAATATGTAATATATTTTTAAAGCAAATAAAAATGGAATCACACCATACATAGGGCCTTGTAACCTCTTTTTTTCCATCCATTAATGCCTATGAACATTTTCCTGTATTAGTAAAGAAAATTTCAAAAAAAAAAATAAAGATAGCCATAGACAACTGTTTCTCCTAATTTAATAGAGACAGAGAAAGAGAACTAAAATGAGAAGACAGAGGAATTTGTCTCATTTGAAAGGGCAAGAGAAAATGCCCCCCAAAACAAAGTACGCAACAGAAATAAACAACTGACCAGATGAAGAATCCAAAACAGTAGCAAACCAAATCCAACAATACATAAACAGGCTCAAAGACCATGATCTAGTGAAATTTATTCCAGGGATGCAAGGAAGGTTCAATATTCACAAGTCAAACAATGTGATATACCACACTAACATAAGGAATGATAAAAATCACATAATCATTTTAACATATGCAGAAAAACATTTCACAAACTTCAACATCTGTTCACGATGAAAACTCCTGAAGTGTATGTGCTGGTGGTGGTGGTAGTTTAGTTGCTAGGCTGTGTCCAAGTCTTGTTATCTCATGCACTGTAGCCTGTGAGGCTCCTCTGTCCATGAGATTTCCCAGACAAGCATACTGAAGTAAGCTGCCATTTCCTTCTCCAGGAGATCTTCTCAACCCAGGGATTGAACCTGCATCTCCTGCACTGCAGACAAATTCTTTATTGCTGAGCCACCAGGAAGTCCAAAGAGGGTATAGAGGGAATATATCTCAACATAATAAGATCTAATTATGGCAAACCCACAGCTAACATCACATTCATTGGTGAAAAACTGAAAGCCTTTCCTCTAAATCAGAAACAAGACAAGAATGCCCACTATCACCACTTCTACTTAACGTAGCATTGGAAGTCTTAGCCACAATAACCAGACAAGAAAAAGGAATAAAAGTCATCCAGTTTGGAAGGGAACAAGTAAAACTGTCACTATTTGCAGATGACATGATAATATCATTAGATAAAACCCTAAAGTCCCCATTGGAAAACTACTAAAATAAATTCAGTAAAGTTGTAGGATATAATATTAATATACAGAAATCTGTTGCTTTTTATATACTAATAATAAATTATCAAAAAAGAAAACAATGCCATTTAAAATTGTATCAAAAAGAATAAAATATCTAGAAATAAACTTAACCAACGAGTATTAAGACCTTTACATGGAAAATTATAAAACATTAATGAAGGAATTTAGAAATGATATAAAAAGTGGAAAGATATACTGTGTTTTGGCTTGGAAGAATATTCTTAAAAAGTCTGTATTTTACCCAAAGCAATCTGTAGATTTAATGCAATCCCTATCAAGTTACCCATGACATTTTTTCACAGAACTAGAACAAAGTATCCTAAAATTTACATGAAACCACAAAAGATCCTGAATTGCCAAAGCAATGTGGAAAAGAAAGAACAAAGATGGAAGTATGACAGTTCCAAACTTCAAACTATACTACCAAGCTACAGCAATCAAAACAGTATGATATTGGCACAAAAACAGACACACAGATAAATGGAACAGAACAGAGAACCCAGAAGTAAACCCACACTCTTTTGGTCAATTAGTCTACAACAAAGGAGGCCAGAATAAACGATGGGAAAAAGACAGTCTCTTTGCTGGGAAACTGGATCACATGTGACTTCCTGGGTAGGAGAAGAGAGAAGGCTGTGCCTTCTGCCAGACTTGTGTCCTCAAGTCCTAGGATATGATATGATTTCTGGATGTTGTAAAGCCCTCTTGGCCCATACATTAATACCCAAGCATTGAAAACGGTCAAGCAATGAGAGTTCTGAGTTGGGCCCCTGATGATTATGGGTTTTCTGCATCATTCTTGCATTACTTACTTACACATTACATACACATAAGAATGAAAGAGATTTCTGTATTTTTTAACTCAATATCTTGGGTTTTCAGTTGCTTGCAGCTGGATATATTCTTAATAGATACATAAAACACAAATACACATATACCAAAAATAATTAATAAAATTTGAGCCCATCTAATAGAGCAGACAACCATGGCTAAATGAAGTAAAAATACATATACAACAAGCTATAAATAATATTTAGTAAGCTTCTGATAAAACCCCGAACTATAAGATGTATAACATAATTTTGTCCTAATATGATGTTGATGTTTCTTCTCCTTTGTGTCCAAGGTTTATGGGTAACTTTCAGTGTGTCACACTCTTCTCCACATCATTCATCAATAGGTGAAATTTCTTTGCAAAAGGATTCCACTCTCAACCCACAATGCCTAGACATTTAATATATATTCTTCAACCCCTGTTGTTCTTGACCCAGGAATCTAACCCTGTCTCTTATGTCTCCTGCATCGGCAGACAGGTTCTTTATCACTAGCACCATATTGACATCTAAATACTTTATTTACGACCTAAATCTCAATAGCTAAATTGTACAAGACTTTTATCTCTTTAGTTTATATGAGACCCCAAGCTTTAAATATGTGTATTAGCTTTTTCTTAAAATACATGTTGATACATCTTGGATGATAAGCATAACAATCAACCAAACTTTTAAAATTACATTTTCTGTGATATTGTTGCAGATAACACTTTAAGAAATCCTCACTGCAAAATAATTATGATTTAATGCAATTCAAGCCAAAGAATGTTTGCCAAAATAAGAAAACTTGAGATGACATCATCAATACAGCCTAATTAAATTTCTAGTATTTATTCTGCTATGTAGAAGGAACACACTGAATAAGCCTGAAGTATCATCCTTACATCCAAAAACCCTACACCCAATGGGACAGTATAAGATATTTCTGCATAAACTCTTCAGATAACAATATAAGGCAATGTTGACATGATACAAAGAAAGATGAAATTTACAGACAGGTGAAATTTACAATAAGTAAATTTAAATTAAGAATCATTAGTGAGAGTCACTCAGTCATGTCCAACTCTTTGCAACTCCATGGTCTATACAGTCCATGGAGTTCTCTAGGCCAGGATACTGGAATGGGTAGCCGTTCCCTTCTCCAGGGGATCTTCCCAACCCAGGGATCAAACCCAGGTCTCTCACATTGCAGGCAGATTCTTTACCAGCTGAGCCAGATAGTTTAAATATTAGGTCAAAGTTTTGTGGAACAAGTTAGATTAGACAGGGAGGAGAAAGCTGACCTTGCAACACTGGTGCCTAGAAATGATCCACTTTTTGAGCCATTAATGGTCATGTCTATAAGTAGCATATCTAAGTAGGGGATCAAATTTTGAATTTTTTCACTAGATTGTAAGCTATATGAAGACAAACTATATCTATCTTGTTCTGTACTGCAGCTTAAAGACTTTATGTAGTCCCTAATATATGATCAATGTTTAATATTTCTTAAATGATTAAAAGAAAATGCATACTAATTTCAAAAAGGACACTCATACATATATTATAAATAATTGTATTTGGAATAAATGTTAATATTAAAAATACAAATATTGCAGAAGTTCTGCAACTTGTCATTTGTATAAATTACTCAATTTCTGATAGTATTTGACATTTGCCAAATTTAATTTTATCAGAAGAGAGGAAGAGAATATACACACATTCACACATACATAAATAAGACTATGAATTACCAGAGAAAAGACTAAAAGGAAGGTAGCCAAGGAGAGAAATAGGTGCTCTTGGGAGCCTGGATAATGTTGATCTATTGAACAGATGACAACAGAAAAGTGCAGATGCCAAAACAGGTCTAACACTATCAGTGGATGAGATAACTTTGATTAAATAAAATTGAGAACTAAATGTACTAAAGATCATTATTTTACTGACATTGAAAACTAAATTTAAGGGACAGATTCTGAACGGAAATGACTGAAATGAAATTGGATGAAAATCCATTCATAAGGATTTTTTTTTTAAAAAACCATAGGTCCAATAAAGGTGAGTGCCTGATAAAGAATAATCTTACACTGACAAGGAAGGGACTACTTGCCCTTTTAGATTTTCCTATAGACCAGTTTTATGTTTCTTTGGGGGCAATTTTCAGTCTGTGGAGTTAATTTTATAATGAGAAATGATTTATCAAGGTATATGCTTGATGTTTTTTAATTCACTTCTTTTACTGAACCAGATTATATTCATAAATCACTGATCCTTTGTCACCTTGCTTATATATTTCAGCTTCAGTAAATAGTCTTTTGGTGTTCTCACTAATGCCCTAGTCAATTTTCAATTCTGTATATAGATATTTATCTCAACTAGATGTCAAAATGACATTTGAATTAGTAGTATGCCTTACATTCCTGACCTCTGTTTTTACTGATACTTGGTTTAATTTTTAAATGGTGTATTTGTGCTTCAGGCACAGTATTAACAGAAATGCAAATATCTGGATAGAAGAATTTCTTGGTATTTTTATGCATCTACAATTATAGAAAGCTTTATAAATAGACATGTTTTAACATCTTTAAAAAACAAAGGCTCACTTCAGACTTTTAAGCATAATTATTTTCTCCAAGAAGATTCTTAAAAAAAATAATTAAGCAGTTAATATACAATAACTTGCACATATTTAGTATGTACACTGTGATAAGTTTCAATGTGTAAACACCATAAAATCATATTTATAATCAACATAATCAACATATCTATTATCACATAAAAATTTCCTCTTACTCCTTAGCAATCCCTTCATTCCACCCCTTCTTGTCCCTACTGTTACCAAGCAACCACTGATCTGCTATACATTGGTAAATATTAGTTTATATATCTTAGATTTTTACAAAATGTAATCAGACATTATGTGCTTTATTTTTCTGGTATAAACTTCTTTCACTCAACATATAGTAAGAATCTTCCATATTGTAGCATGTATCGAGAACTCTTTCCTTTTTATTGCTAAGAACTATTCAATTGTGCAATATAGCACAGTTTATCCATTCACCTCTTGATGGACATGTGGGTTGTTCCCAGTTTTCCACTGTTAAAAACAAAGCAGGTACAACATTCTGTATAAGTCTTCGTGTGGGGCTTCCCAGGTGATTCTAGTAGCAAAGAATGTGTCTGCCAATGCAGGAGATGCAAGAAGTGCAGGTTTAATACTTGAGTGGGAAAGATTTCCTGCAGTAGGAAATGGCAACCCACTCCAGTATTCTTGCCTGGGAAATCCTATGGACAGAGGAGCCTGACAGGGTACAGTCCATGGGATCGCAAAGAATTGGACATGACTGAGCGCGCGTGCACACACACACGTAAGTCTTTGTATAAATATATGCTCTTAGGAGTAGAAAGCCTGGTTCACATGGTAGGCATGCATTTAACTTTTTAAGAAATTTCCACACAATTTCCCAAGTGATTACACTATTTCATTAAGTGCATTTTGCCCAGACTGTAGGAGAGTTCCAGTTGTTCTTTATCCTTGACCACATTTGGTAAAGTCAATCTTTTTAATTTTAGACTAATAAATGTGTGATGGTATCACATTGTGGTTTTAATTTGCACTTCCTAATATCTTGGAGAAGACTCTTGAGAGTTCCTTGGACTGCAAGGAGATCAAACCAGTCAATCCTAAAGGAAATCAGTCCTGTCCTGAATAAGTTCATTTGGCCACCTGATGGACTGATCATTAGAAAAGACCACGATGCTGGGAAGGATTGAAGGCTGAATGTTCCAAACTCGACTTTTGAGCCACTCTGATGGTGATAGAGAACTGACTCATTGGGGTCGCAAAGAGTTGGACAGACTGAGCAACCCACAAAATCCCATATCTAATGATTTTTTGAGATTTACTACAGAGATGATCATATCATGTATGAATAAAGACAATTTCAACTATTTCTCTTTCATTTGGATGTTTTCTTTTTCTGCCCTTACTGCTATTGAAAACCTCCAGTACAATAATGAATAGACCTGGTAAGGGTGGACATCCTTGTCTTGGACTCCATCTTAGGGGTATAGCGCCCATGCTCTCACCATGTAGTATCACCTTATCTCTAGGTTTTTAATATATGTCATTCATCAATTTGAATACTCCTTCATTTACAGTAATTATTGACATGATTATATTTAAATACATTATCCTGTTTTCTAATTGTCCTTCAAATCTCTTTTTCCTTTTCCTCTTGTCTTGCCTTCTATTGCATTAGTTGAAGAATTTTATTATCGTTTGCTCCTTTGTTGGAGGTACAGCTACTTGCTTTCTTAATTGTTGTTTTAGGGTTCATAGTATACATCTTTCAGAGAAGGCACTGGCAACCCACTCCAGTACTCTTGCCTGGAAAATCCCATGGACAGAGGAGCCTGGTAGGCTGCAGTCCATGGGGTCGTTAAGAGTCGGACACGACTGAGTGACTTCACTTTCACTTTTCACTTTCATGAATTGGAGAAGAAAATGGCAACCGACTCCAGTGTTCTTGCCTTGACAATCCCAGGGACAGGGGAGCCTGGTGGGCTGCCGTCTATGGGGTCACAAAGAGTCAGACACGACTTGACACGACTTAGCAGCAGCAGCAGCAGTATACATCTTTAACTTACCATTGTTAGCCTCCAAGTGGTATTATGCCATTTCACATATAGCATAAGTAACACTGTGATGATTCCTTACGACCCTGCGCTTCCCAACTTTCACGCTCTGCTCTCAGTCTATCCAGCAGATACCTGTTATTTTTCAGTAATAGACCTATGCAGTGCATTCTTTAGTATTCCAGTGGAAAAGGAAAGTCAACACTTTACCTTCATGTTGGAAGAATGTCAATATACCTGGATGGTTAACATCAGGACAATACTAAAAAACCCTACTTATTTTTCTAATACTTAAAGCTGATTTGGCTGACATACATTTTTCTAGTGGCTGTGTCTTCATTAAATATGTAGATGACAATTTTATAGTCTAGGATTGAACAATACTCTCAAGAAGACACTGTTCACCTGTTACAATCAGCCTCTAAAAGGCAGAGGTGCCCAAAGACAAACCGCAATTCTGCTTACCAATTGTGAATGATTTAGGTAATTTGCTATCTAAGGAAGGACTGGTAACTGATTCTGAAAGAGCTCAGGGAATCCTGGCCTTCTTGCATCCCATAACAAAGAAACAGCTGAGAGGATTTTGAGGTCTAACTGGATATTGCAGGAGTTGAATACCTAATTTTTCTTCTCATCGTCCAACTTCTGTATGCATTACTAGTCTGGTTGACCAGACCCAAATGTATGGCCAATAGAAAGAAAAAAGACTAGAGATGCCTTAAATTTTTCATCGACTCAGATTCCAACATTAGGCCTTATCACAAATTACCATTTTATTCTCCTCCTTCATGAAAATAAAGGAAATTTTCTAGAAGTATTAACTCAAAGACACAGTGACCAGCATCGAACCATAGGCTATTACATCCAGGAGCTATATTCAGTGGCAAAAGAACTGTGTATGAGGGCTGTTTCAACAACAGCTGTCTGTGCAATGATACAGAAGAGCTTATAATTGGTCTCCTTTGACTGTATTACACACTCAGTTGAATCCCTTTTGAATTCTCATATTCAGCACTGATCTGTGAGACGACTCATCTTTATGAGGTACTGTTGCTTTCCTTACTCAAGATTACTTTGGCTGAATGCAATAATCTTAATCCCAAAACTTTGCTTCTAGCACCACAGGAAGAAAACAGTCACAACTGCATTTTACTAATTATTTTCTTATTTCTAGAAGTTATTTTTCAAGAAATTTCTATTAATAATGCTGACTTAATTTGGTTTACAGATGGATCCTACTTAAAAGATGAACAGAGACATTACTGAGTTGGACATGAAATAACATCCACCATGCACCTAACTGAAAGTTTGTACTTAACAGACAAAAATTTGACACAACCAGCTGAATTAATTGCTCTAATCTGGATTTGTCAACCAGCCAAAGACCAAATAGCAAATATTGACACCAATAGCCATTAAGCTTTCAGAGTGGTTCATGATTTTGGAATGCTTTAGAAGCAAAAAGAATTCCTTACTTCCTCAGGCCAATCCATAAAACTGGGAAACTAGTCTCAGAATTGTTAGACTCTATAAAATTATCCAGATGATTACCCATTTTCAAAATACATGGATATCCCAAATTTGATTCAATAGATGCCACAGGAATCAATTCGCTGACTCAGCAGTTAAACTATTTCTGTCCAGCTTTGAGAATGTCTGCTACTTAAACCTGATCCCAATGTGTCAAGCTAATTTCTTCAAAAATTAGCCCTGGATGATGAACAACTAATATGCAAGAAGAAAGGTTGTCTTTGGTCTCACATCACAAATATGGTTTGAACCAAATAAGAGGTCTCTAATGCCTATAGGTGTTTAATTATCTTTACTCTAGCACATGCATTCCATAATCCATTGGGATACTGGAAAAAATGATGTTACTGGAGAAACAGTATATATGGGAACACTCCCCCACAGTAGCCCACAATGAATTTCCCTAAATATAGTCCCCAAAAGCCACTTCATGGATCTTGAGGTCACTTTTCCCTTCCTAAAGAACATTTTGAAGTATGGTGACTGGATGTTGTCCAAATGCCACCATCAAGGATATAAATATATTTTGGTAACAGTTTGTATATTCTCATATGAAGTGGAAGAATTTTCTAGGAGAGCAATGGCTTTACCAGTATAAAATCTGCTATTGGACAGTAATTTCTATTTGGATGGATTCTGAGTTGCACAGCAATCAAGGGATTCACTTTACTGAACAAAAAATTAATTCCACTTGTGGCATTTGGCCAATAATGCAGCATATTCACTATGCTTATTATCCCCAACCTTTGGAATTGGTGAAAAGAACTAACAGTACTGTCAAAACTCAATTGGCAAAATTCTCAGAGGTTTTTAATCTTTCATGGCCAAAAGGCCTTTCACTGGTGCTTCTCAATCTCATGCTCACTCCTTTTGGGAAACATCAATGGTCTCTTTTTGAAATAATCCTTGGGCAACCTTTGTGCTTAGATGTAGGCCTCTTAAGATGAAGGCATACTTAAAGGTGACATACTATATTATTGCCAAGAACTTATTAAATCCCTTAAAGGAAATGAAAAGTTATTAACTAATTCCTTTCCCAATGAGCTACAGGAGGTGAAGACCTGAAGAACCACAGGTTATGGCCTGGAGATTTTATCTACTGGACAAGACTTCAGATAAAGGACTTTTATAGACACAATGGCAAGGGCCATATCAGGTCTTGTTAACAAATCCCTGTGGTGCAAAATTTAAAGCAGTAAACTCTTGGATTAGCATGTCTCACCTCATAAATGCTTCCTCTCTTGAATGCACTACAACTCCTATTTCTGACACCTGACCTCTGCTAACTACCAGACCAGGATGAGATGATGATGATATATGAAGGAGACAGCTAACCAAATATGCTAAGCCAGGACTGTATGTTAACCACTTTGATAATTTCTCACATTTTTTATTATGAACTAAATGCATTTTTTCCCTTGGGCTCAATCATATGCAAGTTTCAAAAAAAAAAAAGAAATCAATCCAACTACTGGGTTTCTGGCCAATTACCTATGGCCAGCACTTCTGGATTACTCTGATGGACTTCATCCCTTCAAAATTCAGACTGGCTGACCCTTAGGAATTATGTAGGGCTTCCCTGGTGGCTCAGACAGTAAACTGTCTGCCTGCAATGCAGGAGACCCGGGTTCAATCCCTGGGTTGGGAAGATCCCCTGGAGAAGGAAATGACAACGCACTCCGGTACTCTTGCCTGGAAAATTCCATGGACTGAGGAGCTTGGTAATCAGAGCAGCAAGCTAGAGCTAAATCTAGAAACATAACAACCAGACTCTTTGGTGTCATTACTCCTCAGTTATGGGATGGATTTATCTGTCTGACATCAGGATATGGCCACCTAAATAGGAAGGCCCCTCTCTTCTGGGAACAAGCCAATCATGCCAAGGATAATCAACCTAACAATACTCAGACACTAAGATGGATAATCCCTGAAAGTTTTCAGTATACTATAACTTTGGGGTCCAGTTACTTTGGTTTGGAACTGATTGATTTAAGATGATCAGAAATACATTGTGTAGCTCCTAATGGGACCCAGAGAATTTGTGGAACAAACTTACTGCCTTGGTTTCCCTGAGGTTGGTAAGAAAGAGTCAAAGTTGGTGTCCTTTGGCTCAAGGTCACCTATTGATAACCTTGAAAACAGCCCCTGCCAGTCTGCCTCTAATATAGGCATGCAGGGTTCAATAAATTTTCCAATGGTATGACCATTTGGCCACGATATGCTTCTTCACTTATATGAATAGATGTCATTACTTACATAGATGCTTTAACAAAATCTTTTCAGCAAGCTTTGAAAGATAAACTTAAGCCATTAGCTTGTTAAACTCAGAAGACTCCATGATAAGAAAAGTAGTCTTACAGAATCACATGACCCTTAATATTCTAACAGCTTCCTAAGGGGACATTTGTGCTATAATACATACTGAATGTTGTGTTTTTATACCTTATGAGTCTTCTAATATAACCTGCATTATGACACATATAAAATAATCAAATTTCTGCTCTGAAGAATCCTTTCCAAGTTTAGGAAAAACATTAGGAAAATGGTTTGGTTTAGGAGGTTCCTGGCTTAAATCTTCACACTGTTAAAGGCTTCCCTAGTGGCTCAGATAATAAAGAATCTGCCTGCAATGCAGGAGACCTGGGTTCAATCTCTGGGTCTGAAGATCCCCTGAAGAAGGGAATGGCTACCCATTCCAGTATTCTTGCCTGAAGAATTCTGACAGAGGAGCCTGGAGGGCTACAGTTCATGGGATCGCAAAGAATGGGACACAACTGAGCAACTGTCACTTCAATCACATTGTTACACCTACTGGCGATTTTGCTTTTGTTTTGTATAATTTATGAAGGGATTGTTTCTTGTCTTCCAGGCTAAGTATCATCTAATCCTACTAAGTTAATGATATTTAAACAACTTAAGACTATTGTGATCACTTATATAGTTCTACATGAAATGAAAATGTACAATGTGCATGTAAATTAAAATTGGCCTAAATCCTATTGAACAATTTGCAACTGACTGTTAGTCTCTGCCAGACATCTTACTAACACAGCTCCCTAAAAATAAGAAAGAAACGAGCAGTTAAGACCTGGCAGCCAACATGACAGACTATAAGTTTAGGTAACCAACCACCTTGGTATTGAAAGACCAAATATTTGATAACCTAATGCTGTCTATCAAAAAAATTAATGATCAAAAGGGAGAATGATGAAGTAAAATTATTTTAAGTCAGGACAAGAAAAAATTTAACATTGAATTTTCTATGCCATTTGAGCTCCTAAACGTCTCCCCTTGAGTGTGTACTGTGCATCTGCTTTGGGGCTTCCCAGGCGGCTCAATGGTAAAGATTCCACCTGTCCATGCAGGAGACACAGAAGATATGTGTTCAATCCCTGGGTCAGGAAGATGCCCTGGAGGAGAAGATGGCAACCCACTCCAGTATTCTTGCCTGGGAAATTCCATGGACAGAGGAGCCTGGTGGGCTGCAGTCCCTGGGGTCACAAAGAGTCAGACACGACAGAGCATGAACACACATCCATCTATCTGCATTATACATTAACTAGATCCCCTTTAGAGACAGAGGAATGTCTACTTGCCAGAAAGGTAACATTTTCAGAAATAGCGTTCCTTTCTTAATCATGGAAGGAGTCACAGTGACCCACTGCTCACCTAGTTGGACTATGTAAACTGTCAATAGATTACTTTGATGTATAACCCTTTGCCTGAAAATCTTACATAACTGTGCTTTGACCTCTAAGGTGGAATAATCCTCAGAGCTTTCTGAAAGACTATTTCCCAAATTATAATCCTTACATTGGCTCAAATAAAAATTTTTCTTTCTTAGACTAGTGTGTGCGTTAGTCGCTAGTCATGTCTGACTCTTTGTGACCCACAAACAGTAGCCTGCTAGGCTCCTCTGTGCATGGAATTCTCCAGGCAAGAAGACTGGAATGGGTTGCCATTTCCTTCTCCAGGGGATCTTCCCAAACCCAGGTCTCCTGCATTGCAGGCAGATTCTTGTCTGAGTCATGAGGAAAGCACATTGATTAATTTTTTCTCATAAACAATCTCAAGGCTGAAACTTCAAATGAAGTGTTTTGGAATATCTTAACTATTTCAAACAAATGACATCATCTAACTGGAGAGGTACAGTTTACATTTTGAAAACTTTAATAATCAAAATACTCTTGTTCTTAGCTAAAGATGGTCTTTAAGGTGAGGGTTTTGTGACTTAGTTTTCCTAGGTCTCTCTCATGTACACGTTACTAAACTTTTAATTTTTTCCTGTTAATCTACATCATGTCAATTTAGATCGTAGATTGGCCAACAAGACCTAGAAGAGTGGACAGAAATTTCTTCCTCACCATCATTAAGAACCAGTTAACAATTAATTTTACTCTTAGCTATTAAATTAGCTGGAAAGTACGGGTATATGGCTAAGTCTAGGAGAAAAAAGTCCAAAAGTCAAGACTTCACATGGAATGTGGGTTTGCCTGCTTTTAGAAAGTGGTGGTATTTGGCCAGACTCTTTCTCCCTAACTCTTAATTTTTAAATTAATTTCACTTCTTTCCAGCTACCAGTAAACTTGTTTCCCACACTTCCCTCTTCTTTGATAATTCAACCCTGTACCCATCTAAGGGGTTCTCCCCTTCATTTGATGCTATTTCAGATACTGGCTCTAACAAAGATCATGCTTAAATTGACATTAAATCCCAAATAGATTTTTTATTTAAACTCCCCTCTAACTCTTCTGAAATAATAAAGGCCACTACTCCTGTTCAAACAGTGGGTTTTCATTTCATTTTAAAGCTTCAGAGCCTTTCATTCAAGGCAAATTTCACTTAGTTAACAAATAATTAATTCTCTTGCTGCTTTAATTGATATTCAAAGTGTTTATTTTACTCAGGGACCTGTTAACTTTCAAAGCTATTTTTAGTCTTTGCTATTATGGATTCACTTGAAAACTCTCCAGGGGTTGAGGAAATCATTTCTATTACATAATGCGCATATTCAATCATTTGTTCTAAAGTCAGCTCTTATCTCCTTTACTCCTCCCTTTCTTCACCCTGATCCATGCACTTGAATTCATGATAACTATTTATATCCAATTTTTTTTTAATGAAGTAAAATAAAAAGTTCATTTATCTGAGTGTGGGCCTAAAAGAAACCTTATAGGAAGCCTTCCTTTTTTAGGAAGTGGCAACAGTGAACAGTGAAAATGAAAACTAAGATAAAGCCAATTCCGTGATACCCAAAGGGGAGACATTATGTCAAAATATACAGAGACAGAGAACTTTGCCAGTATCTGAAAAATACGAACATGCTATTCAATTTTGTTCTCTATAAGATGTCCTGAACTTACTTTCAAATTATTCTGTTTAGTAAATATTTTCAAGTGAAGTTAAAGTCGCTCAGTCATGTCCGACTCTTTGCGACCCGTGGACTAGTCCATGGAATTTTCCTAACCCAGGGATCGAACCCCGGGTCTCCCACATTGCAGGCGGGCTCTTTACCAGCTGAGCCACAAGGGAAGCCCAAATCTTTTTTAAATGATTTTTTTTTATTATGACATCTTTTTAATTTCTTCCTTTATTATGACATCTTTTTAATTTCTTCCTTTAAATATTTAAATAAAAATATCAGGAATAAGGACCGAAATTTATCTGTGAAATTCATCATCTTTCTCTCACATGACATATGTGCACTTTAACATTTGCTTTTATTCCCTCTTCACTCCGCTCTTCAGTTTCCCAGGATCTCCCAGTATCAGGGTAGCTCATCCACTCCTCAACACCTCTTAGGTAACAATAAGAACAAGTGTTATAAAAAACATATTCTGTTTCAGACACTCTCTTAAACAACATATACATTTTATTTACTTCTCACCATCACTGTAAGAAACAAATACTATTATCTCCATTTTACAGACAAGGCAAGTGAGAAGGAACAGAGAGGCTAAGTAACTTGCCCAAAGTCATACGAGCAGCAGACGGCAAAGGGGGCGCCTGAACCTGGAGGTCTGGATCTCTGCCTGCTCCGTACAATCACTACCGTGACCCCCTCACCCTCATTCACTTTGGCTCCCACTAGCACTCAATTCCGCTTGCTTGTGTGGGGGCAGAAAAATGTTTCCTTTTCCCTTTCCAGGTTCTTTGGCCAGTCTAATAACTAAATTGACAGAAAACAGATTAACAAGAGAAAAACAAAACAATAATCTCCTGTATACCAAGCAACTCTCTGAAACGGCCAAGGCCTTAAATACGTCTTCAGCTAAAGTCAAAAGAAGCTGGAGGTGGGGAGTCAGTTATCAGAGGCTACTAGGAAAAGCACAGTAAACATAGGTGAGGTTGTCATACAGATTTAAATCCTTGTTTCCACTGATAAAAGTTTCTAAAGACTTAGAATCATCTTTTTCTTCCTGGTACAAAGAGGGAGACAGCTTACAAATGGAGAATTCCCTTGTAAATGTCTCCTACAAAAGAGTAACTTTTACTTGGTTTTCAGAGCTTCTCCAGCATCTGTTGTTTCTTACAAATAAGCATCCTAAAATAATTCTTATGCCAAAATGGTACTATTTGGGGTGACAAATTCTGCTCCCTTTAAAGAGCAATGAAAACATATGAAAGAATTTTCTACTCCAAAAAGTGCCAACTTTGCTTATCTCTCGGACAAAGTAAATTTCCACAAGCAATAATAAAGTTAAATATAGTGTGAACAAAACCCCACACAGGGTCTTCCTGAAGACCATTTAATATCTTAAATGTTGTACTGAAAATTAAAACAATAAATCATCTTATGACAGGAAACCATGTGAAATGGGGATTTTTGGGTTCTGATAACAAATTGGACATTGCTCTGTCTCTCACCCAGAGACCTGACAAAGTGACACTACTATTAAGTCATCAAAAAGGCCAACACCCTGGTTTCAACTTTTGGGTTGGTTAAAGATAATTAATTTGCTACTCTTTCTCTATAGGTTCGACATAACTCTTAAGTTTTAGTGTTGTTTATATGGGAGTCACCTTCTCTCCCAGAGACAAACATGCCCCAGAACTCATTGGAATGAATTTCTTCAAGGCCATGTTTAAAGAGCCCACCTATACACTATGACTACAGTGTTCTCTGAGACTTTTCATGTCCATATGCAAAAGTATAAACAAGAATTGCAATAGCTTCTTGCAAGTCAAAGCATATTTCTGATTACTGACCAGATCCAAAACAGATTCCTTCCCTCATTCCTGCTTCCTTGACTTCTTAATTTCTTCCTGTCTTTTTTCCTTCAAGGTTATCTCCCTGACTTCTTTTCCTTCTTCACCCTTCCTTGCTTTCTTCCTTTCCTTAGAGGTAGCAACAAATACAGGATGAAACAGATTCTTGGAGTGAGAAAGATGCACAATATTGACTATAGACCTGTAGCAAATTATCCTCTTTAAGCCTCAACTTCCAAATAGAGCTAATAATACCTATTTCACAGAATCAATGGTAGGATTAGACAGTGGTTGTGAAGAACTTGAGATATGTCAAAACTCAATATATTTACATCATTTTTAAAATATCATTTCCTCTTTGCTTTCTTATCCTTCTCTTCCATCTTTTCACTGCCTTAAATACTGTATGAAATGCACTGTGAAAGGACAATAAAATTGAGTCAACAGGACTGAGAGTTCTCTATAATGGAGCCAGGAAGCCCCTGAGGAAGTGGGACTTAAATGCCTCAGACAGATGGAATCTGAACTTTTGGCCACATATTATCTTAACTCAGGCATTCAACATCTGCATAGAAGCTAAAGATATTTATCAGATCCTACCCTAAATAACTCATGACAATCCATCTCTTAAAGGAAAATACTTCCTTTCTGTATCAGATCTGATGAAATAAAATTCACATTTTATGGCAAGAAGAAAAAAATTTAGATATAAAATTTTCTTGGCCCATTTGGGTGTTCTCCCTCCCCTTTAGTGTGTATTGTGCATCTGCATTAATCCTCCATAGGAGGTAACATCCTCCATTCTCCATAGGAGGTGACATTCCTTCTTAATTGCATCAAGGGTCACAACACCTCAGGAGGTAACCTACCTTCTTAATCTTGTAATGACCCAGATCCAGATCGTGTAAACTGTCAATAATACATCATTAACGTACAACCCTCTGTCTAAAACTCTCTCCAAGGGGAAGAACAGTTTGTAGAGCTTTCAGAGAGGCTATTCCTGGGTTCCAATCCTCAATTTGGTTGAACGAATCGTTCCATTTCTTTATCACATGAACTGATTAATATTTTGTCCACACACCAATTGTGATTCTTGCAAGACAACTTTAACAAAACTGTGGCTTTTGCCTCCATATACCCGACTCTTTCTCTTCCCCAGAACACTGTTTCAATTTGACCTGAATATGTGTCTCCCAAAAGGCCATTCCTAAGACCCTAAATAAAGCTCTTTGTTCTTTGCAACCTGGATACTAATTCAACACCCCCTGAAAGGAGACCAGCAAGACAGGTCTTCAGATAGTTAGATATTTTCAGGAGCAGATTTTATGAGCCCAATTCTTATATCTCCCCAAATTTAGAAAAGCACTAAAATCCTTCACAGTGATGACTGTTCCTTGTGACTGGCAGAAAGCTTCACCAGACTATCAGAAACCTTCTGGAAAAATACATGCTTGACTGCATGTATTCTCCCTTCACCAAAATCTGATCCATCCTGACCTATCCCCTGCTTCTTTGGAATACTTTCTCAGAGCTATCTGAGGTGCTGTCTCCTGAGATGCAGTTCTCATTTTGCCCCAAATAAAACTTAACTTGCACAACTTTCAGGTTGTGCTTTTTTATTTTTTTTACGTTAACAGGCTCCAGGTGCTATTAGATGATATAGAAAAAGGCAAGAGAAAGTTCTACAGAGTTTGACAAAGAAATCAAGAAGGACAATTTCTTTACTTTTACACTCCTTTAGCAGCATAACAGCCAAGAGTTACTAAGGGCATGCTGAATAACATCTGTGCTGAGCAATTTAAGAGTTACCTGGGCAGTCAAAGCTCTTATTTGGAATTTCCCTAGTTTCATGACATTGTTTGCCCAATGGTTTTCCTCAAAGGAAACATTTTCACTGCTTGGGCTTTCTGAATATGTTGGATGCTATTGATTCCATCTGCATCCAGGTCAATAAAAGTAATAATAATCTCTTTTTAAATGCCTCGTTAAAATGGCAAAGAAAACACAAAATCCTAATTCCTCCTGTTCATCTGTGTTACTCTGGAGAAGAAGAAAATTTTTTTCTAACCATTTAGTTTCTTCTACTCGTGTAAAAATCAAATTGGCATGACATTAACAGAAGGAAATTAAAAATTTAACTAAATGTGTACATGGGAGAGACCCAGGAAAGTTGTAACTCTCCAAAATGGTAAGGCTCTCCCCTTAAATATCATCCTCCACTAAAGACAAAAGAGCATGTTGAGGGTGAAGAAAGTCAGTTATGGGAGGTGACCAGGAAAAGAACAGTAAACAAAAGTTATTGAGATGCAAATTTAAAACATTACCATCTCCCTTAATAAAAAATTTCTAGATCTGGTCATCCTGCTCTTCCTGGGACATCCTAACAAATGGAGACTTCCCTTACAAATGTAAATACTTCTTCAGTTCAGTCACTCAGTTGTGTCCAACTCTTTGTGACCCCATGGAATGAAGTACACCAGGCTTCCCTGTCCATCACCAACTCCAGATCTTACTCAAACTCATGTCCATTGAGTTGGTGATGCCATCCAACCATCTTATCCTCTATCATCCCCTTCTCCCGCCTTAAATCATTCCCAGCATCAGAGTCTTTTCAAATGAGTCACTTCTTCGCATCAGGTGGCCAAAGTATTGGAGTTTCAGCTTCAACATCAGTCCTTCCAATGAATATTCAGGGCTGATTATCTTTAAGATGGACTGGATAGATCTCCTTGCAGTCCAAGGGACTCTCAAGAGTCTTCTGCAACACCACAGTTTAAAAGGATCAATTCTTTGGTGCTCAGCTTTCTTTATAGTCTAGCTCTCACATCCATACATGACTACTGGAAAAACCATAGCCTTGACTAGACGGACCTTTGTGGGCAAAGTAATGTCTCTTTACTATGCTGTCTAGGTTGTTCATAGCTTTTCTTCCAAGAAGCAAACATCTTTTAATTTCCTGGCTGCAGTCACCATCTGTAGTGATTTTGGAGCCCAAAGAAAAAGTAAAGTCTGTCACTGTTTCCATTGTTTCCCCATCTATTTGCCATGAAGTGATGGAACCAGATGCCATGATTTTAGTTTTGTGAATGTTGAGTTTTAACCCAACTTTTTCACTCTCCTGTTTCACTTTTATCAAAAGGCTCTTCAGTTCTTTGCTTTCTGCCATAAGGGTGGTGTCATCTGCCTATCTGAGGTTATTGATATTTCTCCCGGCAATCTTGATTCCAGCTTGTGCTTCCTCCAGCCCGGCATTTTGCAAGATGTACTCTGCATATAAGTTAAATAAGCAGGGTGACAATATACAGCCTTGACATACTCCTTTCCCAATTTGGAACCAGTCTGTTCCATGTCAGGTTCTAACTATTGCTTCTTGACCTGTATACTAGATTTCTCAGGAGGCAGGTAAGGTGGTCTGGTATTCCCATCTCTTGGAAGAATTTTCCACAGATTGTTGTGATCTACAAACTTTAGTGTAATCAATAAAGCAGAAGTAGATGTTTTTCTGGAACTCTCTTGCTTTTTTGATGATCCAGTGGATGTTGGAAATTTGATCTGTGGTTCCTCTGCCTTTTCTAAATCCAGCTTGAACATCTGGAAGTTCATGGTTCATGTACTGTTGAAGCCTGGCTTGGAGAATTTTGAGCATTACTTTCCCAGCGTGTGAAATGAGTTCAATTGCATGGTAATTTGAACATTCTTTGGCATTGCCTTTCTTTGGGATTGGAATGAAAACTGACCTTTTCCAGTCCTGTGGCCACTGCTGAGTTTTCCAAATTTGCTGGCATATTGAGTGCAGCACTGTAACAGCATCATCTTTTAGGATTTGAAATAGCTCAACTGGAATTCCATCACCTCCACTAGCTTTGTTTGTAGTGATGCTTCCTAAGGCCCACTTGACTTCGCATTCCAGGATGTCTGGCTCTAGGTGAGTGATCACACCATCGTGATTATCTGGGTCATGAAGATCTCTTTTGTACAGTTCTTATGTGTATTCTTGCCACCTCTTCTTAATATCTTCTGCTTCTGTTAGGTCCATACCATTTCAGTCCTTTATTGTGCCCATCTTTGCATGAAATGTTCCCTTGGTATCTGTAATTTTCTTGATGAGATCTCTAGTCTTTCCCATTCCATTGTTTTTCTCTATTTCTTTGCATTGATCACTGAGGAAGGCTTTCTTCTCTCTCCTTACTATTCTTTGCAACTCTGCAGAGCGTATAGCTTCACCAACTCTGAACAGTAGCCGAGTTCATAACTGTCTTTCATGCTATGCCTCTTGTACACTTTAGCCTCTCTTTGTATCTTAGATATCTGTCCCTTAATTTGGTTGAGATAGTCATGAAGAAAACAAATTTTTCGTTAATCTTCTAAAACTCCAAAACAGACAATTCCTAGTTCATGAAGTTTGAGCTTGGAAATAATGAATGTAATGGAAAGGACTTAAGAACCTAAGAGACCTAAGCCCAGATCATGTTTTGTAGCTTAATTGATGCTGATCTCGGGCAAGATCATTCATTCTTTCAATCTATTACTATGAACTTAATGCTAGGAAAGATTGAAGGTAAGAGGAGAAAGCGATGACAGAGGATGAGACATGAGCTTGAGCAAGCTCCAGGACTTGGTGATGGACAGGGAAGCCTGATATGCTACAGTCCATGGGGTCGCAAAGAGTCAGACACAACTGAGCGACTGAACTGATTTACTATGAACCAGGAATTTGTCTAAGAAATACAGCTGTTTGCCTGGTCTCTCCTTATGCTCCATTTACAAATCTGTTACTGGTCTATTAAAATGAGACAACCTAGGCTACAGAATGTAAGTTCCATTTTAAATGACAATGTTTCCTGGAATCACTTTATATACTTGAAATTAAAAATAAATTTAACACAGAATTACAACCTATGGATACAATATGGGGGTAATGACAAGTACATTTTTAAAAAAGTCTTCTACTTATTTTCACTTCCTTCTTAACACAACATCATTTAAAGAGCAGTAATTTGGAGTCCTATAGCAAGACTGCCATCTAAATCCTTATACAGAACCTGCGTGTGTGTGTGTTAGTTGCTCAGTAGTGTTTTATAACTGATTTCATAGTGGCAAAGTTTCTCCCAATGATGAATATCATCATCAAAACACTTTTGCAAACTTTGTGACCAAATAATTATAATAATTGGTGATCTCTAAAACAGAGAAAATCTAAGGAGAGAAAGAAGGTACGTATTTTATGTCAGCCCATGAATATCAGAATAGATACAACAAAGAAATACAATTGTCATGGAACTCTGGGTAACTGACCACAGGCAGTCCTTGCATTGAGAAGCCAATCTGTAAAATTTCCCATTGAAGCAATGGTAATTATCCAAACTATGACAGCATTAACCTAAAGTCTCTGATTACAGCAGCTGCCCTAGAGCATTTCAAATACACTTTGACTTACACCAGATTTTTCAGGGTAAGGGTACAAAATGAAATAAACTTCCAGTTAACTTAGTCTCTACAATTCAATTTGGAAAAAGATTCATGTTTTCAGACATACTCAAGGAGAGGCTAATTACTGGTCATCTACAGACCTTGAATGGTCTGTAGAATTCCCTCAGTGTTTTGTGTGCCTCATTATAACTGAGGATAAAAAGAAGATATAATGGGTGTGTTGCAAGGAGGAAGCCAATTTTGACTCCATGTTGGAAACTGTTTTTTTGACTTGCTTTTCATTACTTTTATTATTACAATCCTACTTAATAGTTTGCCTCAGAGAACCCTGTCCCTCTGCTTGATTGTCAACTAAAGTGCCTTTGGTTCACTCATAGATAATTTGTCCCTACCCATTTATGAATAGAAGAGGTTAACACACACATTCCAAAGGCTGGCCATTCCCTTGGAGATGTTTTGCAAGACTGAAGACCCTTTCACTTTACTTCCCTCACCGCCTCTCACTCTCTATTCTGAGTTTTGACTTTAGTTCCTCATTGCTTCTTTCTCTCTGATCTATAAAAGAACCTGGCATCCAGACCCCGATAAGACAATTATTTTGAGGCACTAGCCTGTCATCTTCTCGGTCAGCTGGATTTCCAAATAAAGTCATTTGTCTTACCTCAACACTTCATCTCTCAGATTCATTGGCCTGTCATGCAGTGAGCAGAACGAACTTGGACTCAGTAACAGGTGTAATGAGTAGATATAAGACATGGTCTGAACTTCACTTTCTTGTACCCAAGAGGTAGCCCAAAGTTCTGGAAAAGATGACCCCTATTCCCTTTCAACTTGTTTCTGTGTGAGACTAGATAGGAGGCTTCTGCTGAGTCAGTAGGGAAGTTTCTGATCTATTCAGAAGCAAACATGCACTATTTACAACAGCCAGGACATGGATGCAACCTAGAGGTCCATCAACAGATAAAGGGATAAAGAATATGTGGTACACACATATATACAACAGAATATTACTCAGTCATAAAAAGGAATGAGACTGGGTCATTTTGTACCATGTGAACAAATCCAGAGTCTGAAATATAGAGCAAAGTAAGTTAGAAAGAGAAAAATCAGTATCCTGTATTAACACACATATATATATATATATATATGGGATCTAGAAAAATATTACTGATGAACCTATTTGCAGGCCAGGAATAGAGATGCAGATGTAGTAGATAATGGACTTGTGGACATAGCAGGGAAAGGAGAGGGTGGGACAAATTGAGAGTAGTAGTATATACCCTACCATATGTAAAATAGATAGCTAGTGGGAAACTGCTATATAGCACAGGAACTCAGTTTGGTGCTCTGTTATGACGTAGAAGGTTGGGATGGAGGTGGGTCCAAGAGTGAGGGAATATATGTTTACTTATAGCTGATTCACATTGTTGTACAGCAGAAACTAACACAACATTGTAAAGCAATTATACTCCAATTAAAAATAAATAAAATAATTAAAATTAAAAATAACAATAACCATTAGTCTAAAGGGGCCAGGTAAAACTAATAGCAAACCAGCCTGAACTCATTAACAGAAAAATGTTCAAAGGGGCTTAGTGTCTCAACATTTATATCTAAGGCAAGGGCTTAGCATCTCAACATTTATAACTAAGGCAAAGAGCTTATTTAATGCTACTAATTTTCAAACTGGGCTTTCCTGGTGGCTCAGACAGTAAAGAATCCACCTGCAGTGCAGGAAACCTGGGTTCAATCCCTGGGTTGAGGAGATCCCCTGGAGGAAGGCATGGCAACCCACTCCAGTGTTCTTGCCTGGAGAATCCCCATGGACAGGAGGAGCCTGGAGGACTATAGTCCACAGGGTCACAAAGAATCAGACACGACTGAGTGACTAAACATGCGGTAATTTTCAAACTATTCCTCTGTTATTTCAACACTTCTATTAGTTTAAGAGACAAGCTTACCCTGGGACTAGATCATCCTGTCCTTCACAACATCCCTGGGAGAGCACATAGAATAATCAAAGACTAACATCTGAGGTGAAAAGGATTAGGGGCAAGCCTGGACAGATAGAGTGCCAGGCAGAGGTTTTGTGACTGAGCAGGAACGGATGGGGCCTTCCTGGGACAGATCCCTGTCCCATATTCTCTGCTTTAGCTCTTCTCTGAAGTACCTAGATAATAGTATCTGATGCACATTTCCTGCAGATGTTGAAAACTCCACCAAATGGAAGAAATTAACTATTTACTGACCAAGAGCATGTAGCCCCTAGACCTACTGGTGTTTGAGGATTGATAATGTAACACGGCCCTGTTACCTCACCATCAACCAATCAGAGAACTGTGCACAAACTGATCGCATACCCTGCAACTCCCCTCTCTCACATGGCCTTCAAGAATGCTTTCCTGAAACCCCATTGAGGAATTCAAGTGTTTTGAGCACCAACTGCCCTGAACTCCTTGCTTGGCACCCTCCAAGTGGCACTTAATACTGAACTTCCCTTTATAACAACTCAGTGTCAGAAGATTGGTTTTACTGTGTGAGGGCATGTGGACCAAAGTTTGGTTCATTAATAGTCTGTATATTCACAATGTGGGAAATGGGATAGCCTTATCACATACGAAGTTAGCATGGTCAAGGAGTGGTATCTTGAGTTCCACTGAAGATAGGCAGTTCTCTGGTGATGACCAGTAGATTATCATTTAAATTACCACTTCAGAGAAGCATTGGCTAATATTATTTATAAACATTTAACATAATTCCTTAAGTCAATTTCAATTTACTCAAACTAGAATAAAAATAGCTTTAAAATCACCTGAGAAAAACATCTACATTCAACACTCACAACATCTCCAATAAAAAGTTCATCGTTAGAATGTTCAGAAGATAAAAATCTACCATGTAATTAATAACTAGGAGGAGCTTGTAAGCATTCTATTCTAGGTCTCTGGGGATCACAATATAGTAAAAGATATAGGAACTCGTAACAAAACTTGGGGACAAATTGCAACTATACTGAAAGAGATAAACAATAATCCTAGCCATCCTCAGGAATCCACTATTTATTAATTTTGCAGACTAGCTATGCAATGGGTCATCAGAATGAAAACAGATCAATCTTCCCCTTTTGATGTGGAGCAATTAGGTAGGCTTCTCAGAATTGGTAGAACTATTTTTGGATCTTGAGAAATAAAACTTCTGACAGAAATGTAGAAATGTGAGTACCCCAGATTGGCAAAACAGATTGAATATAAAAATTGTATCTTGCAGAGCCCATAATGCTAACTGCTTTAACACACACAATGATTCTAATGTGCTAGTATAGTAACACTTTGTCACTTGTGTCCCTTATGTAAATTTTCATGTAGGCAAGCTCCCCTCATCCATCTTAGAGTTGTGCTATACTTAACACATCGCCTCCAAGTTCATCATTTAGGGAAAGAGATCGGAAGTGGTAGAACAGCTTCTAACTTCCTTAACCTGGGAGTGATTCATGTCACTTTGTTGAAAGCTCATCCACCAAAACTAGTCATCCACCCCAAAAGGAGGGTAAATGTCTGGGAACACATGAATATTTGCAAGCAATCACTGTCACAAGTAGGAATTTTTTAAAAAAATTTTGTTGTTGTTCAAATGAGAGAGTAACAGAGCATGAACATGGAAGGATTGTCAGATCTTTTGATAGCAAGCTAAGAATTTAATTTTATTGTGTAACTAACTAAATTATATAACCCAGAAGGCATAATAAATGAAGACAGTGTGAATAGATGTAAAAAGCTCATATATCAGGTTATAAAAGATGGGAAGAAAGTGATGCAATTGCTTCTATTTTATTTCTTCAAGGATAAAATTGTACAATTATGTTATTTCCTCTAGCCCTTCACAGCAACTGTTTGTGTGGAAGTTTGTGTGTGTATATCATTCAATAAATATATACTGAGAACAACAAAATACATGCCAGATATTGTTAGGTGCTTTGGATACTTCACTGAATAAAAGATAAAATATCTGCCATGTGGCAGTAGGAAATTTTCTAATTTTTTTTAAAATCCTTAAGCACTGCAAGGAGATGCAACTAGTCCATCCTAAAGGAAATCTGTCCAAATATTCATTGGAAGGACTGATGCTGAAGCTGAAGTTTCAATACTTTGGCCACCTGATAGGAAGAACTGACTCATTAGAAAAGACCCTGATGCTGGGAAAGATTGAAGGCAGGAGGAGAAGGGGAAGACAGAGGATGACATGGTTGGATGGCATCATCAACTCGATGGACATGAGTTTGAGTAAACTCCAGGAGTTGGTGATGGACAGGGAAGCCTGGCGTGCCGCAATCCATGGGGTCGCAAAGAGTCGTACACAACTGAGCAAATGAACTGAACTGAAGCACTGTACTGACTAGAATCTGCACTCCTGTATGTGTGCTTCTGTAATGAGCAATTTACCCAAAGTTCCTCTAGTTTATATCAAATAACCTTATCCAATAGAGGCAATGTGTGTATTTTTGAAACAAAAACTACTGGGCAAAGATCAATAATCTTTAAAAAAAAAAATACTATTCATCAGGTGGAGAAAAATAGTCACCTTTTCTCCTAAAGTCAGAATCTGAAGCATTAAGATTTAATAAAGCCAATCTGATAAAGACTGCCACAGATTTTTCTAACTACAACAAAGGAGGGCACTTTAAAGCAACAGTGTAATGACACATCAAAGAAAGGAAGCAGCAGTTCTATTATAGGATTCCTGGGGAAGGGTGGAGTTTAGGTAAAATTTAAATGAGTTTTGATAGGCTCAAAGGGAAGCAAGAGCTTGATGTATAGAGGTTTATCTATACTACAAAGTGAACTCAAGGTTCTGTTCCTTGGAAACTATAAATTTAAGGTAAATTTAAATTTTTTTAATTTAGAAACTCATTATCTATAGAGCTCTGAACATGGGTTAGCAATTTAGGTTGCTTCAAAGTGACTCAGATCCTCTATCCAAAATGAACCATTCCATTCTTACTGATACGGTCTTCAAACAGCAAAGTTTCTGAAAGTTTATTATTTCAGAAAACAAAATAATTTCTCAGCATCATGACCTTTTGTTAATCAACAAAATCAGCTTTTGCTGGGTCATTGTTTTCTTGTTCGCACCCCATTGGACCTACATGGAATTATCTCCTAAAAGGCAATGAGGAATTATAATCTCTACCCTCTTCCTCTACTCAGTATCCTCAATGTTTATTGAATTCCTACTAAAGGTTTACTAATATAAACTAAATGTTTGCTATAAACAAGAAAAAATTAAGCAAAAAACATAAAGCAAGTAAAGACAGTCATTGCCTTCAAGGAGTATCTCTTCACTTCACATAAAAATGATAAATGGATCACACTGCAGGACACCTTTTAGATGAGATGATTTCTGTAAGCCTTTATATGCTGACTGATAGAAGTAAAAGGCCAAATGAATAATTGGTCAATGTTGCCACAAGGAAGAATCCAAAACAAAAATCATTGGCTTCAAACTAGTCCAGCTCTTTATGGCCAGTAATATTGAAACCAAAGATACAAAAGAGTGAAAAACAGCCTAGGCATTGGAAAAAGGGATTTTATTTCTCAACTTTCCTATAATTGAAAGGACATTTCTATTTGCTTGTATGTATTTAAGTACCAATTCTCTTTCAAGGCTCCTATACAGTCCCAGCTTCTCAACCAATCCTTCCCTAATTACTAGAGGCCACACTGATTTATCTCATCTATGAGTTGCTTTTGTAGTTGAAATCAGTATTAAGCAGCATAAACTCATTGTTCCCTAGGTGGCTAATTACTAAAGTTTTAAAGAAAGCACGGTTACTGATACATTCTGTTTAGTATAATTGTTTTCCTGTGAATATGACACTGTAAGTTATGGGCAACATATAAAGTAGATTAGCTATCACTGGTGTTCACCTTTGTATTCCAAGAAACTAGCTAAAGGAACTTCAGTAAAAATCTATTAAATAGATAGATGGATAGATAGGTGTAATTCACTGCACAGTGTATGATAAGTAACTTCATGCCCTTTTTGTCAGCTTATATTTTTTAAAGTGGCAATGAATCGCAGTTTATATACTTGCAATCATTTCAAAGTCACTGATCCAAACAGAATCCCCAATTCCTGACATTTAAAGGGAAACCTAAATTTCATTCTTTATTCAAGGATAATAAATGGTCTCCTTGAGAAAATGTAGCTAATGGGCATAAATATGTGGCAAGATTGGGATAACTCAAGCCTTAGGAACAGAAATAGGAAGGAAATCTTAGTAAGAAGATTTTTGCTTCACACAAAAAGATTAGCCAATGTAGCCTGTTTGTTTAGGTTAGGATAATGTAAGTAAGCGAGGGAATCAACAGAAGAGAAAGGTATGTAGGTAAGGAGAACAATTATATGATGGTAGTGTTTTTAGTAGGGGTAAAATTGGGTTGGCCAAAAAGCTTGTTTAGGTTTTTCTGTAAGAAGTTATGAAAAATATGAACAAACTTTTGGGCTAACACAATAAATTTTAAAGAAAGATAATAGGCATAATAACTAGCTTTGTGTTGCTGAACCTCAGACATGACTCTAAAAATAAGAGCTTTTAAACTACTACAAGTTGATCATTTCAATTAGTACAAAGGGCAATCATTTTTAATGGTAGGATCTATCTCTTTCCTTTTCCATGCATAATATAGAAGTGAAACTAATGAAAATTATAGTTCTGTCTGATTATCTTGATGGCCATTTTGCACTTAGAATGGTATGAGCCACACAGACTAGCCAAACAATAAATAAAAAGAGATTGTGCATTTCTGTCGTTCTCAGGGACAATCGCATTCAGAGACAATCCCTTGAAAAATGAGAAAAGAGTACATCAGACCCATTACGCCTAGATCAATGAAAATCAAAATGAGCTAGTTTCCATCAGGCTCACCAACTCTGTGAATGAAACACTGTTTGGTTTGAATCCAAATGCAGGTAACACTGAACATACATAGATGGTACGCAACAGTCTATATTTACTGGTCCTTCCCTTCCTCCCTGGCCTCTCCTCCTGCTGTTCTCTCCAATCCCCTTTCTACTTCACTTCCCTGTGGTTTAACAATGGCTTTTCCCATGAGGCTTAGCTGTAATGCAAATGGTGCTTGTCCTCTAAATCCCAAAACATTCAAAACTAAAAAAGTTAACAGTTTGCAAGGATTCCATAGGTAAGCCTAAACCTCTGCCACAGTTCTCATGCTTATTACTGTTAGTTGCATTTATGTCCTTCCTTCTAGGTTTAAGAGCAGTGATTGTACATCTCACTTTGATACCATCTGTAAAGACTATAAAAGTGCCATATGTATTAAGAGCTGAATAAGTGCTTTCTGGGCTTCCCTGATGGTTGCAGAATTAAGTTAAGCTGGGGAATCAAATGTCTGGAAGAGTAAGGTAAAAAGTATGCAGCCCAGGATATAACTGTTCATTGGTGGTTCTCAGAGAGGGTGAAGCAAAGTTCCAGAGGGAGTTTTTTCCAATCAAATTACAGGTCCCTCCTATCAGCAAAAGGCAGAATTCTGGGGAGGAATACCTAAGCGGTGTATCTTGAAATTTTCTCTTCAAAACTCAAAAAGACTCAACACATTTTCCCTATTTCCCCATTTATCTAGTTCTTCAAGTTAGGACTTACTAAAGTAAATAAAGAAAATAAAGTTTGAGAGTATATCATAGTAGCTAAATGTTGAGTTCTAGAGCGAGACTGTAGTAGCAGTTTCAGCTCCATCGGGTGAGACCTATATAACCTGGAATAAGGCACTTGGACTTTTAAAGTTCTGTTTCATCTCCTACTAAACAGAAAAAAATAACCTGAATTGTTATAAGAACTAAATGAAATGATTCCTCCAAGGACCCTGACACATTAGCTTGCGTGGGATAAAGCTCAATAATGATTGGCTATAAATAATAAGGGCACTGTGAATCATAACCAAAAGTAAAATACTATGGTAAGGCAGGCATTTTGTCAGGGAAGGTCAATGGTAGACATAAGGAAATGGAGGCAACACAAGCATATCCAAGATGCAGCCCTCTTTAAAGCAAATGTGCCAGAGCCACTAGGGAGCTATTTGAGGTCAAGGGCAGCCCCATGTTAACTACTTTACCCCCGGTACTTATTATAGCACTCAAGAAATACTTTTTAAAATAAACCAAGAGTAAAAATTAGTCCTTAGTGGCTGTATGTTATCTCAGCACAACATTCCCATTTGAACAATACTAAGCACAACAAAAGAAATCTGAAATAGCAACTTGTAAACCAAGTCAGAGGTCCCAATCACAGCTAGTGAACTTTACCTGATATTACAGGAAATAGTTCCAGGATCGTTCTTCTTAGTCATGTTTGAATAGAAATGGGAAAATCAGGTAGAGGTCACAGAAAGTATTGATATTTACTATTGAAATGGTCAGAATACATCTTTTCCTCCACAGCTGTGTGTTTCAGTGGTAAACACAGCTCCTCTATCCATGGTATTCTCCAGGCAAGAATACTGGAGTGGGAAGCCATTCCCTTCTCCAGGGGATATTCCCAACCCAGGGATCAATCCCAGGTCTCACTGCATTGCAGGCAGATTCTTTGCCATCTGAGCCACCAGGGAAGCCCCAAAGACAGCTTCCTAAATGGTAAAAATTTCACCTATAACCACTATTCACCACTTTGATTCCCCTCATTCCTTTCTGCACATCATTAATATCAAGACAAACTTTTCAGTTACCTAAGATGCTGTGTGATACTGAGAAGGACCTTGTGGGACTTCTGGGCAAAAAACCTTTCTGTGTTCCTCCTTTCTTGATTATAGGAAACAGGCTTCAGTCAGCCTCCATGACCTTTCCTGAGTTTCAAGGAGCAGGTTGCAACAGTAGTTAATTAGGGAAGGGAGGGAATGTGGAGACAGGGAGGAACAGTCAAGAGAAACAATAGTGCAGCCTTGGGGCAAGGTCCTGGTTCCCCAACAAGAGATGTATAGAATAGTATCTTTGAGCTATTTTGCAGATACTGAAACTCCCTCCAGGTGGGAGAAATTAACAGTATACTGCCTACAAGCACACTGACCCCAGACTAGCTGAAATCAGATTATGCTGACTCCCACTTACCTCACTGGCAACCAATTAGAAGAAAGTCTAGGAGTTGATCGCATCCTCTGAACCATTACTAAAAACTTTTCACTACCCTTTTCAAGTTGGGACATAGTGAAGAGGGAATTCATAGGGCCTGGACTTCGTCTTAGGCCTGTTCATGCTGATCATGCACGGCCACCTCTCTAATGAACTCTAAACTCTGTACTTAGTGCCTATGGAAACGACAATAGAAGTGTAAGACCCCCTCCGGACGGGGGAACCTTGAAGATCGTATCCAGGTTACTCATCGTCTAAGAGAAAACATACACTAATCACCCCTGTCTCCAGACAGGCCATAAATTTTTCTGTACCTATTGGAATGTAACCTTGGGCTTATTGATTATTGGCCAATTGTTTAACTGCTTGAACACATAACACATGAATAATGGAATTATTGTGATTGTATTTACTCTTTGTTTATGTAAGTCTCAAGGAATTTGGGGTGGTGAGTTCGGACAGGTACACATGGGGTATAAAAGATTTTCACAAATGCTGGTTGGGGTCCTTGGCTAAGAGAAGACTCTGCCTTAGGCCCGCCAGTGTAATAAACTGCACTCCACTACCTGCATTGTCCTTCTGAGTAAGTTTGTTTCCCAGAACACGTGGCTACAACAATAGTTTTGAGGGTTATTAGCCCACTGTACTGAGAAGCCAATGGCACCCCACTCCAGTACTCTTGCCTGGAAAATCCCATGGCTGGAGGAGCCTGGTAGGCTGCAGTCCATGGGGTTGCTAAGAGTCGGACACGACTGAGCGACTTCACTTTCATTTTCCCTTTCATGCACTGGAGAAGGAAATGGCAACTCACTCCAGTATTCTTGCCTGGAGAATCCCAGGGATGGCGGAGCCTGGTAGTCTGTGTCTATGGGGTCGCACAGAGTTGGACACGACTGAAGTGACTTAGCAGCAGCAGCAGCAGCAACAGCCCACTGTGGCCCCCTTTGTCTGGCAAAGTAATAGAGCTATTCTTTTCTACTTAACCCAAAACTCCGTTTTCAAGATTTAATTTAGTGTTGAGGTACAAAGGTCAGATTCAGCTTCATGTGGAACAATGATAAACACAATGTTATTAAACACTTATTCCAATAACCAGCCAGTAAACAATGGTTTACAGAGATGCTTCTTGCTTATTCTTATTCACCACTTGCTTTAGGAGATTACTTAATGCTGAGGGAATTATTAAAACGATCATAAGACACTGATCTATGTCCAATAAGTAGGATATTTATAATAGTATTCACATATTATTGAATGTTTAAAGTTTTATAATATGAGTTGGAAACAAATAACTTTGATCTTATAGATTTGATAGCTCTGAAAAGATATTTGACTGCTATTATCTAATAAAACATGAAGCACTGCAAATCCTACATGCATATTTTCATCATCTAAGGCTTGAATGTATTAAAATAATGTCAGAATTTACATTCAGTGTGAGAAATGGAATACTGCCGGTTGTATCAGTAAATAAAAAATGTCAGTCATCAGCTATTACAGCCACTGCCAACAGTGAACTGGTGAGCCCTGAGGGAACTAAAGAAGGAAAAGAATACCTGTCATCTATCAGCCATCAGACTGCAGCCACTCCCATAGTGACCCCTGAGGAAACTCAGGATATGAGAACACTCGCCTCAGATAGCTGCTTTCCAGGTGGCACTATTGGAAAAGAACCTGCCTGCCAATGCAGGAGACATATAGAGGTGTGGGTTTAATCCTTGGGTCTGGAAGATTCCCTAAAGGACAGCATGGCAACACACTCCAGTATTCTTGCCTGGAAAATTCCACGGACAGAGGAGCCTGGCAGGCTACAGTCCATGGGGTGGCAAAAGAGCTGAATACCACTAAAGCGACTTAGCACAGCACAGATAGCTGAGGTGTATATCAGAAGAATGACTTTAGTGATCCCACACTCCTGCATCTTCCCATACATAGAAAAGGACTTAACTCCTTAACTTGAGATATCTGGTTTTCTTTAACAATACTCTTTCGATGTTCAGACTACCTGCACTCTCTTACAAAACTCCTATATATCCTGACTCCCTGCCTCGCCTCCTTGTAGCTGTTCTCTCAGGGTTACTTGAGATGCTGCCTCCCAGGCTTGAAGTCTTAAAATTTTCTGCCATATAAAATATAACTCGCAAATTTTAGGTTGTTGATATATTATTTTTAGCCAAGAAGTTTAATAGAACTGCTGAGATATACCTGTTAGTTCTGAACTACTCAATGAAGAGCCAGTCTTGTCTCTGGGGATAGTTTCTTTCTCATGCCCTTTTCACATACAGGTTACACCTTAACTTTACTAGGTATTCATTACCATAAAGGTTAATTAAGTCCTCTATGGGAACCTGAATTATAGTAAAACCCACTTCAACTGCTCTAATTAGAGTTATTTAGGGTTTCCTAGTTAAGGGAATTTATACTGATTTTTTATATATATATATATATATGCAAATTTTACAAAAGGATTAATAAATTCAGTGTCTTTAAAGCATACATACAGGTTTCATCAAGGTGATTTCTATTTCCTAGTGACTAGTCAAAAAATTACATCATAATGGTCCATGATCATTTTGCCAAACATTTTTTAATTTTTAAAAAATATTTTTTAATTTTTAAAAAATATTTTTTAATTGAAGGATAATTGCTTTACAGAATTTTGTTTTCTGCCAAATACCAATATGAATCAGCCATAGGTATACATATGTCTCCTCCCTCTTGAACCTCCCTCCCATCTGCCTCCCCATCCCACCCCACTAGGTTGTTGCAGAGCCCCTATTTGAGTTCCCGGAATCATACAGCAAATTTCTATTGGCTATCTATTTTACACATGGTAATGTAAGTTTCCATGTTACTCTCCCCATACATCTCACTCTCTCCTTTCTCCCCCCATTTTGTTAGTTTTTTTTTTTTTTTTTTTTTTACTACTAGCTATAACATTGATCCAGGACACTGGAGATGACTCGATTCAGGTCTGCTTAAATTCAACTATCAGAAGTAGGGAAAGGAATACTAAAGTGGAAATAGCTGGTAAGAACCCAAAAACCAGTAGTGTTGGTGGTATTGCATAACACAGGATCTGAAATCAATGGAACAGGACAGAAAACCTCGAAATAAACACATACACCTTTGGTCAGTTAATCTACAACAAAGGAGGCAAGACTACACAGTATTGGAAAGACAGTCTCTTCAACAAATAGTGCTGGGAAAACTGGACAGCTACACATAAAAAAAAATAAGATTAGATCATTCTTTAACACCATACATAAAAATAAGCTTAAAATGGATCAAAGACTGAAATATGAGGCCAGACAGTATAAAACCCCTAGAGGAAAACAGAACACTCTGACATAAATCACAGCATATCTTTTTTAATCTCGCTCCAGAATAATGGAAATAAAAATAAAAATAAATGGGACCTTCTGAAACTTAAAAGCTTTTGCACAGCAAAGGAAACAAACAAAATGAAAGGACAACCCACAGATTGGGAGCAAATATTTGCAAATGATGTGACCAACAAGGGATTATTCTCCAAAATTTATAGATAGTCCATGATGCTTAATACCATCAAAACAAACAACCCTATCAAAATATGGGCAGAAGACCTAAACAGAAGAAAATATACTGATGGCCAAGCAGTACATGAAAAGATGCTCAAGAATGCTAATTATTAGAGAAATGGAAATTAGAACTACAGTGAGATACCACCTCACACCAGCCAGAATGGCTATCATCAAAAAATCCACAAAGAGTAAATGCTGAAGAGGGTGTGGGAAGAAGAGAACCCTCCCACTGTGTTGGTGGGAATGTAAATAGGTACAGCCAGTATGGAAAACAGCATGGAGGTTTCTTAAAAAAGTAAAAGTAGAGTTAAAATATGACTCTACAATCCCATGCATGAGCAGATATCTGGAGAAAAACATGATCAAAAAGGATTCATGCACCCCAGTGTTCCTTGCAACACTTTACAATAGCCAAGACATGGAAGCAACCTAAATATCCATTGACAGAGCAAAGGATAAAAAAGCTGTGGTACATAAAATGGATAACCAACAAAGACCTATTATACAGCACATGGAACTCTGCTCAATGTTATGTGGCATCCTGGATGGGAGGGGGATTTGGGGGAGAATGAATACATGTATATGTATGCCTGAGTTCCTTCACTGTTCACTTGAAACTACCACAACACTGTTAATCAGCTTTACCCCAATACAAAATAAAAAATTTAAAGTTTGGGATAAAAAGAAGCTGTGGTACATACATACATACACACACACACACACAAACACAGAGTGGAATATTACTCAGACATTAAAAAGAATAAAATAATGCCATTTGCAGCAACACAGATGGACCTAGATATTGTCATACTGAGTGAAGTAAGTCAGAGAAGAAATATATAGCATCCCTTATATGTGGAGTCTAAAAAGAAATTATACAAATTAACTTACTTACAAAACAGAAAGAGACTCACAGACTTAGAGAACAAACTTATGGTTGCCAGGTAGAATTAGGGAGTTTGGGATGGACATGTACACATTGCTACAGTTAGGGAGTTTGGGAGGGACATGTACACATCGCTATGTACACTGCTTTGGATAACCAAACAGGGACCTACTGTATAGCACATGGAACTCACTCAATATTATGTGGCATCCTGGATGGGAGGGGAGTTTGGAGGAGAATGGATACATGTATGTGTATGGTTGAGTCCCTTTGCTGTTCACCCAAAACTATCACAACATTGTTAATCAGCTCAAACTCCATACAATTTTTTTTTTTTTTAAAATCAGGATCTGATTGATGAAGGCAATGTTCACAACAACAAAACTTTCATATGATTGACCTGACTTTTCTCTTTCGAAAATAACCAAAATGGAATAGAACCTTCATCAATGGCTGATTCTACTACCATGTAAAAACAACATTTAAGGGCAATTATGAATTTCACACCTGATGAGTATTGTCCTGGTGATTCTTCAAATCACTTATCATTGGAATCATCCATTCACCATGAACAACACAAGTTCAAGAGAAATGAAATTGACCCAGGGTTACATTAAGAAATGACCTGGGGTGCCATTTCATCTGGTGTTCCAATACATCTGAGGTTCTGAATACCATACAGATGTTATTAAATGATCATAATAATGGCTAATCCATAGTGAGTGCTTACTATGTGCCAGGCACTTTTCTAAAATATTTACATTTGTTAACTTATTCATTATGATCATCTATTATCCCCATTTACAGATGATAGGAAAGAGTCACAAGATAAGTAACATGTCCAAAAAGAGAAGAATACCTCATTTGCCAGAATTCCTTCTACAGCAATTGTTCTTTGTTTCTGGAAGGAACACTCTTATCAGTCACCTGGTGTAGGAAATGAGATTACTGAGATTACATTCCCTCCTGAATCAAACACAATCACATACAAGATTTACTTTAAAAAAAAATAAATGATCACAAATTACCATTTCAAGAGGATGGGTCATATTAACTGAGGGCTCTGGTTTTCCTGATGGTGTAGGCAAATTTTGACCCAAAGCTAAACTGATTAGCCACACTACTCCCTTTCACTCCAGTTAATTTTAGGGGTGGAGGTATCTCTGCTATATTTATCTATATTTATCTATATTTATCTCCAGCTCAGAAATTCATAGGACTTTGCCAGAGTTATTTAGATTAAGAAATTGAGGCCAGATGAGAAGAAAATAAAAAGATATCATCGCCACAGTCAAATTTACTTTGTAACTTTACACTCATGCAGATATGTCAAAAGCAACTGTCCAATCTAAAGAACAGAAAGTAGAAAAGTTGGGATAAAATTGAATAAAGTAATCAAAAAACTGTAGGCAAAATTCCAGTGTACCAATATATGTGTAATAGTAGTCCTAGACTGACAAGAAAAAAAAAGAAAAATTGTTTAAGGTAATAATGCCTGGAAATTCCCCCAGATTATATTTTTAAATATTATTATATAGATGCAAAAATTTCAAGGAACCCAAAAGATAAACACAAAAAATACACACCCAGACACATCATAGTCAAGCCACTGAAAGCAAGAAAGAAAGTCTTCAAAGAAGCAAGAGAAAAATGACTCATGACACACCAGGGACTAACAATATGATTAATGGCTGACTTCTCATCAGAGACAGTGGTGGCTAGAAGGCAGATGAATGACATATTCAAAGTGCTAGAGGGGGAAAAAAAAAACTGTCAACAAGTAAAACTATCTTTCAAAAATGAAGGTGAAACAAAGACAGTGATATGTAAATAAAAAGTGAAATAATTCATTTCTAGCAAAACTGCCTTACAAGAAATACTAAAGGAAGTCTTTAAGGCTGAAAGAAAATGACACAAAACAGCAACTTTAATACACACAAAGAAACGAAGAGCATAAGAAATGGAAAACAGGTGAGTAAATATAAAAGACTATGTATTATGAATTATGTCCACCTCCCAAATTCACATGCTGAGATTCTAATCCCCAATATGACAGTATTAGCAGGTGGTGCCTTGGGGAAGTAAATCATGAGGGTGGCCCCCTCATGAATGGGATAGGTGCCCTTATAAAAGAGACCCCAGGGGCTCTCTTGCTTTTTCCACCATGTGGGGACACAGCAAAAAGACAACTGTCATGAACCAGGAAGAAAGCCCTCACCAAACATAAATATGCCAGTGCCTTGATTTGGGACATCTCAGCTTCCAGAATTCTGAGAAATAAATATTCATCACTTGTAAGCCACCTGCTCTATGGTACTCGTGCAGCCGAATGAATTAAGACACTATTATATATATACATATTTCCCCTTTTCTTAGTTTCTCTAAGAAACATGTTTATTAAAAAGCAACAATTACAGTAGTTTTAGATTAGGTTTACAAAACATAAAAGTGTAATATATGTTAATATTAGCACTAAGAATACGGGAGGCAGAATTTGGAGCTATATTAGAGCAAAGTTGCTATGTTTTATACCAGAATTACATTAGCATTAGCCTGAAGAAACTTCTGATAAGATTGCATATTATAATCTCTAGAACAATCAGCAAATAAACAACTCTAAAAATATAGTTAAAAGTCAGAGAAATGAAATGATACAAAGAAAAACATTTGTTAAGCAAACAAACAAAAAGATGATATTAAAGTAAGGAGAGGAGAGAACAAGATGGTGGAGAAGTAGGTGGACGTGGAGTATATCTCTCTCCACGGATACATCAGGAATACATCTTCAGACACAGAAGTGCATGCAGAAACACCAGCTGAGAGCAGACAGGAGTACCTGACCAGTAGAAAAGAATATAAAGAACCACACAAAACACGGCAGGACAAAGGAACTAGGGGGAAAAACAGGAGTGTTAGTAGGACTGGACGGAGAAGGCAATGGCACCCCACTCCAGTACTCTTGCCTGGGAAACCCCATGGACAGAGGAGCCTGGTAGGCTGCAGCCCATGGGGTCGCGAAGAGTCAGACACGACTGACGCGACTTAGCAGCAGCAAAAGCAGTAGGACTGGACCTATCGTCGGCGGGTGGGGGAACTGAAGCAGGGGTCTGATCCCCACAGTGGACCAACTGTCTGAGTCAGAGGAGAAACATTTAAGGCTGAGAGTGAAACAGCTGATCTGTGGCAGCCTAAATGGAATGAGAATCAGTCCTTGCCGCAGCCATACATACGCCAGGCAGGAATGCAGGTCTCCTGGAAGGTGCGGTGGCTGGGAACTGGAGTTTAGGGACTGTGGAGCAAACCCAGAGCGAGGGCTGCTGTTGACTGCAGAGAGACAGATCGAGGGGATGTGAGGGTGAGGACTGTGGTGGGAAATACCTGTGGAAGAAAGCCAAGCCGCCTGAAAGCAAGGTGATACTGCTGAGTCTTGTGTAGACGGGAGCCATCACCATAGCCTCTCTCTCTCCACACTCAAGCAACTGTAGCTGAACAGTAGAGAGGCTGGCCCATCAAATGCCTGATGCACTGAACTACAAAGTAGGACCCCACCTGAGGTGCTCCTTTCAGTGACTGATGAGCAAATCTACAGAGTAGGACCCCAGTCGGGGGGCCCCTCTATGTGCCTGACACGCTGAGCAACAGAGAAGGACCCCAGGCAAGGGGTCTCTCTAAGTGCCTGAATGGGTGGAGCTATGGAGAAAGACTGGCCAAAGAGCCCTCTGCTCACCAGCTACAAGAGGCTCAGAAAAAAGACTCTGATAGGGCCATGACACCTTCTGGGGAGGCAGTCCGTTTCCCTGAACACTTGGCGCCACCAGGGTCCCCGAAAGCTAAGCAGCTGTGCCACCTTCATGCTCAACTCTCACTGGGGCAGAGCTGCCACGGGCAAAAAAAAAACAAGTCTCGTGTTTATGTGCTCAGCGTCGCTTCAGTCCTGTCTGACTCTTTGTGACCCTGTAGACTGTGGCCTGCCAGGCTTCTCTGTCAGAGAGGGGGTTCCCCAGTCAAGAATACTGGAGTGTATTGGCCAATACCAGTTGCCACACCCTTTTAGAGCACTGTATTTCCCGCTGCCCTAGCCACCAACCCCCGAGTACCTAGTGCTGCCAGAATGCCTGCGACCCAAGCAGCTGCACCGCTTCCACATCTGCCCTCACAGGGGCAAACCCAAGCCCTCCAGGGTAGCCTCAGGAGCTAAACCCCAGTGGACGACCCACATGTAGAGGTGGAGATAAAACCACAATTGAAACCCAGGGGCAGTGTGGCTAAAGAAGAAGACCCAAAACCTTCCCACCAGCTGTGCAAGCTGCAGATTAAATCCACACGATCATCTAGGCAGACTCTGTGTCTATGGAATATATAAAAGGTCATGAGAGCTCCCAAAAAAGAAAACGCACTAGCTCTGATAGCTGTGAACACTGGAGGCAAGAACACACAGCAGCAGGACCAGATTAGAATCTGAGCAGCCCCCACAGCAGGTCCAGAGGTCAGCATAGTGTTGGAGGGCATCCTAGGCAGCTAAGGTGGACTGTGATTCTCAGTCACAGTCCTGGGAAAGGACTCTGACAGCAGTGACTCAAGAAAAACGTTTACTATTCTTATTTTTTTTTACTTGTTCTGTAGATTCTTTTGGATTTTTTTCTTTTTTCTCCCCCTCTGTTGTTGTTGTCGATTGGCACTAATTCAGTTGGCACTAAGAAATCCAGTTAAGCTTTTGAGCTTTTTCTTTTCCCTCAGTCACATCTTTCATTGTTGTCATAAACTTCTGCTTTTATGTTGGGCTTTTGCTGTTCTGTGAAGTTTCCCTCTTTTTTTTCTTTTCTCTTTAATTTTAATTTTTAATTTTCTAAACCTATTATTTTTTCACATTTATGCCTTTGTTTGGTTTTCCTACTGTTTTTTTCCCCTTGCAGTTAATCTTTCACATGTATCTTATCTACCTCTTTTTAACTTAGCATATCTATTGTTTCTTTCTTTTCTTTCTCTTTCCTCTCAACATATTTGTTAGCTTTATTTTCATTGCCTTATTCCCCAATTGGCACCTTGTTTTAGTTTTGTTTTCCAGTTTGTGCTTTAATTACTTTTGTTCTGGTAGATATAATTTTTGGTTTCCCTTGTGTGCAGGATCAATCTATTGTACTTAATTTTCATTGGACTGTTTTGATTTTGCTTATGGGTGTATATGTATATGTGTATATTCAGTCACACTTTCTATTGTCGTTTTAAACCTCTGCCTCTACACTGGGCTTTTGTAGTTCTCTGGAGTTTTCCTTTTTTTCCCCTTTTTTCTTTCTTCTTCCATTTTTATCTCTTTTATCTTTTTTATATTTTTAATTTGTTAAGCCTATTATATTTTTTTACATTTATTCCTTCATTTGCCTTTCTTACTATTCTTTTCCCCTTGCAGCTACTCTTTAATGTATGTAAATCTTCATCTACCTCTATTTAACTTAGCATATCTGTACTTTCTCTCCTCTCCTCTCAGCATATGTGTTAGTTTTGTTTTCATTGCTTTCTTCCTCAGTTGGCACCTTGCTTTAGTTTTGTTTTCCAGTTAGTGCTTAAGTTAGTTTTGTTCTTAACTGGTAAATATAATGTTTGATTTCCTTTGTTCACTGGGTCAATCTACTGTACTTTGTTGGACTGTTTTCACTTTGCTCATGGGTGTGTATGTATATATTTCATTACTTTAATTATTACTTGCCTGATTTTGTAACTGCCATTTTTCTGGGGTCCATCTTTGGCTTCTTGTTTTTGGATATTTGTTTTACTCTCCCTTAATGCCATAAAAAACCACTTGTGGAATCTTTGTTCCTGATCAGAGATCAAACCCTGAGCCTTTGCAGTGACAGCACTGACTCCAAGACCCTAGACTACCAGAGAACTGACCCTCAGAAGTATCAAACAGTGAGAACGCACACAAAGGAAACCACATGAATACAAGACCTGGCATCATTCAACCACCAGTAGCACCCAGTGCAGGCTGCTTCATCCAAACAACAGGCAAAACAAAATACAAACCCAATCATCAGCAGACAGGAGTACCACTGCACGCAGCCTTGGCCATCAGAGGAAACACAAACTTTAAACAAAAATGCAGCACAAATCTCATCCTATACAAAGCTCACACAAACCACTGGACCAACCTTAGGAGGGCAGAAACCAAAAGGAAGAAAGAATTCAACCTTGAAGCCTGGGAAAATGAGACATCAAACACAGTAACTAAAAAAAAAATGAAAAAGCAGAGAAATACTGCACAAATGAAGGAACAAACTAGAAACATAGAAGTCCACATAAATGAAGAGGAAATAGGAAAATTACCTGAAAAACAATTCAAAATAATGACAGTAGAGATGATCAAAAACCTTGAAAACAAAATGGAGCAAATGCAAGAATCAATTAGCAAAGAGCTAGAAGAATTAAAGAATAAGCATACAGAGACAAACAACACACCTACTGAATTTAAAAATACTCTAGAAGGAATCAATAGCAGAATATCTGAAGCAGAAGAACGAATCAGTGAGCTGGAAGATAAAATGGTGGAAATAACTTCCGAAGAGCAGAATAAGGTAAAAAGAATGAAAAGAGCTGAGGACAGTCTTGAGAGACCTTAGGAATCATATAAAACAGACCAACATTCGAATTACAGGGGTCCCAGAAGAAGAAAAGAAAAAGAAAGTCATCCTTTTTGAAGAGATTATAGTTGAAAATTTCCCCAACATGGAAAAGGAAATAGCCAATCAAATCCAAGAGGCACAAAGAGATAAACCCAAGGAGAAACACACCAAGACACATACTATTCAAACTAACAAAGACTAAACACAAAGAAAGAATATTAAAAGCAGCAAGGGAGAAGCAGCAAGTAACATACATGGGAAACCCCATACATTTATCAGCTAATCTTTCAGCAGAAACTCTGCAGGCCAGAAGGGAATGGCAGGATATATTTAAAGTACTGAAAGGGAAAAATCTACAACTAAGATTACTGTACCCAGCAAGGATCTCATTCAAAATTGATGGAGAAATAAAAAGGTTTTCAGACAAGCAAATGTTAAGAGAATTCAGTACCACCAAACCAGCTTCACAACAAATGATAAACGGATTTATATAGTCAAGAACTACAACAGGAGAAAAAGGATCTACAAAATCAACCCCAAACAATTAGAAAATGGCAATAGGAACGTATAACAATAATTACTTTAAATGTAAATGGATTAAATGCTCCAACCAAAAGACACAGACTGGTTGAATGGATACAAAAAGAAGACCCATATATATGATGTCTACAAGAAATCCACTTCAGATCTCAAGACATGTAGACTGACAAGTGAGAGGATGGAAAAATATATTCCATGCAAATAGGAAGCAAAAGAAAGCTGGAGCACCAATCCTCATATCAGACAAAATAGACCTTAAAATAAAGAAGATTACAAGAGATAAGGAAGGATACTACATAATGATCAAGGGATCAATCCAAGAGGAAGACATAACAATTGTAAATATCTATGCACCCAACATACAACATACAATGCAACCTCAATACATAAGACAAACACTAACAGATATAAAAGGAGAAATTGACAATAACAAAATAGTAGGAGACTTTAACACCCCACTCACACCAATGGACAGATAATCAAAACAGAAAGTTAATAAGGAAACACAAGTCTTAAATGATACATTAGATGAGATGGATCTCATTGATATCTTCAGGACATTCCATCCAAATGCAGAACAATACACCTTCTTCTCAAGTGCACATGGAAAGTTCTCCAGATAGACCACATCTTGGGTTACAAACCAAACCTCAGTAAATATAAGAAAATTGAAATTATATCAAGCATGTTCAACCACTATGAGACCATGTTCAAGAGACTATGTTCACTATTGAACCATGTTCAATGCTATGAGACTAGATATCAATTACAAGAAAATTCTGTAGGAAACACAAACACATGGAGATTAAACAACACATTTCTAAATAACCAACAGTTTACTGAAGAAATCAAAAGGGAAATCAAAAAATTTCTAGAAACAAATAACAATGAAAATACAATTCAAAACCAATAGGATGCAAAACCAGTTCTAAGAGGGAAGTTTATAGTGATACAATCCTACCTCAAGAAACAAGAAAAACATAGAATACACAACCTAACTTTACGCCTAAAGCAACTGGAAAAAGAAGAAAAAAAAAACCCAAAATTAGTAGAAGGAAAGAAATAATAAAGATCTGAGCAGAAATAAATGAAATAGAAATGAAAGAAACAATAATAAAGATTAATAAAGCTAAAGCTGGTTCTTTGAGAAGATATACAAAATTGACAAGTCTTTAGCCAGACTCATCAAAAAAAAGAGAGAAAACCAAATCAACAAAATTAGAAATGAAAAAGGAGAGGTTACATCAGACAATGCAGAAAAACAAAGGATTATAAGACACTATTATGAACAACTATATGGCAATAAAATGGATAACCTGGAAGAAATGGACAGATTCTTAGAAAAGTTCAATCTTCCAAGACTGAACAGGAAGAAACAGAAATTATAAACAACCCAGTTGCACTGAATTTGAAGCTGTGATCAAAAATCTTCCAAAAAACAAAACCCCAGGGCCAGATGGCTTCACAGGAAAATTCTATCAAACATTTCTGTTCTGCTCTGTTCAGTCGCTCAGTCATGTCTGACTCTTTGCAACCCCATAAACTGCAGCACGCCAGGCCTCCCTGTCTATCACCAACTCCCTGAGTCCACCTAAACCCATGTCCATTGAGTTGGTGATGCCATCCAACCAGCTCATCCTCTGTCATCCCCTTCTTTTCCTGCCCTCAATCTTTCCCAGCATCAGAGTCTTTTCCAATGAGTCAGCTCTTTGCATCAGGTGGCCAAAGTACTGGAGTTTCGCTTCCACATCCATCCTTCCAATGAACACCCAGGACTGATCTCCTTTAGGATGGACTGGTTGGATCTCCTTGCAGTCCAAGGGACTCTCAAGAGTCTTCTCCAACACCACAATTCAAAAGCATCAATTCTTCTGAGCTCAGCTTTCTTTAGAGTCCAATTCTCCCATCCATACATGACCACTGGAAAAACCATAGCCTTGACTAGATGGACCTTTGTTGGCAAAGTAATGCCTCTGCTTTTTAATATGCTATCTAGGTTAGTCATAACTTTACTTTCAAGGAATAAGCGTCTTTTAATTTCATGACTGCAATCACCATCTGCAGTGATTTTGGAGCCCAGAAAAATAAAGTCTGACACTGTTTCCACTGTTTCCCCATCTATTTGCCATGAAGTGATGGGACCAGATGCCATGATCTTAGTTAGAGAAGGGCTAATGCCTATCCTTTTAAAACTCAAAAAATGCAGAGGAAGGAAGACTTACAAATTCATTCTGTGAGGCCACCATCACCCTAATACCAAAACCAGACAAAGATAACACAGGCAAGAAAACTACATGCTAATATCACTAATGAACACAGATGCAAAAATCTTCAACAAAATTTTTAGCAAACAGAATTCAGCAACACATCAAAAAGCTCATACACCATGATCAAGTTGGGTTGATTCCGGGGATGCAAGGATTCTTCAGTATACTCAAATCAATCAATGTGATACACCATATTAACAAATTGAATGATAAAAACCATATGATCATCTCAATAGATGCAGAGAAAGCCTTTGACAAAATTCAGCACCCAAATATGATTAAAACTCTTCAAAAAATGGGCATAGAAGGAACCTACCTCAATATAGAAAGGCCATATATGATAAGCCTACAGCAAACATTCTCAATGGTGAAAAACTGAAAGCATTCCCCCTAAGATCAGGAACAAGACAAGGATGTCCACTTTCATCACTATTATTCAACATAGTTCTTCAAGTCCTAGCTACAGCAATCAGAGAAGAAAAATAAATAAAAGGAATCCAGATTGGAAAAGAAGTAAAGCTCTCACTGTTTGTAAATGACATAGTACTACACATAGAAAACCCTAAAGATAGTATCAGAAAATAACTAGATCTAATCAGTGAATTTAGCAAAGTTGCAGGATACAAAAATCAATACACAGAAATCACTTGCATTTATATATACTAACAATGAAAAATCAGAAAGAGCAATTAAGGAATTAATCCCATTCACCATTGCAACAAAAAGAATTAAATATCTAGGAATAAACTTACCTAAGGAGATGAAGTAACTGTACACAGAAAATTACAAGACACTAATGAAAGAAATCAAAGCTGACATAAACAGATGGGGAGACATTCCATGTCCCTGGGTAGGAAGAATCAATATTGTGAAAATGACTATACCACCAAATGCAATCTACAGATTTAATGCAATCCCTATCAAATTACCAATGGCATTTTTCACAGAACTAGAACAATTCACATGGAAACACCAAAGACCCCGAAGAGCCAAAGCAGTCTTGAGAAAGAAAAGTGGAGCTGGAGGAATCTAGCTTCCTGACTTCAGATTATACTAAAAGCTACAGTCATCAAGACAGTATGGTACTGGCACAAAAACAGAAATATAGACCAATGGAATAAGATAGAAAGCCCAGAAATAAACCCATGCACCTATGGGTACCTTATTTTTGACAAAGGAGGCAAAAATATAAAATGGAGCAAAGACATCCTCTTCAATAAATGGTGCTGGGAAAACTGGGCAGCTACATGTAAAAGAATGAAATTAGCACACTTCCTAACACTATACACAAAGATAAACTCAAAATGGATTAATAACCTAACTGTAAGACCAGAAACTATAAAACTATTAGAGGAAAACATAGGCAGACCACTCTATGACATAAATTAAAGCAAGACCCACCTCCCAGAGTAACAGAAATAAAAACAAAAGTAAACAAGTAGGATCTGATTAAACTTAAAAGCTTTTGCACAGCAAAGGAAACTATAAGCAAGGTGAAAAGACAACCGTCAGAATAGGAGAAAATAATAGCAAATGAAACAACTGACAAAGGATTAATTTCCAAAATATACGAGCAGCTCACACAACTCAATATTAGAAAAGCAAAGAGCCCAATCAAAAAGTGGGAAAAATACCTAAACAGACATTTCTCCAAAGAAGACATACAGATGGCTAACACACACATGAAAAGATGCTCAACATCGCTCATTATTAGAGAAATGCAAATCAAAACTACAATGAGATATCACCTCACACTGCTCAGAATGGCCATCATCAAAAAGTCTACAAACGATAAATGCTGGAAAGGGTGTGGAGAAAAGGGAAACTCTTGCACTGTTGGTAGGAATGTAAATTGATACAGGCACTATGGAAGTTGGTATGGAGATTCCTTAAAAAACTAGGAATAAAACCACCATATGACCCAGCATCCTATTCGTAGGCATATACCCTGAGGAAACCAAAATTGAAAGAGACACGCATATCCCATTTTTATTGCAGCACTATTTACAATAGCTAGAACATGGAAACAACTTAGATGTCCATTGACAGATGAATGGATAAAGAAGCTGTTGTACATATACACAATGGAATATTACTCAGCCATAAAAAGGAATGCATTTGAGTCAACTCTAATGAGGTGGATGAACCTAGAACCTATTATATAGAGTGAAGTGAGTCAGAAAGAGAACGATAAATACCATATTCTAACACATATATACGGAGTCTAGAAAAATGGTACTGAAGAATTTATTTACAGGGCAACAATGGATAAACAGACATAGAGAATAGACTTATAGACATGGGGAGAGGGGAGGACAGGGTGAGATGTATGGAAAGAGTAACATGGAAGCTTACATTACCATATGTAAAATAAATAGCCAATGGGAATTTGCTGTATAGCTCAGGAAACTCAAACAGGGGCTCTGTATCAACCTATAGGGGTGGGATGGGGAGAGAGATTGGAGGGAGGTTCAAAAGAGAGGGGATGTATGTATATCTATGGCTGATTCATGTTGAGGTTTGACAGAAAACAGCAAAATTATGTAAGGCAATTATCCTTCAATAAAAAAATTAATTAAAAAATTAAGACGAAAAGAATTACATGAAACAGAAAAAAAATAAAATGGCAGATATAAGTCCAAATATAGCAATTATATTAAATCCAAATGGACAAAACACTCTAATCAAAACATGGAGATTGCCAAACACAATAACTAAGCATAATTCAACATATGCTGTCTACTGAAATACACACAAATGGGTGGAAGTAAATGAATGGGGAAACAATGCAAAATCTAATGATAAAAGAGGTGGAAGTATTATGCTAACACTAGACTAAACAGACCTTAAGAAACATCCTTAGAAACAAAGAATAATTTCATAATGCTAAATATCAGTATATCAGGAAAATATAAAAATTATAAAGGTATATGCATGTGTCAACTGAATTCCCAAAACTTAAAGAACTGAAGAGAGAAATAGAGAATTCAATATGTACAGCTGAATATTTCAATACCCTTCTCTTAGTAATTGAAAGAACAATTAGATATAACATCAGTAAGGACATTAAAGATGTGAACAGCAATATCAAATTGATGTAACTGGCATTTGTAGAATATTCTACCCAAAAGAGCACACTACGCCTTTTTTTGCAAATGTACATAAAACATTATCTATAATATACCATTTGCTAAACCACATGCTACTCTATGTGTGGTATCAGACTGACCATGTACATAGTCATTATGGTTTAGCCAGTTGTGCCAGAATAAGAACCCTAAAGCAGTTCTGAATTTGAATCATGATTTAGGAATTTACTAAATGTTAAATTTTGCACAAGCCCTTCAACTTGTATGAGAGACCGTGGATGGTAATACTGCCTACTTCAGAGCTTGCTGAAAGAATTCAAGGCAATACTTGCAAGTTTAGTGTCTAAAACTGTAGGTACTCAATAAAAGGTAGCCAACAGCATTTCATTATCATGAACATGCAGAAGTAGCCATTATCATTTACTTATTCTGCCCTTTTAAGAAGTAGAGAACACCTTATCTGCTCTATGTGATGAGAAGACAATCAATGGAAACAAGAATTCAGTATGGAGTCGAACTGAAGTAGTAACAAGCCATGCTCCCTGCAGCTATTTCTGGAGCATCATTGTGAAGAGTCTGGTGCCCTAAACATATTTCCACACATTTTGAGAATTTAGGTCCAATCATAGGCTCAGTTAGTAGCCAAAATAATTTATATTATAGTTCCTGAAGGTAAATGGTATTCTAGAATGGCTAGGAAACAGGTTTGTTTCCAAATTCATAATAAAGTGGCAACAGTTCCCTCACGCCTTCTATTTTTATACTTTTATATACTTATACCAGAAAAGTAATACCTATATTTTACTAGGATTTAACAAGTTGATGTTTTTAAAGCAACACGGCAAATATTCAGTACAGATTTACATATTCAGTGAGCTCCATATCAGGTGCATTAAAACTGCATATACATCCAATCATCTCTAGTCTATTATATAGAATTTCACATTGTATAGTACAAACAACAAGATTGCTGATTTTATTCTGGGGGATCAAATTTAACTATCTACTTCCCTTTGAGTCTCAGGCAGAAATAACAAACTGTCCAGGATCCTTCTCTTTCTTAACCCTTATAGAGCCAAGGTGAGATATTTAATCAATCAGGTTTCCTAACAGTTATTATGTAGCTACGGCATCAGAAAACAGTTCACGAATTAGATTCTAAGACTTTTAATAGAGAAAAATGTCCTCTAATAAAGTATTTCTTGACTAGCAGTTTGTAAAATATTAATAGATGTTATATGAGGAAAATTGTATATGAATAAATTTAAAATAAGGTTGAACAAAATTGAACTACTTTTTTCCCCTTACTACAAAACATCTCATTTTTTTTTAATGTTTAATGAGTAGACATGCTGTAGGAATTTCTGAGGAGATAAAGAAAGCACTATCTTCCAAACTTGTTTAATTAATGAATCCAATTTTTCTGGAAGTTATTTTAAAAACTGTTGCTTCTATCCAACTCATTCTATATACAAAATGAAACTGAATTTCAGAAAATGGCTCATTCAAAATCACAGGTAATCACAGAACTAGGATCCAAGTTTTCTATGTCTAGAGGAAGAAATATTTTTCGTGTTAATCTTTACTCTCCAGCCGATCTCATGGCCTGCTTTGAGAAGAATTTCAACTACATAATCTTATGTTTTAGACAAAATTGTATAATCTTATAATGAAAAATATCTCTGCTACACTTTCATTGAGTGGTCAATTAATTCAGCTTCTGAAATATAGGAAAGTGATTCTAATTCTTAGATTTTGGAGATTCTCTTATCTTTGTTTCCTTTTCTTGTTTCTATAATTTTCCTGCTACCATACTTCATGCTTCCTCAAGAATATGGCATGTTTTCCATTGTGTGTATAATCTCACATTAGTGAGGGCACTCTTCTAAACAGTGTGGGCCCATTATTAACTCAGATTAATTGTATTTGTCACAGATTCTATCTATATGGTAAATTCAGTCTTTCTTGGGATTAGCATTGTTGCACATACCAGACATTATGTTAAATATTTTACATTTATATTTTTGTTTAATCTTTATAATCTTTTTATTATGTGCATTATATTATTGAGTCTATTTCATAAATCAGAAAAATAAACTTTAAAATGTCAAGTACTCACCCATGCTTTCTCATTGTTGAGTTGCAGATGAAACACTGGCATTAGAACTCCAGAATTACACTCTTAATCACTCACCGTATGGTTAGCTTAGCTTTTAAGTGCTCCGAGCAGTTAAATATCAAATCACTAAGACTAGAGTGCTTATTTGATGTGATGACTAAGCAAACAACAATAACTATGGCAAGATTAATGCTCAGTTGGTCACTCAAAAGCACGCCAGCCTCACTCTTCAACAAAGCATCGTTTTCATCTTCAATACAAGGTTGATCATGATACCCGGTATCATTAAACCTCTAGGTACAAATGCATGTGAATAATCAGTAAACCATTAAGTGATGACAAATATTTCACTTATAGTTAATAGCTCACCAGCAGGAAGAAAGCATTTAAACAGAATATACCAAATAATACTTTCTTTTCTACCTCAAAATAATCAATTCACAGAACGAATTCAAGGTCTCATTTAAGTATTTGAAAAATGATCTCTGCTATTCTAACCAATGTGTAATGAACACTCATATTTAGGATAAAATTTTGACTTAGAAAAAAATCTTCTGCATGTATTTTATCTTAGTTTGTCCTTTCAGATCCATTTTCAACCATCTGTGCCCTATTTTGTTCCTCAGGAGGCTGACTTGAAAGAATTTTGAACACTAAGCTCCCTTGCTCTCTAGCTTCCCACATTCAACCACTGGGAGACTCTGCAGGGGATCGGAAGGTAGGAACATATACAGGTCAAGGAATTTATTCCCCCCTACTCCCCTTCTGCCCAGATGCTATTTGGCAGTGGTTCTTTCCTCTCGTCTAAAGCCACAGCTCTTGTCAGAGCTATATTTCCCATAGGTTCAGGTAACTGCTCCCTCTCCTTGCTATTTTATGCCTAGAAGTGATAACAGCTTTTCACTTTTACTAGCCTATGTTTCATGTTGATTCCCTTATTCCTGCCCACATCTCTGTAAACAACCTCTCTACCTCTTCACATACCCTCCGAGTAAGGTATGTGAAGGAAATGTGAAATCTATATTCACAGTCAGTAAGGAGGGAATAAGAAATCTATATTCCACAGGAGACCTTGACTGATATACCTAATTTTAAAAAACAGAAATAAACAAACAAGGAAATATCACCTGTCCACCGTGAAATGGCTTCTTACCACAGTATAGCAAGCATTATATATCCACTATGCAGTCAATGATCATCTGCCCACTTGAGTCCAGTCACCAATAGACTGTTTTGCAATCCACTTGGTTTAACTTTGAATCATAAAGGCCTGAATTGTAAGAAATGTGTCCCTGAAGAAAAAGTTTTGATACCTTAACTGAGAAATGAATTGAGAATTAAAAAAGAAAATACTTTTAGTCAGCATGAACTATCTTTTTTTTGTTGTTCGAATCAGTTCAAAAGTCACTTGTTTTTGATAGTTGAAGTCATTTACTAAGAATTTTTTCTTAATCACAGAGATTATTATTTTAATAAATCATGAAGTCTTTATACCTTAATTTCATCAAGTAAAACTGTAAGAGACATATTTCCAATTTTAATGCTATTTTAGGGAAGAAAATGGAAAATGAAAAAGGAAAGAAAAGGAAACCAGCATCCTCCTATAGAGCATAATATTAAAAATATTCTAAGTGAAATATTAGTTACAGAAAATTCTGCTCTAGATCTACTGAAGGAAAATGCAAAATCCATGACACATTCAAATAAACACATTAAAAAATAAGATCTTCAAAAATGAGTACAGATTTGTATTGTTGAATATGAAAAAGGGCAGCTTTTCAAGATCTTACAGGCAATATGACAATCGAAATAAAATTCTATGTTAAGGTTTTTATTAATAATCACTGTCTTCTATAAATTCAATTATTCAAACATATTTTTGAGACCTCTGAATTCTTTCTAATGTTATTAGGAGAACTTAAGACGATTAGCAGGAAGTAATTAATATAATAATAAGCATTTACTAGGACTTTAGTATGTATCAGGCACCATGCAGTGTGTTTTATATGTATTAACTTAACCTCCAAGTGGCCAATGTTAGTTGACACATATCGAGCACTTAGTAAGTATCAGATACAGTTTTAAATGCTTTATACACATGAACTCATTCAATCCTCACATCAAACCTATGAGATAGCTACTGTTACTATTTTCATAAGTGAAAGTCACTCAGTCATGACCGAGTCTTTGTGATCCCATGGACTATACAGTCCATGGAATTCTCCAGGCCAGAATACTGGAGTGGGTAGCCTTGCCCTTCTGCAGGGGATCTTCCCAACCCAGGTATTGAACTCAGGTCTCCCACATTGTAGGCAGATTCTTTACCAGCTGAATCACAAGGGAATCCCAGGAATACTGGAGTAGGTAGCCTATCCCTTCTCCAGCGGGTTTTCCCAGCCCAGGAATTGAACCAGGGTCTCCTGCATTGCAGGCAGATTCTTTACCAACTGAGCTATCAGGGAAGCCCTGATAGCTATCTGATAGCCCTGATAACTATTTTCATACTACACATTAAACACTGAGGCAGAGAGAAGTTAAGTAACCTGCTCAAAGTTATACATCTATTAAGTGGTAGAGTTGGAATATGAACACAAGGGCTCACCTCAGAACTCACTCTTTTCAACAATTCTGTTTTTATCATTCCCACTTTGCAATGGGGAGAACTCAAGCTTTTTTAAAAAAAGTAAGTCATTTGTCCAGGTAACGCAGCTAATAAGTAATTGTATTAGTTTACTAGGGCTGTCATAACAGAGTACCACAATCTCGATGGCAGAAATGTAATACATCGTCTCAAAATTCTGGAGGCTAGAAGTCTAAAATCAAGGTGTTCACAGGATTGGTTCTTCTGAGGGCTGTGAGGGTTGGTTCTATTCCAGGCCTCTCTCCTTGACTTGTAGCAGATTATCTTCATGTTCACATGGCATTCTCACAGTGTGTGTATCAGCCTCCAAATTTTCCCTTTTCATAAGGACACCAGTTGTACTGGATTTGGACCCATCCTAACATACCTCATCTTAACTATCTCTGTACAGATGCTAACTTCAAATAAAGTCCATCATAATGTACTGGGGATTAGGACTTGAACATACAAATTTGAGGAAGACATAATTCAACCCATAACAGTAATTTGAGCTAGAGTTCAAGCCTAAATACACTTTCAAGGTTCTGACAATGATAAGGAAAACCTTATTTTCTCAACAACTTAAACATAAATACAAGTATATCTCAGGGATATTGTAGGTTCAGTTCCATACTACCACAAAAGAACAAATATCACAATAAAGTGAACCACACAAATTCTTTGGCTTCCTGGTATACATGAAAGTTATCCTTATAATGTAGTCAACTGAGTGCACAATAGTATTATGTCTGAAAAAATTTACGTATTTTTAGTTTAAAACACTTCACTGGTTTACCAATCTAAGCCTTCAATGAGTCATAGAAGTAACAAAGGTCAATGATGACCAATCACCATAAGAAATATAGTAATGAAAAAGCTTGAAACATTACAAGAATTATCAAAATGTGATGCAGCGACACAAGTGAGCAAATGCTGTTGGGAAAATGATAAAAATAAACTTGCCTGACACAGGGTTACCACAAACCCACAATTTGTAAAAATCACAGTATTTGCTAAATGCAGAGTTAGTGAAAGTGTTAGTAGCTCAATCATGTCCCAACTCTCTGCAACCTAATGGATTGTAGCCCATCAGGCTCCTCTGTCCATGGAATTTTCCAGGCAAGAGATGATACTGGAGTGGGTAGCCATTCCCTTCTCCAGGGGATCTCACTACCCAAAATCAAACCCAAATCTCTAACGTTGCAGGCAGGTTCTTTACTGTTTGAGCCATCAGGGAATCCTCAAATGCAATAAAGTGAAGTACAATAAAACAAGCTATGCCTGTATGACTTATACACAATTCCAGGAGACAAAGATGTGCAGAGATCAGTGGCACTATTCTCCAGACTCCTTTAACTGGGAAATCATGCTTTTTCTGGGGCATTATGACATATACATTTAGGACCCTAATTCTCTAAGTGAAGGAAGATAATAGATAAATGGAGTGACAATTTTTCTTCTCTTCGTCACAGCCATTCTGGCCAGTAAATTCTGAGAACTTATCTATGCTGCACATCTATTCTCTTAAATCACTTTATCAATAGTCATAACCCTGGGCCTGTGGCATGTCCAGCAAGACTGCTCATGTATGTGTAGAAACCACTTAAATTATACCCCAGTCAAAGCCCTATGAGAACTAAGTGGCTTTAAATTAACACAAATTTATTTTCTTTGCATTTCATATTTTGAATAAACTTAATTTCCTTTATGCTAACAGACTCACAGTCTTAATTTCCATTTTCCCCCACCCTTCAGAAAAAAATAGCTTTTTAGTACTCAGCAACTAAAGTACTAAAGAGATGTGATTCTGGAGGCATAAAAAGCAGATGCTTCTTTTATGAAAGAACAGAGACCTCAGGGCTGCAATGTTCCCCTTAATAACATTTTTTTGCTTCCAGTGTGTATTTAGAACTATTATTTGGGGGTGGGGGTGGAGGAATGAGATCAAATGCTGAGCCAACATTTTAATGTCTCATATTAGAAAGCTTATCTTACAAGGTTAGTCTCGGGTATTTCATAAAACCTAAAATAATTATTTATATCAAGGCCTAAACAGGAGATGTAGTTTGCACATACATTTTCAATACCACTGTTATTTGTTGTTCAGCAAATTTTAAAATCTATGTGTTTTAATTATGGTTTGATAATAATAATTGACACTGAGAATCCAAAGCCAGTTTCTCATGCAAGCAAGATTCTACTACTGTTTTCTGAGACTCTTGCCATATGTCATATTGACTCTTGCCAATGTCTTCATATACATTTCATCAAATACAGTGTTAACCTATTTCTTAAAACAATTATTCAACACTGTTCTCAGTCTTACAGATGAAGACAAAGAGACATAAGACTAAGTAATCGTCTAGACAGTGAAAGTGAAGTCGCTCAGTCGTGTCTGATTCTTTGTGACCCCATGGACTGTAGCCTACCAGGTTCCTCCATCCATGGGATTTTCCAGGCAAAAATAATGGAGTGGGTTGCCATTTCCTTCTCCAGGAGATCTTCCCAACCCAGGAATTGAACCCAGGTCTCCCACATTGTAGGCAGATGCTTTACCATCTGAGCCACCAGTGAAGTCCCTTGGCAGGTTGGTATAAACTCATGACAGGGTTTCTGCATAAGCCATATGAGGTCACCACAGAACCACAGAGCAGGGCTCCTCACTTCCTTTGTGCAGGGCATGTCATTCATTCCCACGAGCACACTGTAGAGTTAGTAAGTACAGCAGAAAACATGTTCACTAGGAGAACAAAGAACTACAGCTCCAAGCATCCTTACCTTGTTCTGAAGAATCCCGGATGAGCCCCCAAGATGAAAGGTTGCTGCTGAACCACAAAAGACGCCAGGATTCTTGGCCTCCGGAGGAGAAGAATTCAATCCGGGGCCAGTGACGAGGCTTGATCGCTCAGAGCTTTTGTGTAATAAAGTTTTATTAAACTATAAAAGAGATAGAGAAAGCTTCTGACACAGACATCAGAAGCAGGCAGTAATCGTCTAAGGAATGGTATACATAGAAATCAGTATTTGAAAGCTAATTCCTCCTTCCTTGGTGCCTCAACTGTAGCACAAGGTGCCAGAGAGACAGCTAGTCCGGAGGGGCTGGCTAGGCTTTCAACTCAGACAAAAAGCAGACGTTCTACATATACCACAGGATCCAAAGACAAGGAATCTAATTTCAGGACTTCTTGCTAAAACATAAGAGGTCAGTTATGATTATTCAGCCATAAAAAGGAATGAATTTGAATCAGTTGTAGTGAGGTGGATGAATCTTGAGCCTGTTTTACAGAGTCAGAAAGAGAAAAATAAATATATTAACACATGTATATGGAATCTAGAAAAATAGTACTGATGAACCTATTTTCAAGGAAGGAATGGAGACACAGATGCAGAGAACAGACTTATGAACACAGAGTGGGAAGGAGAAGGTGGGACGAATTGAGAGAGTAACATTAACATGTATACAGTACCATGTACAAAATAGATAACAAGTGGGAAGCTGCTAGGTAACACAGGGAGTCCAGCCTGGCGCTCTGTGATGACCTTGAGGGATGGGATGGGATGGTGGAGGGAGCCTCCAGAAGGAGAGGGTATACAATTATGACTGATTCAGGTTGTTTTACGGCAGAAACCAACACAACACTGTAAAGCAATTATCCTCCAATTTAAAAAAATATATGTTTTAAAGAGGCCAATTATGAACAAGTGCCCAGAGTTAAGCATACACATAGAGTCACGAACAGCATTGTGAGCAGACCTACTGAGCCCTATACCTCAGACAGAAGCTGCTTTGCCTGATTCAAGCTACCTGCAGGTAGTCCTTGATATGTAGGCAGTGACTGCAGTTTAATGAGGATGAGACTTGTAGGTGATTATTTCCTTATAGCGAAGAAAGGAACAAAGATTTAAGTATTAACCCATGATGAACCATGAATTAAATGTGCTAGAGTTGGGGATATGGGTATACAGTGCTCCATACACCTTAACTACTCCAGCACTAATCTCCCCAAGAAGGTTCATGCTTTCCAAGAGCTAAAGGCTGGATTAAATTGCTTCTTGGTCTTTATAATTCTACTGCAAGTCTACAATAGGAGTCCAGTTAATGAACATCTTGAAAATCCTGGCAAATTGAAGTTCTTTCCTATGTGTGTGTTTGTTTATAAACATGCTGAAAGTTTGACAAATACAAAAGCACTCTTTTTAATTTGGGGGAGAATGAATACATTTATATATATTGCTATGTATTTATATGCATTTATGTGGACAGTTCCTTTGCTGTCCACCTGAAACTAGTAACAACATTGTGAATTGGCTATACTCCATAGAGTATAGTTAGAGCTATACTCTAACTTTAAAAAGTTAAAAAAACAAAAAACAAAAAAATAAAATGCCCAAAGTACTGTTTTTAGAAAGCCTGCCAGGCTCCTCTGTCCATGGAATTCTTCAGGCAAGAATACTGGAGTGAATAGCCATTCCCTTCTCCAGAGGATCTTCTCAACCCAGGGATAGAACCCAGCTCTCCTGCATTGCAGGCCGATTCTTTACTGTCTGACTCACCAGGGAAGCCCTTAGAAAAGAGCAGGAAGTGTCAATTCTTACTAAATAAAACATGTGCTATTTCCTGAGCAAAATGATTTTGGGGGTGGTTGAGAGGTGTCTTGTAAATTCATGTTTAGAATTTGTAAGTAAATTGTTCATAGTGAGAGTGAAAAGTGTTAGTAGCTCAGTTGTGTCAGACTCTTTGTGACCCCCATGGACTGGAGTTCACCAGGTTCCTCTGTCCATGGGATTCTTCAGGCAAGAATACCAGAGTAGGTTGCCATTTCCTTCTCCAGGAGATCTTCTTGACCCAAGAATGGAACCTGGGTTGCCCACATTCCAGGCAGATTCTTTACCTGCCGCCAGGGAAGCCCAAAGTATTCATAAATAAATTATAAATACAGATATTGATAACATGTGCAAATGAATGCTTATAAAAATAAGTATATTTTTAACTGAAATATACTCATTATAGTTTGTATAGTCTCCAACTAGTTAAACACATACATTTTCCTCCCAGTTAGAGAGATCTATTATGGTTTATTATTCTGACAGAAGCTCAGTAAGCAAGTAGTTTCTGTGACTGCTGTTCCAGCATCATGTCTACACACATTTTTCCCCTCATAACAGAAAGTGCTCATTTCAACATTTCTGTTAAGATCCACCACCCCCTTTGATGACAATGGATTTATGACTAAGATGGAAAGGTAAACCATTAAGGATAACTCATCTGTTCTTCAGATTTTCAAGTTATTCATTCAACTGAAAGGTGAATTTGCAACAGATGAAAGAAGGCAAGCAGTTTAGGGGCAAGTCAAGCCTTTCTGTATAAAACACGTTGGTTTTGTGCATGAAAAACTAAATGTTTCAGGCAGTTCCCACTGTCCGGTGGTAACTTGGTGAGGTAATCCTGATTTAGTAGGTGTAAGTGAGAAGGAAGTAAGCATTTTCCCCTAAATAACAAATTGGTTAAGGTAAGGTTTCTCAGGGGGTTCTTGTTCGGTTTTATTTTAAAGAAAAGAAGGGAAAACACAATTCAAAGGGAAATAGAGGGATGATTCACAATCTGGAGTTTAAAAAGTCATACAGTAAAATGATTTTTCAGATCAAAGCTGCTGTGCCTGTACATCACCGAGGTCCATGCAAGTCTCTCAAAGATGTCAGATCTCACTGATGTTCCACAGAAAGGTGAAAGTGCAACAGAGAAACCTAGCAGGGCAAGGGTACCACTGAGGTTCTGCTTCTATTCATCCCTGTCTCTCCATCTGTCTTCACAACATCTCCCTTCTCTTCTTTCTTTCCTCCCTCATTTTTCTGACCGAACCATTTTCCAAACTCTTACAAAATGGCTGTAGCTTGTCAGAATTCCAACACTAGATCCTACCTAGTGTACTCCAATGCAATAGTTATAAATGGTTCAATTCAGAAACTCCAAAATCAGATAGACTCCTCCCGGTATATCTTCCATATTGAAGAGTCACCTACATCAAATATGGGTCACCATCTACCTACAAAACTATGAAATTACTTCCTTCTTTACCTTCAATAATGTGAACTGTCTCTACTTTGGATCTCTACTCCTCCTCACAGCCCAGCAGCCTCTCCTCTACCTAGTAGTCAAAAGGGCTACCGATCAACTCTAACAACCTGGGGTATTTTATACCTTACCAACTTGGTTGGATGGTCTTGATTAAGAATCTTTAACCTCTCTATGAGCCTCTGTTTTGAGGAAAGAGAGAAAGACAGACATTAAACCAGATAATCCCCAAGATTATTCCAGATCCAATGTGCTTGTAGAACACTTTGTTCTCAGTTATTTTGATAGATTCAGTATTAAATTCAGTTTGGTAAATGTCAGAGAAAGGAATACAGCTTCTCTTTTTATAAAAGATTGTTCTATTTCCTAATTAACTATCTCCTGTCTCACTACATTTCATACTCTACTGAGCATGACAATACTCACACAATACTCTTCTCTAAAGGCCAAAGCACACCAGCAACATTCCTCTGTATCTTTGTTATTACTGTTCTCTTAGCCAAGGATGTCCTTTGTACCCTTCTCTGCTATTGAAATACTATTTATCTTTGAAGACCCAGTTAAAAAAGTCACCTCCTCTCTGCAGCTCTCCCTGATAAGAAGAATTAATTGTCCTCTCTTCTGAGGCACAAGTTACTAGTACATCTCTTCTAGCATGAATTTAATATGGATTTAAACTGTACTTACTTAGTAAATGATACATAACTAATTTATTGTTGTTTAGTTGCTAAGTCATCTCCAATTCTTTGTGAACCCATGGACTATAGCCTGCCAGGCTCCTCTGTCCATGGTATTTTCCAGGCAAGAATACTGGAGTGGGTTGCCATTTCCTTCTCCAGGGGTTCTTCCCAACCCAGAGATGGAACCTGCATTTTCTGCTTGGCAGGTGGATTCTTTACCAGAGAACCCCCACAGAATGAATTATCAAGTCATAAAAGCCACTCCATGGGGTCACAAAGACTTGGACACAGCTGAGCACAAATGCCTACAGCACGTGGATTATTTCTTAGGCATCTTTGAATCTGCCAATAATATCTAGCAAAGCATTTAGAATAGGGTAGGTTTTGAATGAATGAATGAAAACATGAATAAGTGAATGAATCAGTTTTCATTAAAAACATCTCAGTTCAGGAATCCACCATTCATGAAAGCACAAAACATTTTTTAGACATTTTGGAAATTCCTCCATGGTGCAATGAGGATTTGATTTTTGTAAATATTATCACTTGATCTTATCAATATTATATCTAATCATGATCACCAGTTCAAGTAACCAGGTCAACAAGAAATAAACTAACTTCTAAAGTTAGTTTAAACTAAGTAATTTTTTCCCATTTTTAAAATATGGTTTTATATTCAAACATATCAATGTTTATTTTTTTTATTAATTTATTTATTTTAGTTGGAGGCAAATTACTTTACAATATTGTAGTGGTTTTTGCCATACACTGATATGAATCAGCCATGGGTTTACATGTGTTCTCCATCTGGAAACCCCCTCCCATCTCCCTCCTGATCTCATCCTTCTGGGTCATCCCATTGCACCAGCCCTGAGCACTTGTCTCATGCATCGAACCTGGACTGGCATTTTGTTTCACATATGATAATATACATGTTTCAATGCTATTCTCTCAGATTGTCCCACCTTCACCTTCTCCCACAGAGTCCAAAAGGCTCTCCTATGCATCTGTGTCTCTTTTTCTGTCTTGCATATAGGGTTATCATTACCATCTTTCTAAATTCCATATATATGCATTAGTATACTGTATTGGTGTTTTTCTTTCTGGCTTACTTCACTCTGTATAATGGGCTCCAGTTTCATCCACCTCATTAGAACTGATTCAAACGTATTCTTTTTAATGGCTGAGTAATATTCCATTGTGTATATGTACCACAGCTTTTTTATCCATTCGTCTGTTGATGGACATCTAGGTTGCTTCCATGTCCTGGCTATTATAAACAGTGCTGCAATGAACACTGGGGTACATGTGTCTCTTTCAATTCTGATTGTAAAATCAATCTCCTTTACTCACTGTTGTGCATTATGAACTTCAATGGAAATGTTAACTGTTCTATACTCAAAATATTCTAAAAGGCAAATATTTTATCTATTCTGCATTTTATGCCTGGTATCTTAACTATGGGGACCAGACCTTGCTATATTTCTGATTTATCCTCAACACCATTTAACTAGTTGTTCTAGTTTCATCTTATAAAAATGTGGTAAGGTCCGCAGTCTTGAATACAATACTGTCACCTCTCCTGACCTGGATTCCACAGCTATGTCTAATTCATTCTATGAAGACAAGTTATATCCTTCTTTTGGGTATTGCTCAGTTACATGAATGTGTGTCTTCAGATCTTGAGCTGAAGTTAAGGGTCTCTTCTCAGGAATATTTAGGAAATATCAGCACTTCAGTACACGGGTTTGTAATCAATCTCTCAGTCTGTTTTATCTGGCCCATATGGCTGCCTGCTTGACTTTAAAAATGGATGAGCAAGAAGTGATGAGAACCAAGACAAAATTTGTCTGCAGTTTTTCAATTCATCAAGTATTCTCCCAACTAAGTAGAAACTGTGTTTCTCCCTATAATATTACTAGTTGTATTTTTCTCTCCTCACAGCTAGTGCTACTGCTTTCTATCCTCCATTCTAGAATTGGTTTAAGGGGAAAAAAAGGTAGGTTTTGAGAAAAATTGTGTTATCTTCCCTGAAAAATACTTCTTTCAAGTAGAATATATTCTCATCTAGTTGAACTAGTTTATGTAATGGGAGGGAGAAAGAACAATAATATTTGAATGTTTCTTCTACTTATAAAGAAGTAAAAATAGTTTACTTTAATACTATCAGAATGTTACTCAGCCATAAGAATGAACAAAATAGTGCCATTTGTAGCAACATGGATGCAACTAGAGATTATCATACCAAGAAAGACAAATGCTAATATTGCTTACATGTGTAATCTAAAATATGGCACAAATTAACCTACCTACAAAACAGACTCACAGACGTAGAGAACAGACTTGTGATTGCCAATGGGGAGAGCAGGTGGCAGAGGAATAGACTGTGAATTCAGGATTAGTAGACACAAACTATAGAGAGAATAGATAAACAACAAGGTCCTACTGTATAGCACAAAGAAATAAATTCAGTATCCTGGGATAAAACATAATGGAAAGTAATCCAAAAAAATAATGCACATATGTGTATAACTGAGTTGCTTTGCTGCACAGTAGAAATTAATACATTGTAAATCAACTATACTTCAAGAAAAAATAAACTATAAAAATAATAATATTAAAGATTCATAAGTGAGGCCACAAGTTAGCCCCAACGTACATGAAATTGAGATGGTTCTTCGAACACACACTAATTGAAGGTTATGATTAATCATGTGGGAGAATGAACTAAGAAATAATTAATAAATGTGTGAACAAAAAGCTGCTAATGTTCCAAGATGATCCAAATATCATCTCAGGTATAGAGAATTAAGATTTATCTGCAGTTGTCTGAAACTTTTTTATATACATCGCCCTCTGTTGTTGTTCATTGAGTTGTGACCATCCCTTTGCAACCCCCATTGGACTGCAGCACACCAGGCTTCCCCGTCCTTCACTATCTCCTGGAGTTTGCTCAAGCTCATGTCCACTGAGTCAATGATGCCATCCAACATCTCACCTCGTGTCTCCCCCTTCTCCTGCCCTCAATCTTTTCCAGCACCAAGGTCTTTTCCAATGAGTCAGCTCTTTGTAGCAGATGCCCAAAGTATTGGAGCTTCAGCTTCAGTCCTTCCAATGAATATATTAACACTCAGGGTTGATTTTCTTTAGGATTAACTGGCTTGATCTCCCTGCTATCCAATGGACTCAAGAGTCTTCTCCGGCACCACAATTCAAAAGCATCAATTCTTCAGCACTCAGCCTTCTTTATAGTCCAACTCTTACAATTGTACATGACTACTGGAAAAACCATAGCTTTGATTATACAGGCTTTTGGGGGCAAAGAGATGTCTCTGTTTTTTAATATGTACATATGTATAGTCCAACTGTTAAAATCGTACATGACTACTGGAAAAACCATAGCTTTGACTAGATGGACCTTTGTTGGCAAAGTAATGTCTCTGCTTTTTAATATGCTGTCTAGGTTGGTCATAGCTTTTCTTTCAAGGACCAAGCGTCTTTTAATTTCATGGCTGCAGTCACCATCTGCAGGGATTTTGGAGCCCAAAATAGTAAAGTCTGTCACTGTTTTCCTTGTTTCCCCATCTATTTGCTATGAAGTGATGGGACCAGATGCCATGATCTTAGTTTTCTGAATGTTGAGTTTTAAGCCAAATTTTTCACTCTCCTCTTTCACTTTTATCAAGAGGCTCTTTAGTTCTTCTTTGCTTTCTGCCATAAGGATGGTGTCATCTGCATATCTGAGGTTATTGATATTTCTCCCGGCAATCTTGAGTCCAGCTTGTGCTTCATCCAGTCCAGCGTTTCTCATGACGTACTCTGCATATAAGTTAAATAAGCAGAGTGACAACACACAGCTTTGACGTACTTCTTTCCTAATTTGGAACCAGTCTGTTGGTTCATGTCCAATTCTAACTGTTGCTTCTTGACCTGCATACAGATTTCTCAGGAGGCAGGTCAGGTAGTCTGGTATTCCCATCTCTTTAAGAATGTTCCACAGTTTGTTGTGATCCACACAATCAAAGGCTTTGGTATAGTCAATAAAGCAAAAGTAGATGTTTTTCTGGAACTCTCTCGCTTTTTCGATGATCCAACGGATGTTGGCAATTTGATCTCTGGTTCCTCTGCCTTTTCTAAATCCAGCTTGAACTTCTGGAATTTCATGATTCACATACTGTTGAAGCCTGGCTTGGAGAATTTTGAGCATTACTTTAATATGTGAGATGAGTGCAACTGAGAGGTAGTTTGAGCATTCTTTGGCATTGCCTTTCTTTGGGATTGGAATGAAAATTGACCTTTTCCAGTCCTGTGACTACTGGTGAATTTTCCAAATTTGCTGGCATATTGAGTCCAGCACTTTCACAGCATCATCTTTCAGGATTTGAAATAGCTCAACTGGAATTGCATCATCTCCACTAGCTTTGTTCATAGTGATGCTTCCTAAGGCCCACTTGACTTCACATTCCAGGATGTCTGGCTTTAGGTGGGTGATTACACCATCGTGGTTATCTGGGTCATGAAGATCTGTTTTGTATAGTTCTTCTGTGGATTTTTGCCACCTCTTAATATCTTCTGCTTCTGTTAGGTTCCATACCATTTCTGTCCTTTATTGTGCCAATATTTGCATGAAATATTCCCTTGGTATCTCTAATTTTCTTGAAGAGCTCTCTAGTCATTCCCATTGTATTGTTTTCCTCTATTTCTTTGCATTGATCAGTGAGAAAGCTTTACATCATTACTGACTATTCTGTAAGTTTCTAGTGAAAAAGACCTCCAGACTAGAAACTAATATGAAATCTAAAAATATGACTCTTGTTCTCAAGAAACATAATTCAACAAAATTTGAAGGAAGCACAGATGTGTCAGCATGTAATAGTTCTTTTCCTCAAAACTCCCTGAAAACAAGCCACAGGCATTGCACCTGTGCCCCCTCAGCTCCCATTGTATATGGCTAAGACTACAATGTAAGATGTTATGGAAAAACCCAAATGAACTTTTTGAGCAACATAATACAAAGAAAGGTTCAATATGTTAAGTTTAAAAGGGCATATTAAGAAATGTCTAATATTTGTTCAACCATTCATTCTGGGCTGTCTGAGCATGCTGGACATAATCCATGTAGCCTAGATGATCGTGACCTCTGCACATCATAGACACTCACACTTCTCACCTATTTTGGGCTCCGTTTCTTCTAGCCCACTCTGGTTTAACTTTTTCAGTATGAAGAGCATCCTCCTTGACAGAGAAAACAGACTCAAAGTTCTGCCTACTCTGTCACCTGTTCACATTACACAGTTGGTCCCAAGCACCAAACCTAATTCTTTATCCTTTTTTCCTCTAAATATGATTTATAAACCTCTTTTATTTGTCCTAGGCAGCAGGTCTGCAAGTCTCAGTTCACACTGGGCTTTAGTGTTCCTGATGCTTTTTTTTTTTTTTTTTTACAGATTTAGGCCATTCTCTCTATTCATCTTTAACTATATTTCCTTATTAACATCACTTGCAAATTTTCAATTAAAATCTGAACTACACAGAAAATACCTTAGGCTTTCAAACTGGTTTCTTCAAACATCTTCCTCTTTTCCTCTTCATTAGGATCATCCAAATTTATTTAATCAGAATTGAATATTTGAGAACAACTCAATTCTCTTGTTCATGGTACATCTAGCACAATACATGCCAAATAAATATTTAATGCATGAAGATAAATGAATGAAAATCTCTAAAAAGAAAAAAGAAATGTCACCCACAGATACAACACTTATCTTGATTGGTTGTTTAGATTTTTTAGTGTAAATTCAGTAAAGACAAGTTTTCCCAGAAAGAAAAATACACTTAGCTGTAGATTAAGCATTCTAGTAGCCCCTCCAGATACCTAGATGGGGTTTTACTGCAACATTTGATGAAAAAGATTAACTGGACACCTTATGAGACCAAAGCAATGTTTACAAACACAGTTTGAGATAAAGAGTGTGGGGAAAAAAAGGAACTGTTATTATTATTATAAAGCACTTTCTACTTTATAGTCACTGTACTAAATGCTTTAAACTTATTTCTCAAGTTTATACTTGGAACTTTATGAGCTACTAAGTATTATCTAAATTTGAGAAAGTCTGAGTAAATTTTCGATGTTAATGATAGAGTGAAAGAGCCAGGACCCAAACCCAAGCCTATCTGACTCCAAAGCACAGGCTCTTGCACTAAACCATCCTGCCTCCCACATCCAACCACATTCAGGATTCAGAAAACAGCACAAAGATAAGTTTTAACAAATGTACCATTCTGGTGGGGAACACTGACAATGGAGGAGGCTACACATATGTGGGTGCAGGAGCAATATGAAAAATCTCTGTGCCTGACTCTTAATTTTCCCATGAACCTAAAACTGCTCTAAAAATCAAGTCTTTTAAAAAACAACTCAAATAAAAAGAGGAGAAAAAAAAGTTTATTCAAAGATCAACAGAACACATTTTTCCTAATTACGAATAAATATTTATTTATTGCCCCTATGTAACAAGAAGTTTGCCCCCATTCTAAAGAGAATTCAAAGTGTATAATAAAAACATGCCATGAAGTTCAGATCCATAATTCCCCAAAAAGAGAGATACCTAACAGATCTTGGAAAACATGCTCAACCTCATTATTACTAAAGGATTGGATTTAAACAACAATGAGATAACAGTTTTCATGTTTCATACTGGCAAAATTAACATTTGGCCCTTGTAAGTAATGACAAAGATATGTGGAAAGTAGTTTTGTCCAATATGGATAGTAAGACAATAAGATGGTTCAACCTGCTGTGACCTGTGGAGTAATTTTACAAAGTCTAATGAAATTGAAAAGAAATATATCCTATGACCTACCAGTTTCATCTCTAGTAATATATCCTTCAGGAAATTTTTACACAGAACCTTGAGCAAGATATATATATAAACATATTTCCGCAGCACTTTTTGTTACACTGAAGAATCAAAACAACTTAGAAGTTTATCACTCAGGGAATAGATAAATTAAATATGGTCTATTCATATAATGAAATATAGCAATGATAAGCCATGAGCTACATAAAAACTACATTACAACAAAGAAATAGATAAAATTAACATTTGGCCCTTGTAAATAGTGACAAAGATATATGGAAAGACAAAACAACATGTCTACTGTAAAAGCAATGATGTCTACATTAGCATTACATGAATCACTTCCCCCAGAACTGTGCAGTGCCTTAAACAGCATTCATGGAGATTTGCAAGATGAATATTTATGATAGCAGATAGACAGAAGACAGGATAAATTTGAACATATATCTATATATAGTGATGTTTCTATATTTATCTTTATAGCTAGCCATCTGTAAGAGAATAATGACCAGAAGAAAACATACCATATTCATAAGATTACCTCTAGGAATAGATAGAAGTGAACTTAAAACCAAGAGTGTTTGTTAAAAGAAACTATTTTCATTTGAAATATGTTTACCTTCTTTAAGAAAATATAGTAACAAACACATTTTTGGTATAACTATAGTACTTACTTTTATTCATTCATTCAAAACAAATATTTTTGTTTCAACATTCCATCCTTCTTAGTGATGTGAGTAAGTGGAGAATAAATAGACCCACACCCAAGAAGCTTATATTCTGGTTTTTTTTTTAATATTATTTATTTTACTTCTAAAAAATAAAAATTAGAAAACACTGACAGTTATTTAACAAAATGATGGGCACCTTTGGGCTGAGGAACCCAAATCTATTAGAACAAGGCCACTTTCTGGCTTACTTGTATTCCAGCTGTCCTCCATCTCAACCGGGTGTTCAGCTTTGAAAAGAAATGGAGAGTGAGAAGCAAGAACTTTACTCCTTGGCTTTTTAGGCTATTAATTTATGGAGCCACCACGTCCTGCTGTCCTATTAACGTGTACTGCAACATCTAACTCTGATATTTTTCTCCTTTAGCACTTTAAAATATCATTCCATTTTCCAGTGGCCTGCACAATTTATAAAAAGAAATCTGTAGTAATTTTTATCCTTTTTCTCTGCATATGCATTCTTTTCCCCAGCTGCTTTTAAGATTTTTTTCCTTTATCATTGGATTGCAGCAATTTGACAGCGTGCCTCAATGCTGTGTTTGACCTGCTTGGAGTTCACTAAGCTTTATATATGTGGAAGATTTTCAGCCATTATTTCTAAGAATAATTTTCCTTCCCCATCCCTACTCGTTTTGGGACTTCAATCAACACATATGTGAAACTGCTTGGTAATTTCTCATTATTTATCAAGGCTCTGTGTTTTTTCCCAATCATATTACTTTCTAGTTTTCATTTTGGATAATTTCTATTGCATGCATTGAAATTAACTGATTTAATTTAATCAGTTAATTTAAATCCAATGTCTTATCTGTGGTTAACTTTATCCAAAGAAATATTACTTCAGATACTGTATTTTTTGTCCCTGGAAGTCTCATTTAGTTGTTTATGTTTTCCAATTCTTCCCTCATTATGTTCATGTTTTTGCTCACATCTTTGAGCATACGGAGCACACTTATAACAGCTGATATGTTCTTTTTCGGATATTATCATCTCTGAATTTGTATCTGATTTTGTTTGTTTTCACATTAGGTCACATTTTCTGCTTCTTTACAAATCCAGAATTTTTTCTTTGAATGGTAGACATTTACATTGTTGAATACTAGATTGTGTATTTCTTACAAGGGTATGAGTTTTATTTTTTTTTCTCTAGAAGGAAGTTAAGTTATTGCAGGCCAGCTTGATCCTTTCAGGCTTTATTTGTAAAATTTCTTCTAGCAAAGCCCCCCAAAAACTTTACTCTTGTACTAATTCCACTTCTTAGTCACAACCCATTTACATTCTCTATTATAATGCCACATCTATTCAATAAGATCTGTCCACTTTGGCTGGTGAGAACTTGTATGATCACCAGCCCTTTGTAAACCTATAAACTGTGCAGCTTTCAGACGTTTTCCATAGAATTTGTTCTTTCCTGACCTCGCAGGGTTTTATCCTATACATTCTCAGAATTGTATTTAACCGAAATCTCAGAAAAAAAAAATCCCTATGCAATTTTCTGGCATTCTTTCTCTATGCATCCCTCTCCTATTGAGCACTATGCTCTCAAAATCCTGTGTTGGCTTCCAAAATTCAGTTGTGTCTTCTCTTTGGGTTCTGTCTCTCTCCTTTACAATCTGGAAACTACCTTCAGGTGGAGAGTCTAGCTTCTGTAGAGATAAACATCTTCCTCCTTCTCAGGAATCATAGTTTCACGCTGCTTGCTTTCTAATGTCTGAAAATGTTTGCTTTCTATAGGTTTTTCTGGCTTCTGTTTGTGATGGAAGGGTAATTTCAAGTATTCCTACTTCATAGCTAAAAAGAAAAGTTGGATTTTTTTTATTAATAACAAGAAATGTGGGTTTCTAGTGGGATATTAATGCTAGTAGGAAAAAAATACAACAAACAGGTAATATTTGATAAAGTACAAGAAGAGAGAATTACTAGAACTAGTGCCTTGCTGACAAAGGCAAGAGGACGTAGTATTTGTAGGACAGGAGGGTTTCAGTTCAGTTCAGTTGCTCAGTCGTGTCCAACTCTTTGCTACCCATGGACTGCACCATATCATGCCTTCCTGGCCATTGCCAACTTCCGGAGTTTACTCACACTCATGTCCATTGATGACATGATGATCAATGTCGGTGATGCCATCCAACCATCTCATCCTCTGTCTTCCCCTTCTCCTCTCTCCTTCAATCTTTCCCGGCATCAATGTCTTTTCCAATGAGTCAGCTCTTCCCATCAGGTGGCCAAAGTATTGGAGTTTCAGCTTTAACATCAGTCCTTCCAATGAACACTCAGGACTAACTTGTTTTAGGATGGACTGGTTGGATCTCCTTGCAGGCCAAGGGACTCTCAAGAGTCTTCTCCAACACCACATTACAAAAGCATCAATTCTTCGGTGCTCAGCTTTCTTTACAGTCCAAGTCTTACATCCATACATGACTACCGGAAAAATCTCAGATAAAATCACAAAAACTTTGTGTATATGATTATGGGAGAAGAAATACTAGAGGTTTGAAAGAAGAGAAATATAAGCCATCAAGGAAAATAGTAGATAAATGAACTAAAGTAGGATTTCTAAGCAGCAATGAAAGTGAACTTGAGATTTAGCAGTCCTGAATTTTAAATGAGAAAAGAAATGTGTGTTTCTGACCAGTTGTATTAAAACAGTATAGTTACAGACCCAAGGGAGGGCAAAAATTTTGATTTAATCAATGTTAAAGTTTCACTTTGGTGATCTAGAATTATATGCCTTTCTAAATTACTTACTCATTAATTTATGTATTCATTTTTTTGCCATACACACTCACGGTCCCTATAATATTTTTTTAATGTATCTCTAAGGTAAAATAGACCATAAAATGAAATATATTTCATTTGTGTCTTGGAATGAAAGTCACACACTGTGTCCTGAAGCATGCTCAAATCTTGTGAACTCAGGATTTTAAATAATTTTATTGCATGATTCTCATGTTTAACTTTCTCAGCTTAGCTTGATTTGTATATAAGAGAAATTAAAAAACTCAAGGAAATACATGTACTTTGCTTCTGATAATATCCTGATAGTTTCAACAAATCACAGAAAGAAAAGATGCTTTAAAGTTTGCAATTTTATCTTCAAAAGAATAAAATTCTCAATCTATAATAGAATATGTTTATCATTAAATATTCACAGACAGATTGTTCTACTATCAATCCTTGTACATTTTTACTAGTTATCAGTTCAGTTTAGTCAGTCAGTTGTGTCCGACTCTTTGTGACCCCATGAATTGCAGCACGACAGGCCTCCCTGTCCATCACCAATTCCCGGAGTCCACCCAAATCCATGTCCATCGAGTCAGTGATGCCATCCAGCCATCTCATCCTCTGTCGTCCCCTTCTCCTCCTGTCCCCAATCCTTCCCAGCATCACAGTCTTTTCCAATGAGTCAACTCTTCGCATGAAGTGGCCAAGGTATTGGAATTTCAGCTTCAACATCAGTCCTTCCAATGAACAACCAGGACTGATCTCCTTTAGGATGGACTGGTTGGATCTCCTTGCAGGCCAAGGGACTCTCAAGTGTCTTCTCCAACACCACAGTTCAAAAGCATCAATTCTTCGGCGCTCAGCTTTCTTCACAGTCCAACTCTCACATCCATACATGATCACTGGAAAAACCATAGCCTTGACTAGACAGACCTTTGTTGGCAAAGTAATGTCTCTGCTTTTTAATATGCTATCTAGGTTGGTCATAACTTTCCTTCCAGGAGTAAGCGTCTTTTAATTTCATAGCTGCAATCACCATCAGCAGTGATTTTGGAGCCCCACAAAATAAAGTCTGACACTGTTTCCACTGTTTCCCCATCTGTTTGCCATGAAGTGATGGGACCAGATGCCATGATCTTAGTTTTCTGAGTGTTGAGCTTTAAGCCAACTTTTTCACTTTCATCAAGAGGCTTTTTGGTTCTTCTTCACCTTCTACCATAAGGGTGGTATCATCTGCATATCTGAGGTTACTGATATTTCTCCCAGCAATCTTGATTCCAGCTTGTGCTTCATCCAGCCCAGTGTTTCTCATGACGTACTCTGCATATAGGTTAAATAAGCAGGGTGACAATATACAGCCTTGACGTACTCCTTTGTCCAGTTCTAACTGTTGCTTCCTGACCTGCATACAGGTTTCTCAAGAGGCAAGTCAGGTGGCCTGGTATTCCCATCTCTTTCAGAATTTTCCACAGTTTATTGTGATCCATACAGTCAAAGGCTTTGGCATAGTCAATAAAGAAGAAATAGATGTTTTTCTGGAACTCTCTTGCTTTTTCGATGATCCAGCAGATGTTGGCAATTTAATCTCTGGTTCCTCTGCCTTTTCTAAAACCAGCTTGAACATCTGGAAGTTCATGGTTCATGTATTGCTGAAGCCTGGCTTGGAGAATTTTGAGCATTACTTTACTAGCGTGTGAGATGAGTTAATTGTGTGGTAGTTTGAGCATTCTTTGGCATTGCCTTTCTTTAGGATTGGAATGAAAACTGACCTTTCCCAGTCCTGTGGCCACTGCTGAGTTTTCCAAATTTGCTGGCATATTGAGTGCAGTACTTTCACAGCATCATCATTCAGGATTTGAAATAGCTCAACTGGAATTCCATCACCTCCACTAGCTTTGTTCGTAGTGATGCTTTCTAAGGCCCACTTGAGTTCACATTCCAGGATATCTGGCTCTAGGTGAGTGATCACACCATTCTGATTATCTGGGTCATGAAGATCTTTTATGTACAGTTCTTCTGTGTATTCTTGCCACCTCTTCTTAATATCTTCTGCTTCTGTTATGTCCATACCATTTCTGTCCTTTATCGAGCCCATCTTTGCATGAAATGTTCCCTTGGTATCTCTCATTTTCTTGAAGAGATCTCTATATTTCCCATTCTATTGTTTTCCTCTATTTCTTTGCATTGATCACTGAGGAAGGCTTTCTTATCTCTCCTTGCTATTCTTTGGAACTCTGCATTCAAATGGGAATATCTTTCCTTTTCTCCTTTGCTTTTCGCTTCTCTTCTTTTCACAGCTATTTGTAAGGCCTCCTCAGACAGCCATTTTGCTTTTTTGCATTTCTTTTCCATGGGGGTGGTCTTGATCCCTGTTTCCTCTACAGTGTCACGAACCTCCGTCCATAGTTCATCAGGCACTCTGTCTATCAGATCTAGTCCCTTAAATCTATTTCTCACTTCCACTGTATAATCATAAGGGATTTGATATAGGTCACACCTGAAGGCTCTATTGGTTTTCCCTACTTTCTTCAATTTAAGTCTGAATTTGGCAATAAGGAGTTCATGATCTGAGCCACAGTCTGTTCCCTGTCTTGTTTTGCTGACTGTGTCGAGCTTCTCCACCTTTGGCTGCAAAGAATATAATCAATCTGATTTCAGTGTTGACCATCTGGTGAGGTCCATATGTAGAGTCTTCTTTTGTGTTGTTGGAAGAGGGTGTTTGGTATGACCAGTGCATTCTCTTGGCAAAACTCTGTTAGCCTTTGCCCTGCTTCATTCTGTACTCCAAGGCCAAATTGCCTGTTACTCCAGGTGTTTCTTGGCTTCCCACTTTTGCATTCCAGTCCCCTATAATGAAAAGGACATCTTTTTTGGGTGTTAGTCCTGAAAGATCTTGTAGGTCTTCATAGAACTGTTCAACTTCAGCTTCTTCACTGTTACTGGTTGGGGCATAGGCTAGGATTACCCTGATATTGAATGGTTTACCTTGGAAATGAACAAGATCATTCTGTCATTTTTGAGATTGCATCCAAGTACTGGTTATAGATAGTTACTATATAGAAAGTTACTATATAATCATTTTTTAAAATATCAAGAGACATAGCCACACTGACCCATTATTACAGGACACATTCTTTGGATATTTTCTCATCTATTCCTTAAAGAGTAATAGTAACAGATCAGTCACAATGCTGCTTCTGTTTCACTTGAATTGTTTTAAGAAGCAAGGGTAAGCCTGACATGCTGAAGTCCATGGGGTTACAAAGAGTTGGACACAACTGAGCGACTGAACAACAACAACAAGAAGCAAAGATTACAGCTTATTTTTCAATCTAGCATGTCCCATCATTTTCTGGGGAGAAGGGAAGACTTCAAGTCATAAAAACATGTATATTCTCTTTGCCCTTAACTTCAAACTTTATAAAGTAGTAACTTTAAACCTTTAAACTTATTAAGTATTATACTATCAATGCATGAATATGTATGATTATATAATAAATCAGTACTTGAGCCAAATAGAAAACAAGAAAATACTTTATAAAGTGAAAGCTTAGTAATATTCACACTTTCTTCATCACTTTCCTATTCTTCTAAAGTCATAAGTTATAGAAATATAGTGAATTCTCAAACTCAAAGCTAGCACCTATAAGCCCACTAACAAAACAATACTTTCTTCTTGAGGAAAACTCTCCTCCATTACAAAAATCAATTTTATAATATTAAAGAACTACATAATTTGAGAGCTAGAATAGTGCACTACATTCTTCATATTTGTTTTGAGCTTTTATTGCCTTGACAGCTTTTCTCCAAATATGGAGAAATGGCAAGTTTGTCATAGCCATTCTTTTAAATGTTGCACTCTTAAGAACCATAAACAATTATCCAGAGATTCCAAAAAATGCAATGAGACCAGTGGAATTGTCCATCCACTGTTCTTGCTAGGATAGGCAGAGGAGTCTGGGGGGCTACAGTCCATGGGTTGCAAAGAACTGGGTATGACTGAGCACACATGCACTGCATTGAACACTCTTATTCCCATCTAAATAATGTCTGTACTTCTGACATATGTGAACTCATTCTGAGATGGTATTGCCATTTTAATATGATCTTTCCCCTCTTGTCCTTAGACATTTGATTATATGAACTCAGTATAGCCTATTATATTTTTAACTATTAAATGTCCTATTATTAAGGAGAGTTATTCCAACCTGTGAAGTTTTGTTTTTTGTTTTAACTGATACTAATTAACATTTTTGGCTTTCATTCATAAGTATAATAAAAATGTCTCAATCATTGAATCGAGACATATTTAGTGTTTTCTGTTTTAGGTATGCTGATCATACAGGTTAATTCATTGCTGGCACTCATAAAGCTTGCTCTTTGTAGATTTCTAGGCTTTCATATAATTTCATAATAAAAAGTACTGAATGGAGCAGTTGTGTGGCTCAGCCCAGCCTGGTTATCAGTCTTCCGGCAAGTCATTCCTATATTCTGAGGCCAAGTGAAGTGCCCTCTGTGCTTCTGCAGCCTTGTTTGTTCAGAATCCAGTATACAAGCTTTTAGCATACAGCATTCAGCACAACGACATGTCTTCCACTACTGCATAATGAGTCTGTGTTTTTTTCATCTCAACATCCCTATCACCAAGCACCCAGCAGTAATCACAATTACTGACTTTCTGAGTAAATGTTAGTTTACCTATTGAACTGGGCAAATCAGAGCAAGTTTACAGACTTGGAGCATGATATCCATTCATACAATACTTTCTCTTTCTCAACCATCAACTTTTGATTAAACAAGCTACAACGTTATATAATTTTTATATCGTTCAATAGAAAGATAGGTAGGTAGACTAATATAGATATTTTCACTTTTTTTTTTTAAGATTGTTCTAAGAATGCTTCAGTTCTTCAAAACTCTCTTTCTCTCTCTAATCTCTAGGCTCTTGCATTAAACTCCTCTGCATCTCCTTCTCTAACCCCCAATTACCTTCAGGTCTCATTCTCAACAAGCCTTCCCTGATCTTCCTTTATCAAAGCTGGTTTTACCTTTCTCTGCTTATATGATACTTTACCCCATTATAGCCCATTGTATTACAAGAACTAGTTTTAACTGTCTTATCTTTAGAGTCTTGACTCCAAGAGGGCAAGTATATTTGTCTCCCTTACTCTTACATCCCCCATTCCTCACAGAATGCTTATCACATAGAAAGAGACTATTAATAATAATCCGCAAAATGAATGAGTGATCTATTTAAAGCAACTTTCTGGACTGCTTGAAACTCTGATTAAAAGGGGAAACAATGCCTGTTTATATATTTAAATATGAAAATATGTGGATTTTTTAGTTTTACATGGCTACACAGTTAAAATTAGAATTTTTGATATGTTTGATAAACAGAAAGGGTACCTGATATTTCACAATCTGACATATACTCACACCATTCCAATACTTTACCTCTATTTCTCCACATGAACCGCCCCCCCCAGATTCATCTTTCCAAGTTGTTGGCACTTCTCTTCATATATTTTATTGGGCACTTAAACATATAATTCTGAGAATTATCTTTTTCCTTTTCACTACATGTTACTATTTATCACTTACACTATTAACCATCTGTATGGCAAGGCAAGCATCTCTTTAGCCAGCATGTGCTTTTTCTTATTTTTCTGTGAATTACTCCCCGTCCTTGGAAGCCCTAGGCCCCTATCCTATCCCTTAGCTTAGAATGGCACGTATACCTCATTTTACCTGTCTGTCTTTGTCTCATGTATGTGTGGTCTCCATGTGTACAAAATTAAATTTGGTTTCTCTTCTGTTCATCTGTTTTGTAACAATTTGATTATGTGATCAGCCAAAAGAACCTTTGGATGACAGAGTAAAATTCTCCCTAACAGCGTAACATTAGGAACTTGATTTAACCAGAAATTTCTGACAATTATGGATACCAGGAAATGGATCGTGGGTAAGGAAGATAGTTTTAGATTGAGTCAAACACTTGTGTATGCATTCTGGAACTGGAAAAGAACAGGTTAGCTCAGAAGGAAGGTTACTTTTTTCTTTAAGTCAGGAGGAAATAAAGAAATATGGAAGCACAAATGCAGAGATAGACACAGCAAGGATATTGTTTTGGCAGGTAGCAACAGGTAAAGGAATGAGGTAGTTCTCACTCAGTGACCTCAGTCTGCTCAGGAAAATGGAAGACAAGGTCGTGTGCAGAGGATGAAATATTTGAGGTTGATTGGAAGGGACAGGACTGGAGTAGCCACTCAAGTGATGCATTAGGGAGTAAACGTGATATAAATACAAGGATTGCTAAGTAGCCGAGAGAGAGCAGCAATGTTGTGACATGGTCCAACAATGCAGGCTGAGACTAGAATGGATAAAAAGGGATTGCTGAGACCCAGGATTGGAAAATCTTCAGGTGGTCACAGGAAAGGGAAAGCAAACCTAAGATTTGAGGGTACTAAGAAAGACGCACCCCTCGAATGCCTGGGAGCAACAATCTGGGAGTCTCTGTGCTCTCATAGCATCCCATACTTCCACCATCACAACTTTTCTCATAAATAGTCATAACTGCTTATTCTGTAAGAGTCCCCCAAGCCAACTATATGTAACCCAAGGGCAGAGGCTTGACTTCCTTGCTCATCCCTCAGTGTGTATAATACCCGACATGGTACCAGCCAAACTTGTAGTCAGTAAAGAGTTATCTGTCTGGGCTCTGACCAATAGCACTGTGAGCCTTCCAGCTTATGTACTGTACTTATTCTAGTCAGTCTCCTGGGTTTGTCTCCTGCTGTAGGTTCTGATTCTCATGATTTGTGTAGTCCTAACTTTGACCTTCTTAATGGCTTTGTCTGGTACACTTGTTCTTACCTTTCAGACTGATTCTCTGATTCTAGAATCATTCTTCTTGCTTGATTTCTAGTTATCAGATATCCCTATCTTGGCTCACTGCTTAAATTCACTGTATGTACTGCCATATTTATGCCCAGTACTCACTACAGTGTGGAGACCAAAGTGGGAACAAAGAAAAAGTGGAGTCAAGAGTGGCAAGATGGCAGAAATCACAAAGAACAAATGTAATCATTGTGGCCCACAGCCAGCCACCCTGGAACAAAGTCCTCACCACCACAGTAGGTGGGCACCAAACCTATGATCCCACAGCCCACCTAGCCAGCCACAATCACCTGAATCATCAGCAGCTACTCTGGGGACTGTGTGGCCAGTTGTACTAGGCTCAGCCCACCAGCGCCATACAACCACCTGCCCAGGACCAGCCACAACCACCATCAGGCTGGCACCAACCCTAGGTTCCCTGGGCCACACAGCCAGCCATGCTGGGACCCTACTCACCTACCAGCACTCCATCACCAGGCCCAGTAGCCAGGCTCCAGAGACAGCTGACTCAGGAATTGGCCATGCCCACCAATGGGGTCAAAACAAACCTCATGACTGGCCCTGCAGCCAGCCATGCTGAGACCAAGCCCTGCCCACCCACAGACAAGAAAAGGAAATAAAAGGACTCTAAATGGGAAAGAAGTAAATCTGTCAATGTTTGCAGATGACATGATAACTATATATAGGAAATCCTAAAGATGCCACCAAAAACTATTAGAACTTAAAAGAATTCAGCATGCTTGCAGGATACAAGATTAGTATACAGAAATCTGTTGCCTTTCTATACACTAATAATGAACTATCAGAAAATGAACTCAGGAAACAACCCCATTTACAAGTGCATCAAAAACATAAATCTAACAAAGAAGGTAAAATAACTGTACTTGGAAAACTACAAGACATTAACAAAAAAAACCAAAGACAACACAAACAAATGGAAAGAGGTACTGTGCTCATCAACTGAAAGAAGTATTTTTAAAATGACTATACTACCCAAGGCAATCTACAGCTTCAAAGCAAAATGGACAGCTATGCACTAAAGAATTAAACTGAACTATTTTCTTATGTCATATATATATATATATATATATAAATTCAAAGTGGATTAAAGAAATAAAAGATCTGAAACCATAATACTCCAAGAAAACATAGCTAGTGTACATGCTGACTTCAATCTCAGGAATGTTATTTCTAATCTGTCTCTCCCCACAAAGGAGGCAAAAGCAAAAATAAATAGGAATACATCAAAAAGCCGTTGCACAGCAAAGGAAACTAACAACAAAACAAAAAAGTAACCAACTGAATGGGAGTAAATATTTGCAAACAATGTGTCTGATAAGGGGTCAATGTCCAAAATATACACAGAACTCATACAATAGTCAATAAAAATAAAATATAAATAACCCATATGAATTGGGCAGAAGCCCTAAATAGGCATTTTTCCAAATTAGACATACATATGACCAACAAGCACATGAAAAAATGCTCAACATCACTAATCATGGTAGACCTGAAACTAATATTGAATATAGTACTAAAGTCAATTATACTTCAATTAAAAAATGAATAAATGTAATCTTGTGGGTGAGAGGAGATAAAGCCAATGACTCATGTAGCCCAGGCAGCTTAGCTCTGGCACTTACAGATTTTTGGAGACAAAGAAGTGAGACTGAGACTTGAAAACTAGTCATACGTTCTCAATTATATTTATGCTCATAAGCATAGTAGAATGTAATTATTACCAGGGGACTTATGGATTTAAGGCTGATCTAATATTTAAAATTAAAATTGTAAGCCATGGATTCATGAATGTTTGTTGAATGTCCATTGCATGATTATGTGCAACTCAAGAATACCCAGAGCAATAAAGAAAAGGATAGTCACTGCTTTCAAGAAGTTGGTAATCTCTGGAAGACAGATGCATGAGTATACCTAGGGCAGAGATATCTTCAGATGGTTAAGGGAGCGTTTCTTCCCCTGGAGGTATCAAAGGGGACTTTTGGAGTAGGTGTCATTACAGCGAGTCCTAAAAGATGATAGAAGTTTGCAAGATAGAAACGTTCTTCAGACATAGAAAGAAATACACCTCTGAATACATCACTATGAAAGAACATGGTTCATTTGGTAAACCATGTGTATTCTGGCATGATTGGCACATAGAAGAAGTTTTAGAGAATGACAGAAGGTGAAACTAAAAAACAAACAAAAAAAAAGTAAGCAGAAATTAGATGATTAAGGCCCTTGCCATGCTAACACACTTGGAATTTTTTGCTCTAGGTAGGAAGTAAGACTCCATAAAAGAACTCAGAAACAGGAAATTTTCAGCCAAGGGAACAGAGAACTCAAAGAGAACAGTATTCTTTTTCTGATATTAACTGGGTAAAATTCAGAAATGTAAGTTTCCTATGGTATTTTACAGAACTAGCATCAATTTGTGGATTTTAAGAAAAGCTCTACATAAGGAGGATCTTTTATTTCATGTAGGCTCTCTAACAGTCAAATAGCATTGTGAGGTGGTGAGTTTCTTACCACAGGAGGTATTAAAGTAGAGGTTGTAATTTGCCTATAAAAGGCACACAAAAAATGTAAAGTGGGAAGTAGAAAAGACAACCAATAACATGTGTTCTTGCTTAGATTGTAATATTTTCTATTTCTTCTCTACTTTGGTATGCTGGTATGTTACATGCTACATAGCTATTGAGCAATTGATTGTCTATAGCAAAATACAAAATTAACTCTGAGATAAGCCTTTAAAAGCAGTTTCTAGACCTCACTGACTTTGTGGAAATACATTTATAAATCAAATTTCATTGTATAAAGAACTCAGACTTCAGAAGCTGAGATTTCAAGCTAAAAGTACAAAAAGGAAAACTCTAGAATTATAGCTAAAATAGTTTACCATTCCTAAAAGGCTATTTTCTAATATTAAGAATAATTTAGCCTTCACTTCAAGAAGACAAAGTCAATTATATTAAAGTATTTTAAAACTGTCTTCTCACAAGTTGGGTTTATAACATGGCTGTGTTCTTTAACAAGAAAACTGTTCCCATATTCTTCTTAGTCTAAATTATCTTACTTGAATTATTTTCCATGGAGATGAAAGTTAAACGGTATGTCAATCTTATTTTTCACCTCATATACAATTAATTCTCAGAGTTGCATTTAGCTTATCAATATATTTAACAACATACAACTGTTCCTGCTAATTTTAACCATATAAAGGTGCTCAAACAGATAGAAATCTATGAATGGTGTTATTTTTATAGATCTTTTCTGATCAATAAAATATTTGACAAACTAGTCTTTGTTTTAATGAAATCAACTCATGAGAATCTCAGAACTGATTCTTTAATATTGTTTACATGTGTTAAATATACTTGATTTGATTTTACCTGTAATCATACCACACAGAATAAATACTAGTTTAGTTAGCAGGGCCTCCTCAGACTAACTCAGATCATAATTAAACCAAGAAAAAATATAATACAACCATGGAAATCTGGGGGTCTTGTGTTGCATTTTGTAAGCCTTTTTAACTCAGGAAGTTTATAGTCAGTCTCTTTTGACAGTCTGAATTTACATGGTCATGTCCTCATTCTCTCATCACGTTACCTGTTATCAGAAAATATTCCTATACTGTACAAATTGTCTAGGAGGTGTTTCCATAGCCTGACTGCTCATCAGAATCAAAAACCAGACAAAAAATTTTTTTTTAATTTCTAGGCTTCACCTAAGATCTAGAAATATTACATGTAAAGCTCTGAGATTTACATATTTTTAAAAAAGTTTCCGGTGGGGAACTGATAGAGCAGATCTACGGACTGATGTTGAGTCCAGATTTAACCTGAGTTCCACAGTTGTTCTTAAAGTTCCATATCAAAAATTTCTTGTATCAAGTTTCTCTCTAGTTCTATGAATTGTATTTAAGTTTCTCTTGTGCTTTTCTACCACCTGCGTGGCCTCGACTACGGGATCTCTTCCTCTTCACTGGTCTTAAAGCCCTGAGATATCCCTCAGTGCCCTCCTTCTCCATAAAACCCAAAAATCTTGTCCTCTATATTTCACCACCTAGAAATGGGAGAGAGATTTCTAATTTTCACTCTTTTTGCTGATGCATTTTGGATTACGTTAATTTCTTATGTACTAGCCTTTACTTTGATGTTCTCATAGGACTAAATCAGTTGATATGAAAATGCATAAGTAGAGACACAGCACCCTCTTTTGGCCCTGCATAATTATCCTTTTAAATTTACTTTTCTAAACATATTAAAGGCCTTCAGTAGCTTAACTGTTCATGATTTATGCATTATGATCCATACCATTGCCCTACACATTGACTTGCTACCATATAACACATTCACTCCTACTCACTTATAGTGAATGCATCATAATTGTACTGCCTGTAATCGTCTCTCAAAACACAATTTCCTCAATGTTTAAACATGAGTTTCTTCAAACTCAGCCTATCTGCTGTCGATGCTCATTTCTTAATCTTAAAGACAGCATCTGAGGTCTAACCTTGCCAGAGCTTTGACAGTCTAATCACCTTTATGACATGTACAAATGCCACTGAACATCTTGATGGCATTCTCACTGTGCCAGGGCAAATCTAATTTCTGGTCTGCTCTCACCAGAAAATTTCTTCTGCCTTATGTCAGCTATGACAAATCTTCCCTTCCGTACAATTATTATATAATATTTTCTTAAAATAAATCATTATGGATTGTTTGCATCCCTCTCCATTTATTTATTTTTAAAATAAAAGCCCAAAGAACAAAAGGATGGCTGAATTTGGATGTCCTATTTTCAAGGATCAGCATACTCCATTATTTCTGAGGGATGGGATGAGCCAGGGGAATTCTTTGCTCTGGAACTAGCAAGAACGGGGTCGTGAAGATCAAAGGAATTCAGTGACACAAGAAGAGTCCTGCTTGCATATTTTGATTAACAGCAGTCTTTTCCACAGCTTTTTCTCAGTAACTACAGCATTGTGGCTGACAATACCCTTATCCAAATAAACCTGGATCTGAAAGCTTATTATGTAACCACATGAACCCTTAGTATAACTATACAGGCCACCACTTGCATTTCATCCTGTAGCTCTATCACCCTTTATCTTAATTTTCATATCCTTAAAAAATATAGAGGGAACTAGAGAATATGCTCTTTCTTCCTGGTGGCCTTGTGTATCCCTTAGTGCTATAGAAAATACACAACACTGATTCCACAGGTTACTAAAGCCATCCCGAGGGTCTGAATGTACACTAAATAACATTAACCAAGGTACTGACTGTGCAGAAAAGTTTTAGTAAATGCTGGAAAGTGCTAATGATAAACGAACATAACCAAGCTTGCCCCCTATGAACTGACAAATTAGAGGGCGAATCAAGCTCATTTCTAGTCTCTACCAATAAACAAAATCTATATATTTCAGAAAATTATCCTAATACAATGATCTAACTTCTTGACAAATTCTAGATTTTTAGAGTCAAAAGAGCCTTTAGAAATCATCTAAATAAGCCTTTCACAGATATAAAAATTGAGAATGAGACAGGAGTTAACTGGTTTGTACAAGGCCACATACAAATCTAGTTTGAAAAGTAATTATTTCTACTTTTCTGTTGCTATCTTACCAAACAACTCTATACCAAAAATCTTCTACACCCTCAACTTTACTAGATCTTCTTGGGGATACTCAAATTTAGAAGAAGCATTTCTGGAGATAAGAAAGAGAACATTACTCTTCATTCAATAAGAAACATGAAATTGAGAGTATTTGGTGAGAGCTGATACAGAAATTACTTCAATGAAGTCAACCATAATGGAATCAATGACTTTGAGATCTGTATATAAACATTTAATGCTGTCAAAAATTAGAAATAAAAACAAATATTGTGAAAGAACCCATCAAAAAAGGATTAATAATAACTCAAGGAATGTTTCAGTTATTATATTCCATAGGAAATTCAATGCAGTTTCCCCAAGTTCCTCCAGAATCTCTTACACAAGAAAAGTTCTATTCAAGCCTCCTGCTATTGACAAAATAGTAAAATGTATGGAGCTTCCCACCTTGTACCAACAAACTCATTGAAAAAAATTATTGTGTTAGTTATAGGGATAGTTACTAATAATATACTTCAGTTTCCTATGTACAGCTCTATATTCTATCTTAAATAATAGAGAAAAATAAAGCACCCACTTCCAGCACTTGGTCTGTCAGGCTGTCCCAATTGATAGAGAAAATTTTCTTCATTATCTTCATTGTAAATGGTCTTACATGTTAAACAACACCCACCCAGAATGCAAAAAAGCAATGATTATGATTGCATCAGGGTGCTGAAAGCTAAAGATACTATGGCATGACTGACTCCTGATAATATCAGCTCATAAAGTTGATGAATAAATACATTTTGGAGAAAAGAAGGACATCAAACCACATATATGTGAGAATTCTGCACCTATGAAATGAAAGCTAGGTGGTTTTTCTTGAATCATTCATTGTTATTAAAGGACAAAATAAATAACAGATATATTCACCTGACTGAAAAACAGTTTGATGAAATTTCATGTGGATTTTTTCATAGCTTTTAATCCCCCCAAGTTCTAAGAAAAAAATACCATCTGCCCAATCCTAAGAAAAATTAAAAGCTAGAGACCATTATAGTCTTTGAAAGACATTAAATGAATCCTTCTCTTTACAACTTGGAAATTGTCAGACCAAAAATAATATTTTCCACAAATCATAAGGCAGTTTACAGGGCAGCAGATTATTGACATATGCCCCTCAAAGCTGACAATGTGTGAGGTTCTGTTTTTAAACAGCTTTCCATTCACAATCTGGTTTTATGTATTAAGCCACTGACATACAAGTAAATTAAAAGGATAATGATTGCTTCTATTATTACTTGCAATTTCCAGAGATACCCAAAGAGCTGGGTGAAAAATAAAGTTTTCAGTCAATTATCAGTCAACTGATAATAATTTCAGCTCAAGAGAGCAATCGGTGTTTTCCTTACAAAAAATAGCATATTTTCTGCCACCATTTCTGCTTTCAAAAATCTTGTGCTGACGGAAATCGAAACTATAATCAGAAATCTTCCAGCAAACAAAAGCCCAGGACCAGACGGCTTCACAGCGGAATTCTACCAAAAATTTAGAGAAGAGCTAACACCTATCCTACTCAAACTCTTCCAGAGAATTGCAGAAGATGGTAAACTTCCAAACTCATTCTATGAGGCCACCATCACCCTAATTCCAAAAACAGACAAAGATGCCACAAAAAAAGAAAACTACAGGCCAATATCACTGATGAACATAGATGCAAAAATCCTTAATAAAATTCTAGCAAACAGAATCCAACATCATATTAAAAAGATCATACATCATGACCAAGTGGGCTTTATCCCAGGAATGCAAGGTTTCTTTAACATCTGCAAATCAATCAATGTAATTCACCACATTAACAAATTGAAAGATAAGAACCATATGATTATCTCAATAGATGCCGAAAAAGCCTTTGACAAAATTCAACATCCATTTATGATAAAAACTCTCCAGAAAGCAGGAATAGAAGGAACATATCTCAACATAATAAAAGCTATATATGACAAACCCACAGCAAACATTATCCTCAATGGTGAAAAACTGAAAGCATTTCCCCTAAAGTCAGGAACAAGGCAAGGATGCCCACTTTCACCACTACTATTCAACATAGTTTTGGAAGTTTTGGCCACAGCAATCAGAGCGGAAAAAGAAATAAAAGGAATGCAGATAGGAAAAGAAGAAGTAAAACTCTCACTGTTTGCAGATGACATGATCCTCTACATAGAAAACCCTAAAGATTCTACCAGAAAACTACTAGAGCTAATCAATGAATATAGTAAAGTTGCAGGATACAAAATTAACACACAGAAATCCCTTGCATTCCTATACACCAATAATGAGAAAACAGAAAGAGAAATTAAGGAAACAATACCATTCACCATTGCAACAAAAAGAATAAAATACTTAGGAATATTTCTACCTAAAGAAACAAAAGACTTATATATACAAAACTATAAAACACTGATGAAAGAAATCAAAGAGGACACAAACAGATGGAGAAATATACCGTGTTCATGGATTGGAAGAATTAATATAGTGAAAATGAGTATACTACCCAAAGCAATCTATAGATTCAATGCAATCCCTATCAAGCTACCAATGATATTTTTCACAGAACTAGAACAAATCATTTCACAATTTGTATGGAAATATAAGAAACCTCGAATAGCCAAAGCAATCTTGAGAAAGAAGAATGGAACTGGAGGAATCAACCTGCCTGACTTCAAGCTCTACTACAAAGCCACAGTCATCAAGACAGTGTGGTACTGGCACAAGGATAGAAATATAGATCAATGGAACAAAATAGAAAGCCCAGAGATAAACCCACGCACCTATGGGCACCTTATCTTCGACAAAGGAGGCAAGAGTATACAATGGAGAAAAGACAATCTCTTTAACAAGTGGTGCTGGGAAAAACTGGTCAACCACTTGTAAAAGAATGAAACTAGAACACTTCCTAACACCATACACAAAAATAAACTCAAAATGGATTAAAGATCTAAATGTAAGACCAGAAACTATAAAACTCCTAGAGGAAAACATAGGCAAAACACTCTCCGACATAAATCACAGCAGGATCCTCCATGACCCACCCCCCCAGAATATTGGAAATAAAAAGCAAAAAAATAAACAAATGGGACCTAATTAAAATTAAAAGCTTTTGCACAACAAAGGAAACTAGGAGCAAGGTGAAAAGACAGCCTTCAGAATGGGAGAAAATAATAGCAAACGAAGCAACAGACAAACAATTAATCTCAAAAATATACAAGCAACTCCTGCAGCTGAATTCCAGAAAAATAAACGACCCAATCAAAAAATGGGCCAAATAACTAAACAGACATTTCTCCAAAGAAGACATACAGATGGCTAACAAACACATGAAAAGATGCTCAACATCACTCATTATTAGAGAAATGCAAATCAAAACCACAATGAGGTACCATTACACACCAGTCAGAACGGCTGCTATCCAAAAGTCTACAAGCAATAAATGCTTGAGAGGGTGTGGAGAAAAGGGAACCCTCTTACACTGTTGGTGGGAATGCAAACTAGTACAGCCACTATGGAGAACAGTGTGGAGATTCCTTAAAAAACTGGGAATAGAACTGCCATATGACCCAGCAATCCCACTGCTGGGCATACACACCGAGGAAACCAGAATTGAAAGAGATGCGTGTACCCCAATGTTCATCGCAGCACTGTTTACAATATCCAGGACATGGAAGCAACCTAGATGTCCATCGGCAGACGAACGGATAAGGAAGCAGTGGTACATATACACAATGGAATATTACTCAGCCATTAAAAAAAATACATTTGAATCGGTTCTATTGAGATGGATGAAACTGGAGCCCATTATACAGAGTGAAGTGAGCCAGAAAGAAAAGCACCAATACAGTATACTAATGCATGTATATGGAATTTGAAAGATGGTAATGGTAACCCTATATGTGAGACAGAATAAGAGACACAGAACAGTCCTGTGGACCCTGAGGGAGAAGGTGAGGGTGGGACGTTCTGGGACAATACCATTGAAACATGTATATTGTCATATGTGAAGCGGAACACCATTCTATGTTCTATGCATGGGACGGATGTTCAGGGATGGAGCGTTGGGATGACACAGAGGGATGGGAAGGGGAGGGAGGTGGGAGGAGGGTTCGGGAGGGGGAGCACATGTGAACCCATGGCTGATTCATGTCAATGTATGGCAAAAACTACTACAATATTGTAAAGTAATTGGCCCCCAACTAAAATAAATAAATAAAAAAATAAAAAATAAAAAAAAACAAAAATCTTGTGCTGAGCCAGGAATAAATAGAATATATGGACAGATGAATTACCAGTATTTAAATTGAATCAGTAATTTTAAAACTCCCAACAAAAGTCCAGGACCAGATGGCTTTACGGGTGAATTCTACCTAACACTGAGTGGAAAGACAATACCTATGATTCTGAAACTATTCTAAAAAGTTGCAGAAGGAATACTCCCAAACTCATTCTCTGAGGCCACCATCACCCTGATACCAAACCAGACAAAGCTATCACAAAGAAATAAATTACAGCCAAAATCACTGATAAACAGAGATGAAGAAATCCTATGCAAAATAATAGCAGACCAAATCTAATAATACATTAAAGGATCACACACCATGATCAAATGGGATTTATCCCAGGGATGCAAGGATTTTTCAATATTGACAAATCAATCAATGTGATAGACTACATTAGCAAATTAAAAATACAAATCATACTATAATTTTAATAGGTGAAGAAAATGCTTTGATTAAATTTGTTCAATTTTATCAACATCCATTCAGGATAAAAACTCTCCAGAAAGTAGGCATGGACGGGACATATCTCAAAATAAAAAGATCTTACACGACAAACCCACAGATAACATCATATCCAATGATGAAGACCTGAAAGTATTCCCCTCTAATATCAGGAACAAGAGAAAGATGCTCACTCTCACCTCTTTTATTCAACAGTTTTGGAAGTCCTATCCACAGGATTCAGGGAATAAAAACAAATAAAAGAAATTCAAATTGGAAAGGAAAAAGTAAAACTGTGTCAGTGTTTGCAGATGACATTATACTATATATAGAAAATCCTCATGATGCCACCATAAACCACTAGAGCTCATCAATGAATTCAGTAAAGGTGTGACCCCGAATAGCCAAAATAATCTTAAGAAAAACAGAGTTGGAGGAATCACACTCCATAACTTCAAACTACAGTAATCCAAACAGTATGATACTGGCACAAAAAGAGACACACAGATCAATGGAATAAAATACAGAGCCCAGAAGTAAACCTATGCACTGAGGTCGATTAAACCAAGACTCAGTCATGGCTCAGTGGGTAACAAATCTGCCTGCAATGCCAAAGACACAGGAGGCGTGGGTTTGATCCTTGGTCAGGAAGATTCCTCCAGAGTAGGAAATGGCAACCCTCTCCAGTATTCTTGCCAGGAGAGAATAATTCCATGGACAGAGGAGCACAGGGTCACAAAGAGTTAGACGCGACTGAGCACGTGAACAATAATGGCAACAGTCTCTTCAATAAGTGGTGCTGGGAAAACCGGACAGCTACATGTCAAAGAATAAAATTAAGACATTCTCTACATCATATGTGCTTCCCAGGTGGAGCAGTGGTAAAGAATCCACCTGCCAATACAGGGGACACAGGAGACGCAGGTTCGATCCCTGGATCAGGAAGATCCCCTGGAGTAGGAAATGCAACCCACTCCAGTATTCTTGCCTGAAAAATTCCACGGACAGAGGAGCCTGGCAGGCTACAGTCCATGGGGTCGCAAAGAGTCCAAAGAGTTGAACACGACTGAGCACACACACACACATCACGTACAAAAATAAACTCAAAAATGGATTAAAGATCTACATGTAAGATGAGATACTATAGAACTCCTAGAGTAAATCACTGGCAGAACATTCTTTGATATAAATTGTGGCAATTTATATTTTTTTAATCCATCTCCTAGAGTAACAGAAATAAAAGCAAAAATAAACAAATAGGACCTAATTAAACTGAAAACCTTTGGCACAGCAAAAGAAACTATGAAATCCAAAGACAGTCTACAGAATGGGAGAAACTATTTGTAAATGATGTAACTGACAAGGGATTAATTTCCAAGATACACAAATAACTCCTACTTCTTAATATCAAAAAATCAAATAGCTCAATGAAAAAATGAGCAGAAGATATAAACAGACATTTCTCTAAAGATGATATACAAATGGCCAACAAGCACATGAATGGCCAACAGGGACATGAAAAGATGTTCAATATTGCTAATTATTAGAGAAATGCAAATCAAAACTACAATGAGGCAACACTCACACCAGTCATAATGGCCATCATCAGAAAGTTTATAAATAATAAATGCTGGAGAGGATGTGGAGAAAAGGAAACCCTCCAACACCACTGGTGGTAATGTAAATTGGTGCAATCACTATGGCAAACAGTATGGAGGTGCCTCAAAAAACTAAAAATAGAGGTATCATATGATCCAGCAATTCCACTCCTGGGCATATATCTGGAAAAGATGCAAACTCAAATTCTAAAAGATAAATTTACCTCAATATTTGTAGCAGCACTATTTACAATAGCCAAGACACAGAAGCAACCTAAACTTCCATCAACAGATGAGCAGATAAAGATGTGGTATACATACACACACACACACACACACACACACACATAATGGGATATTACTCAGAAATAAAGAATGGAATAACACCATTTGCAGCAACATAAATAGATCTAGAGATTATTATATTAAGTGAAGTTAAGTCAGACAGAAAAACAAATATGATATCACTTAATGTGGAATCTAAACAATGATACAAATGAACTTATTTACAAAACAGAAACAGACTTGGAGACAAAAGAAAACAAACTTATGGCTACCAAAGGGGAAAGGGGCAGGGAAGTGATAAGCTAGGAGTTTGGAATTAACTTATACCCCCTACTATATATATAAAATATATAAGCAACAACGATTTATTGTGCCACAGGGAACTATATTCAATATCTTATAATAACCTATAATGAGAAAGAAACTGAAAAATAATATATAACTTAATTTCTCTGAAACTATAACACTAAATAAACTACATTTCAATCTGAAAAAGTCTCTGTATCCATTGTCCATTTCCAACTAAGCTATAAATTATAAATGCTCAAGATGGTCCATACCAAGAAGTCATCTTAATGTAAGTGACATTTTTAAAGACAATACATTCACATGCCCATTTGAGTTATAAGATGGCACAAGCTTTGCAATGAGAAGCACCAATGTTCTCCTTAGTTGCCAAGCCAACTATTCAGTCATCAGAGTTTATTGCCTTTAACTATTTGTCTTTACTTCTGATTGTTACCTTCAGAGCACTAAATAATATCCTTATCTCTATTTCTTTATTGACTTTCACCCCTCTAACTATTCCCTACTATAAAAAAAATAGGATTTATTTCTTTAGGGTAACTGTTCTTAATCTTTTTGATTTTTGAGAGATATTAAATTTTTCAGTTCTTCTATTGTTTGCCTTGGTAAAGTTGAGGATTATACATAAAAAACTCTATATTTGGATATCAACTTTAAATAATCAGTTGTTCACTATGCAAAATCTTTGTTTCTATTCTCTTTTTCCTGCCTGTCTTCCTAACTTTGAGCTCCCAGTTTCTGCCCTTTTCTGTTTTTACATTGTTAACAGTAATAGCATATACATTTTATTTTGTAAGCTTAATTACATTATCTAAATTTTGATGAAAAGTTGATCATAAGGTCGAAAATGATAATAAACAAAAGTTACATTGACATGTCTATACAATGATTCATTCAGTACAGGAAAAAAAAGGTTGATTCTAAGAAGCTATAAAATAACTGGTTTTGTTTCCTCAACAGGCCTATTAACTGAATGGCAAAGCAACTTGAGCTGTCTCTAATGGACAGGGTTTGTTGCCTGGGAGGCTAACTTTAGGACGCAGAGAAAGAAGTCAGTGGACAGACTCCCCCACCCAACCACATGGGTCAAATGAGAAGCATTTCACTTCACAATGCCAACACCCACCCTAAGGTTCTCCTTTAATTTCTTTAGAACACTGGTTCTCAATGTATGCTCCTCAGAATAGCAGTGGCAGCAGCAGCACCTAGAACTTGTTAGAGCTGTAAATTCTTGCTGTCTACTCCGCAACTACTAAATCAGAAACTCAGAGCAAGGCACAGTGATCTGTGTTTGAACAAGGCTTCAGATGATGGTGAGGCAGACTAGGGTTTTGAAAACCACTGCTTTAGAGAGAACTCTCTAGGGTTTGGCATTGACACAGTGTGAACTACAGACAGAAATAAGGTAAAAGGTTTGTCACAGCTGGTCTAAACCTTTAATAATTCTACTCTTTTTTGAGCACACCCTCATTTTTACCTGGTATCTCAGCTGGTAGAGAATCTGCCTACAATGCAGGAGACCCTGGTTCAATTCCTGGGTTGGGAAGATCCTCTGGAGAAGGGATAGGCTGCCACTCCAGTATTCTTGGACTTCCCTGGTGGCTCAGCTGGTAAAGAATCCACCTACAATATGAGAGACCTGAGTTTGATCCCTGGGTTGGGAAGATCCCCTGGAAAAGGGAAAGGCTACCCACTTCAGTATTCTGGCCTGGAGAATTCCATGGACTGTATAGTTCATGGGGTCACAAAGAGTTAGACATGACTGAGCGACTTTCACTCATTCTTACCATTTGGACCAGATTATCAAAATGATGAATTTTCTATGGAGATTTTTACAGTGATGTACTGGTAAATGTACAGTAGCTAATGAGAAGGAAAACGCCCAGATTTGTGCTCCCAGTATGGCCAATTTCAAGCTACCCACATGGTATCTGTGAAGTCACAGTTAGGAAGAGATGATCACAATTCCAGGTCATTGAGACCTGGCTCCACCACATCACTGGTTCCCTGTGAAAATCAGTTCTCTGCAGTACTCCTCTGCCTTCATAAGCTTTTTGTCTTACAGAAGTTCTATTCACATCTCTTTCAACTATTGATACTTTATGATTAAAGGTTTTATCATCTTTTGTAATTCTTTACTGGGCTTCTATAGTAGTTCAGTTGGTAAAGAATCTGCCTGCAGTGCAGGAGACCTGGGTTCAATTCCCGGGTCAGGATGATCCCCTAGAGAAGGAAATGGCAACCCACTCCAGTATTCTTGCCTGGAAAATCCTATGGACAGAGGACCCTGGCAGGCTACCATGGGGTTTCAAGAAACGGACACGACTTAGCAACTAAAACACCACCAATTCTTTACTAATATTCCACTAGGATTTCAAATGCATGTGTTCAGCTTGTTACCTTAAGGCAGAGTCTGAAAATATGTTTATCCATAGTTTATGAGGCAGGAGGAGAAGGGGATGACAGAGGAGGAGATGGTTGGATAGCATCACCGACTCTATGGACATGAGTTTGAGTAGGCTCTGGGAGTTGGTGATGAACAGGGAAGCCTGGCGTGCTGCAGTCCATGGGGCAGCAAAGAGTCGGATACGACTGAGCGACTGAACTGAAAGTTTTTGACCCTACTGCACTGGTCAAAAAAAGAAAAGTGGCCACTCACCAATGTGTTGTTAACATTACTATTTGTATTATAAGAAGGCAGTGAATCCCATGTTAACAACAGCCCTGGAATTTGAGTAGTCCTCTATAGATTAATCATTCATCTGTTCAGTCAACAAATACTCAAATTCCTTCTATACACCAAGAATTGATTAGGAAGATACAAATAAACAAAAAAGACTATAATTATAACAGGCCCTAAAATTGTTATACTGGGGACACTGGGATGACATAAGTATAAAGGTCAGCCCAGAATGGGAAAATCACATAAGAGCAGCTAAAATAGCTTGATGATATGAGTACCGACCCAGCTCTGCTCTCTCCCTAATAAAATGGGTGGGGAGAAATTTATGAGCCTTGTTTCAACCACAGAAATCATACACACTATAAAGCAAACATAAATAGCATAATGGGAATATATTGCATATGATTTCTAACAAGACTCGTCCCTCAATCATGGTACATGTATCTTTGACATTCCAGATATACAGTCACTATTTAGTTACTCAGAAAACAGTGGAACAGAATCCCCTAAAAAGATACACCTTAAGATAACAACACTAATCCTTCTATGACTTACTTAACTCGCCAGCAATGAGCTCATTCCCAGACACACGTCTTTTTGACCTTCGAAGCACAGTGTCATGTCTAGCAAAGAGCATGGAGCTAAAGTCTTAAACATGCTTCCACATCCTGACCAGCCTCTCCCCACTTCATAGCCTTGGCACATTCATAACCAAAGTCAAAGTTTCCTCATCTATAAAATTAATTTTGTAATAGTACTTCAGAAACTTGCCAAAAGAATTAAAATGAAATAATGCAAAGGCAAGGTGCACAGTAAAAGCTTACTAAATGCTTGCTACATAGATTTCATCGTGCTCTATTCTGCTTCTTTGTACTACAATCTATGCTGTCTTCTACTCATTCAACTTTGACACTACAAAATTGTGACGATTTACAACTTCCTTCTTTCTCTTTTTTTAAACAAAATATGTCACATTTCAGTTCTCAAAAACTTCTAATTTATAGTGAAGAAAGCTTTTTCCTCACCCAGAAAAAAATCTCTGCGTGCATGCTAAGTTGCTTCAGTCGTGTCCAACTCTTTGTAACCTCATGGACCATACCCCACCTAGCTCTTCTGTCTACGGGATTTTCCAGGCAAGAATACTGGAGTAGGTTGCCATTTCTTCCTCCAGGGCATCTTCCCAACCCAGGGACTGAACCTATGTCTCTTAATTGTCCTGCATTGGCAAGCAGGTTCTTTACCACTACCGTCACCTGGGAAGCCCTTGGGACAAATCCTGTGATGTTCCACAGCAGCCTGAAGGTTCAGAAACTTTCCTTTCCTAACTTGTCCATTCTTTAGCTAGAGTATTCAGTCTCAAAGAAGGCAAACAAAAAAATTTCAGTCTTTTAAATTACAATGCACAAATATACAAACAATTTGGGTTATATGATAAATGAACAAAAGTTCCACTGGAGTACAAATGTTCCACTAGAGAAAACAACAGATATAGTTTATCTATGGTACTGACATTTCATGGAGAGGGTGGATAACTAGGAAAAAATTGTAAAAATGCTAAGGAGAAATAATGGGAAAAAGATAAAGCAGCATTGAGTTATAGAAAAATACTCACAGCTCCCAGTTTATAAAGATGTAAATTGATAATTTGGAAGTTATCATGGAAAATGTACCTAAAGTCACAATGCTTCAAGTACCCAATAGCACTCCATAATGTTTTCGATTCTTATCTGGTCTGCCTAAGAAAAAGCATGTCCCTGCCTTCTATAGTGGCTGCTACAAGACAGAAGGCTCTATAATGTCAGCAGAACCCCTATAATAGAAAGAAGTCCACAAGAATGTAATCTACAATTCAGGCCTGAGCTCAGAGTGGAAGAAAGAATACACCAATTGGTAAAACCTAGAATGGACTGTGATTACAAACAATTCCAATAACTTAGTGGTTTACAACAAAAAAATTTTATTTCTGACTCAGGCAGCACCCCTGTGGATGGACTGTGGCTCTGTCCTAGGTCATCTTCCCTCTAGGATCCAGGCTATTGAAGCAGCCTTCTTCTGGAATATTCATGGTTATGACAAAGGGAACTGTGCTTTGGGCCATGTGCTGGGGTCTAAACTTTTTATGTAGATGTGACTCATGGGACTTTAATCCTATTGTTTTGATCAGAGAAATCACATGGACAAGACTAATTAGGATAGGGAAATATAATCCTTCCCCAGGGAGACTAAACAACTGTGTATAATCATCCAGTTCAGCATGCTAGAGTAATAAGAATGGTAACTTGAGTTAGATCTCAAGTCACTCAGTACACTACCTTTCCTATAAGCATTATCTCATTGTATCCTCAAGTTCGTGATATAAAAAAAGGTAGTAGTCATTTTATCCAGTTAGATTTGCATAACTGAAAACAAAAGAACTCTGTGGAGAATATACTATTAGAGTTGCCTGAAAGTGGCCAAGTTCCCTTGGGTGGTCTTGAGTTCCCCATCATTGGAAGGAGTTGCACAGAATCTGGACAACTACTTCATACCCATGCTGAAGAGGAGAATCAGAATCCTATTATTAATAGTAGACTGGGCAAGATAAGATTCCTTTTATCCAGAAGATTTTATAGTTCTGCAAGTCATCAAATTTCACACAGCTATTAAGCAGCTAGTCAGTAGTAAATGTCTTTCTCCTCTGAATGAACATGTATACAGAAAGGAAAAAAGAAAAGTCCAGGGTAATTTAGTGATCTGGCATTCAGGTTCACTTGTTCCAGTATATAAATGTTGGGGAAAGTATCACAAATCACTTCTTAATCAATATGCATGAAATGTTTGTTGTTGGTGTGGTGACTAAAATGTTATTATCAAACTTTTTGAATACTCCAGGTTTGTTGCACTGATGTGGTTCTGAATAAAATATAAGCATATTGGTACCAGCCTCTCGATCAGTTCCCCAGACACATATATTCTCTTGGGTTGCATAATAAACAAATGTTCCACTAGGGAGAAAAAATTATATGTCATTACCTAAAGGAAGAATAGTCCTTGAACAGATCAGTTGTACTGAAGTCCTGCATTTTAAAGATATTTTTATAACTTTACAAAGAAACAATTCACTTACTGATGACTCTTCTTTCCTCCTCTTATTCTCCCCTGAGTTCTGGGTTTCATTAGCTCTAACTCTACAGGGTTATGGCTCTAATATGATTATTTGACATAGTGATTTGAATTTTTACCATTTATCAAATGAGTATGTATTATTGGCATAAAAATAAAAAATAAATCTAATTTTAGTATTTTAAGCACTTTTAATTTAAAACTCCCATAATTTTCTCCTAATTATTTAACATTATCAGAGGGCATAAAAAATCAGCAGGCATAAAAAACACAACAGATGATGAGTATCTGATTATTGTAAGTATGGTCACTCATTCATTGTTCATTTTGGTTGGAGACATAACATTGATCAACTTCTCCTGAAAAATTGAAATAACATTCTTATCTTCCAAGAACAAAGAAAGGTTCAGTATTTCAGAAATTCAAGCTCTGACATCTGATCAGGATGTTGGCTCAGCCTATCCAGGAGCCACTGATGCCAACAGCTAGCAGTGCAGTGTTAGCAAATGCAAGTCTTTTCAAGCTGGTCCGAGCCAGAGACAGAGTAAATTATCTCCTTCAAACCCAATTTTAAATGAGGCCAACCACTTAAAACTGATTTAAGTTCTGGCTCTCAGAAAGTCAGAAGTTATGAATGGCACCACGCTGAGCAGGCTGTCCAGGATAGAATATATCCAATATTTCCCTCCATTATTTCCCCTGAGTTATCTTCATATGACATGAACTTTGACCTGATTATGGGTACGGTTTGAATATGGCCAATACCAGTACCTTCCTGGGAAAACCTCAAGCCCCACTGTAAAAGTATAACCAATTAGGAAACATATATATGTATCATTCTGCTTCAATTGGTTTGCTCCCAGGAAGCATTTCTGAATCCCAGAGTGGTGCTCTTCCAAATGTAATAACCAATGAGGCATATGGAACCAGAAGAGGCACCGCTACGCTCAGATAGAGGAGTCTGAAATACATGACTCTAGGGTTGGAATCAATCCATCTTCTGCAGAATTCATGGGTGATTTTTCTGGTAAGGTTTAAAATTCCATTTCATCATATTTGACACATCCAAGCTCAAATAAAGAAGGAGAAGATTCATACCTCTTAAGGAATGTTTCAGATTTCTGTAAAAGTTTAGGTAACTATTAATAACAGATATCCCTTTCAAATCCAGTTTTATATTGAACAAGAAGGGAGAAAAGAAAAGCTGATTTTACACACACACACACACATTAATGCTTTAAAAAATTTTGAACTCTTTCAACATGGGAGTTTATGTTTATAGGTTTCAGACTATTACCAGGTTTGGCCACTCACACGACCAGTTCTTGTTTTCACAAGAGTTTTATCACTTAAATTTGCCTCTCTAAATCAAGGAGATGGCATTTCATATTCTGGTGTGTTGAGGAATACAAAGCAAGAGTTTTTCATTAATACTACTGGATTTAGGTGATTTTCTTGGGATTTCTACTTATATAATTATGTTAAAAATTCTATCTCAGTCTTGAATTGCTACTGCCCTATAAGTCAGCAACTGTTCATTTTTAAAAATATTTAGATATACATACTTGTGTAATTATTAGAGAAAAAAAATCAAAGGATCAGAATCAAGGAGGCTGAAATAAATATCCCTGGATTTAAACCCCAGCTCTGACACTTACTCATTAGATGACCCTCAGGAAACCTCTTCATCTCTCTGCCTCAATTTCTTACTGTCAAAATATTGACTATGATAATACTTTATCATAAGGATGCTTCTTAAGGTTGTTTAGAGGTTTAGACAGCTTAATGTTTATAACACACTTAGAACAGAGCTTGTTACCATGTGTTTTTTATGTAATTAAACAAAATAGAAAATACATATAATAATTTTATACATGCATTCAACTGTCATTCAACTGCCATCTTCACATCTTTCAAATCTATAAAAACCCCTTTCTCCACAAATTTTTTAACTGTGTGACCTTGGACAGGTTATGTAACATCTATACACCTCAGTTTCTTCATCTGTAAAATGGGGAAAATGAAAGTACACACATCATAAAGTCATTGTGTATAATAGATAAAACCATACTGATAAAAATGCTTAACAGTTGTCACATAGTAAAAGCTTAACACATATTAATATTCTAATTGAGGCCTTGAATATACAATAAATGTGATAGTCAATTTTAGCGATGAACAGATGAGTCACCCAATAACTGGCATGGAGGCAACCATCATGTAGGAATGTAATGTAGTTACAGTTTTACATCTTATTCCAAAATAAAAGCAAATATAAAAATTAAGTTTTTAATCCTAGTTGGAGATATAGGTACTTTTTTTTTTTACAGTATATAACTTTAATGTGTAATTTTGTCTGAAGTACTGAAGTATTTTAAAGGAAAATGAGAAGATAGCATAGTTATTTAACAGGGATACCAAATAAGGAAATAGTTTGGGCCTCATATTGCAAAATAGGCATTTTTCAGTATTTAAAATTTTGAGGACCATACAGTTTCTGTCACATATACTCAACTCTGTTGTTGTAGCAGCAAAGTACCTACATAAAATAACAAAAAGCTATAGCTGTGTACCAGAAAAACTTTATTTACAAAAATAGGCTAAGGACCAGGCTCCAGGGCCATTTTTCCAATCCTTATCTAATTCATCCCAGTGTCCCAACCAAAATCGACATAAAACTCAGCAAAAATCTTGATGGCTTATGAAGTCTGTCATATTATCTTGGGCCTAGACTCTACAGAACATCATAAAAAAGAAACATATAATGTGCTCTCTACCTTCAAGAACATTGCCATCTCATCAAGTAGTTCCAAATAATGAGACACGTGAAAAGTTAAATATACAAATGTGTGTTTCAAATTACATATGGTTTATAGTCAACTCAAACTGTATGTCAAATTTTAAGGAAAATTATATGAAATTTAATTGAAAGGTTTTTCAGTGGGATAGTAATTCTATGTATGCTCGTTTTCCATGAACACCAGCCTGTTTTTCTTAAAAAAATAGGAGGGAACTGGAAGATCTAATGTTCTTCCATAAATTAGATCAAGCATTTATATAAAATATGATACATTTTAATCCACATACTTTGAGAATTTTATAAGAGTACCAACAATGAAAATATTCTCTTTGGGTTTTCTTTGCCAAATATCTGAAAATAAGGCAGCTTCATAATCTCACTTGTTCATGTTTTTCTCATTCCATAATCAGACCCTGACTTTCATTTTTTTTTTTTGCCTTAAATTGGATAGCAAATTGATTTTCTAAAATGTAAGCCTGAGTTATCCCCCAGTTAACTTGTTAAATTACATATCAACTGTGCTATCAAGGAATTATTTTCTAGTGAACAATTAAGTTTTACAAGCATTATTCTGTCTGTTCATTCTGGCATGACAAATATAACACTTTAGGCATCAAACTTCTATAAACTATCTGTTAACATGTAATCTAATTGAGCTTGAGAATATACTTTTTGTCCAATGGGAAAAAGGAGTCTCCAAGATACACATTTAAAGAATGAAAAAAGCCATGTTTTTCTCTGATTCTTCCATTAATTGCCTCAAGTTCTTTAAAAAAAACAAAGAAAACCTTCCCATTGAGCCTTGTTGGGAAGCTGTGGTGTGATCCAGTCTCTGGTTTCCCCAGAGGTCTCTTTTTTTTTCACATCCCAGAAAACAAGCTGTATTGACTTACTTCTAAGCATGGTTGGCTTTCTCCATGGCTCAGTGGATAAAGAATCCACCTGCAATGCAGGAGACACACAGGAGATGAGGGTTCAATCCCTGGGTCAGGAAGTCCCCTGAAGGAAGAAAATGGGAACCCACTCCAGTATTCTTGCCTTAAAAATTCCATGGACAGAGAAGCCTGGTGGGCTACAGTGCATGGCATCACAAAGAGTTGGACACAACTAAGCACAAAAGCATGATTCACTATGTTCCTGCCACACTGGGCTTCACAAACCACCAGTCATTCCTGAGTCTTTGTATTTGGTATTCCCCTCTGCAAGGAAATTAATGTCTTATTAACCAATACTCTGCAGGTCTTAACTCATCTTTAGTTCTTCAAAGTACCTCTTCCAGATTCCTTACTTCAAAAATGACACACATATAACCTCCATCAATCACTATGAGATGATCATCTACTCCATTTTCATTACCAAGGTCTGAAATATTTCATTTGTTTGTATATGCATTTGTCTATTTTATGACTCCCTTTACCAGAATGTAAAATCCCTAAGAACAGAATTATGTGTTGTTTTATTCTTTGTTGCGTCTTCAGGCCCTAGGATAGGGTCTGGCACACAGTAAGCCCTAAATAGAGAATAATAGAAAGAAAGAGGGGAAAGGAGGGAAAGAGAAAAAGGAAAAGAAGCCAAGAGAGAAGAAGGAAGAAAAACCAATAGAGAGTGGTTGAGGTTAGTACAGTCTCTTCCGGAATTGCCAGAGCCACATCAACTTCCAAGAGCCCTTTCTTACTCTGCTACTCTTACAGATATAAAGAGCCACATTAGGTGTTAAACACAAGGCTGTTCTCCTAGGAAGGTCTCCTGTACTGTACACAGGCAAGATCAATCTGTTAGAGCAGCTATTTTCTCTGCTTCTGAGTTCACGCTCGGTGTGTTTGTGTGCGCGTGTGTAAAAATATGCAGTCAATTCTATTCAACAATTTATTGACTGCTGGCTGGGTACAGTATATTTTCAGCCCTTTCACTTATTGCTCCTCTCAGTTAGATCCCATGACCTTTTCTCAATCTGTAGGTCTCTACATAAAACAAAATTTTATTTAAAAAACTTTCCATTTTTTGATTCAAACTTTGAGCCAAAAAAATAATAATCACTTACAAAATGATTTTTTTCATATTTCAGTCAGCATATTTTACCATTATGGAATTTCTTCTACTAACGTTCTTTTCCATATTTTTACCCAATTAAACAAAAAAGTTTGAGAACAGCTCCCATAATTTAATATAGCATTGACCACACTGCCCCCACATCATGAATGTTCCAATCTTTTAAGTATATGTTATAATCACATAGATTTAATTTTTGTGTCAAATAGGAAAAAGAGCAAAACTTGGGTGTCTAATATTAGGGGAAGACTTAATTATGGAACATTTCTTGGATGAAACCCCACACAGCTTAATAAATATGATTATGATGTGCCAATGCAGGTCTGTCAATGGCAACAAATGTACCTCTCTAATGAGTGAGGCTGATAATGAAAAAGGCTATGCATGTGTCAGGGCAGGGAGTATGTGAGAAACCTCTGTACTTTCCTCTAAACTTTGATGTGAACCTAAACTGCTCTAAAAAATTAAATCTAAAAGTGTAAAAAATTAAATCTCTATAATTACCAAATCTACAAAAAATTATACATGCATGTGAAATAGGCAAAAATGGCAAGCAGCATCAGAGAAAATGGCCAACAGTTTGATGCATGTGATTGATGGACTCAGATCTTTATTTTTTAACTTTATCATTAATAATAATAAAAATAATAAAATTATATTTATACTTGAAATAAAGTAAATGATCTAAAGTAATTTTCCAATCATGAAAAACTGTTTTTTTTTCATTTACAGAACAAAATACAGACCTTTAATTGTCACACACACAGGAATTTGCTGTGAGGTATAAACATAGTTTCTCTTCTGCAGAGCTTATGATATAATAAAGGAGTTAAAAAATGTACAAAAATTACTACTCTGTCAGGTAGCACATGACAAGCCTTTAATGTGAACTGCTAAACTAAAATCATTATATTTCCAATGTGAACAAGTAAAGGTTTCAGATGGAGGAAAGCTTTAAGGACAGAAAACCTTCAAGTTGGTTCTTGAAAGATGGAGGTAGTCTTCACAGATAATGTTGGAAATGGGAGAATTTCTAGTTGAGTGAATGCAATTCTAGCTCTGATTCTTACAGAATCTTATTGAATCATTAGCATAAGCAATTGGTTAAATTTAATGACTACTTTCTGCCCAAAAGAGCAACATTTCAGCCTACTATGAAACTTCTCTTTGGCAAGAATATACCAGGATACAAAAGCTGGCTGCTTTAATAACCAGTATCAGTTTTTCTTGAAATGTGTTTTGCAGAAGCCTGGCTCCTGGTGATATTCCACCAAACTCACCCAACTCTGATCATGGATTAACAGTCCACAAATTTGCATAATAAAGTCAACACTTCTAAACTTATTTCCCCACAAAACCCTTTTAGGCTAATAGGCAATAGCTATTAACATCTTAACAGTATAATAGAATTAGGAAGCAATATGGTATAGTGGTGGAGAAGGAAATGGCAACCCACTCCAGTATTCTTGCCTGGAGAATCCTGTCGACAGAGGAGCCTGGTGGGCTGCTGTTCATAGGGTCACACAGAGCTGGACATGACTGAAGCAACTTAGCATGCATGCATGCATTGGAGAAGGAAATGGCAACCCACTCCAGTATTCTTGCCTGGAGAATCTGAAGAACAGAGGAGCCTGGTGGGCTGCCGTCTATGGAGTCGCACAGAGTCGGACACGACTGAAGTGACTTAGCAGCAGCAGCGTGGTATAGTGGTGAATGCATAGTAGATTATGGAGATGGAGTACCTGGGCTGTAATTCTGGCTGGCCTCAGGCCAGTTACTTAACCTTTCTGTGTCTTCCTTAACACTGCTTCATAAAATTGTTGTAGGCTATCAAATGAGGTCCCATGTGTAAATCCCTTAGAATAGTTCCTGACACATGGTAAGCACTAGGTAAGAGTTATCATTAGAGCAGCCTTCTCTGGGTTCATTACGGGAAAAGGAAGTTCATCAGAAACGAGCAAACATGAAGTGGGCTTGTCATCGCTGGTATAAAAATCTAAGAAGGCTGCTTCAGCCATAATTCTGGCACTAGGACAAAAGCTTCTGCTTTTCCCCTGCAACAGAGGACCTCAGGAATGAGAGTGGCATGCTCAGGTGAAAGTGAAAGTTGCTCAGTCATGTCTGACTCTTTGCGACCCCACAGACTATGCGGTCCATGGAACTCTGCAGGCCAGAACACCGGAGTGGGTAGCCTTTCCCTTCTCCAGGAGATCTTCCCAAACCAGGGATGGAACCCAGGTCTCCCACATTGCAGGTGGATTCTTTACAAGCTGAGCCACAAGGGAAGCCGACATGCTCAGGTACATGACATGTTAAGCTTGAGATGCCGATAGTAGAGACAGACTGGTATGTGCAGTAGACTGCAGGCCATGTTCATTTCCAGTCTACAGTTTAAAACAAAGCTTTTCAATTAACTTCTATCATTTCCTCTTTTTTGGCATACCCCTATATACTAATGGTCTTAGCACTTGAACCCTGCTACCCTCCTATCTGTTCTTAAGGACTGACTAAGGCTTGATGATCTGCTGCGAGGCTTCCCTAAATCAGTCTTCTTATTCATGCTCCAAGCCCATATTGATATATCTTTATTCTGCTGTAATAGCCAAACCTGATGTCAATGACTGTGTTGCACTGCTGCCCCTTGCCATTAACATATGTGTTATACCTGCATCGCTGACACCACTTCCCATGAGTGGGCAAATGAAAGTTCCAAGTCCTAGACCTGAAAGTATGTACCATCCCATGCATATACAACTTGAGGATGCCCCTGAAATCATTAATCCCATCCATGATGAAACCGAGCATGGTCCAGTCAAGTCAAATAGACCTGGAGCTTGGTTCTGGGGACTGAGCTGATAGAATGGCATGTCCAATCAAAGCTGACTAAAAATATTAAGAGCCAGAGGATGAATTAGAACCAAAGTTTTCAAAGAGCAAAAAGGCTCGATGTTGGAAACCTAAGGCCACTCAAACTCAAGAAGTATTCTTGAACCACTACAGATATTTGAACTACTGATCCTTCTTGAGAAGTCTGTAAGGGGTCTTCTCATTTAAACCACATTCTAACTGAAATGTTGCAGTAACAGTATTATCTCAGTTCGGTTCAGTCGCGTCCAACTCTTTGCGACTCCATGAACCCCAGCACACCAGGCCTCTCTGTCCATCAACAACTCCCAGAGTCCACTCAAACAAATGTCCATTGAGTCGATGATGCCATCCAGCCATCTCATTCTCTGTCGTCCCCTTCTCCTCCTGCCTTCAATCTTTCCCAGCATCAGGGTCTTTTCCAATGAGTCAGCTCTTTGCATCAGGTGGCCGAAGTATTGGAGTTTCAGCTTCAACATCAGTCCTTCCAATGAACACCCAGGACTGATCTCTAAGCGTGGGTAATAAGCCATATGTAATTCCCAGATTTATCTGGCCTGTAGAATCACCTGTTCCTGCTGACCTGCCAGGTGTAGAAGCCATAACGATTCACTGGTTGATGCATATCCCTGATGCCCAACATTTATTTGGTTCTCAGTTACCTGAACCTAAGAATGTGCTCCATTCAGCAACAATGACGCAATGGCTGAAATATACCCTGCCATGAACTGAATGCTTGACTTGAAGCTCTAATCCCCTCAAAACACATGTGTTGCAGCCATAATCCCTACTGTGATGGTATTTGGAGGAGGAGTGCTTTTGAGAGATTATTAGGTTTGGATAAGGTCATGAAGATGGGGCCCATAGGATGCAATTAGTGCTCTTATAAGAAGAAGAGGAGGCCAGAACCCTCTCTCCTTCTGTCATTTGCAGTTGCAACAAGGAGGCTGCCATCTACAAACAGGAAGAGGGCTCCCCACCCCACCCCCGGATACTGAACCTGTCAGCATCTTGATCTTGGATTTCCCAGCCTCTGGAACTACAAGAAATAAAGGTGTGTTGTTTAAGTCACCCAGACAACGGTATTCTTTAAGGCAGCCAGAGCTGACTAAGGCATGCTCCAGGTATACATAATCTCAGAACATGAGTATATTTTAAAAGATATCCATAGAATTATCATACTTCCCATATTATAACTCTGGGAATCACTCTTGCATATAAATATGTCTAATACATGCCTATCAAATAGTGAGGTTAGCTGTACATATAAAATATCATAATTTTTAATATGCATTACCTTGTTTTTCTCAGTTAATCTAAAATTCTGCATCAGAGTGAAACTCAGTAAGTTAAACGTTAATAAGTGGCAGATAGAGATGTAACCTTTGAAATTTTATATGTTGACATTTCTCCTTCCCATTTTTCTGTCACAAGACTTCATAATGTCTAATAAATCTTTCTAAATTTCAGTTTTCTTATCATCTCTATTGAGGCGATGATACCTTGCCTGTCTCAGAATTATTAGAGGGCAAAGAAAAACAAATGCACCTGTAAAGTATAAAAGATTCTACTTAATTAAAATAGCATTTCCTCTAGTATAAGTATTACCCTCAATACTATCAAGCAAGTAATATTTAATATTTAAAGTTCACTGTTTCACTAAGTCACTATCAATACAAATCAATTCTATTAAGGGAGCCAAGGATAACAAGAATAGTCTCTTTTCTAAGTCCTTGACCAGCCAACATTAAATTGATATGCAAATAAATGAAAAATAATATGAAAAAAATTGTTATTTATTAACTGCCTTGACTTTGATCATAAAATAACCAAGCCATTCAGTGAATTTTCATGAGCTATCTTCAAACACTGGAAGTGAGCCAGCTGTGTTATACACATCAATCATTACATCAGTAACCCCTAGAGATTTGTTCTATGGTTGGGCTCTTCAGTCACTATGCTTATTTCCAAGATAATATTAACTACGTAACAGTACTTTTGCCCTTGGGCAAGTTGTTTCCATTTATCAGAGAACAGTGGCAACTCTGTGGTTTCTTAGTTGGGTGAATGACTGTTGACAACCCTTCAGAAGCAGGAAGAAAGTCAATTTTGAAGATTTGCAGTATAAAAATAAGCATATCATCATCTCAAGAGATAAGAAACCTTACGCTACTGAAATGAAATCAAGTCACTGGCAATATTGCACCAAACACACTGACACATGTTTGTTATTGTAATTTTATGTGGCATTCTCTACGGACATGCAGTATATGTCACATTTACAGACTGCAAATAATTCCTTAACTTTAATCAAGAAAGCTGAAGAATGTCCCCCCTACCCATTGCCCTACATCATTAAAAAGGGAAAGCCTTTGCTTAAAGCTTTGCTCTGTTTGGAAATCAAATTATCCACTGTAAAGCAACACTGAAATTTATAACATATTAAAAGTATTCTCTCTGGAATTATTTTCATCATATTACTGAGACTATAATGTTATGGGTGACTCAGTGGAAATAAATAATTCACTAGCAAGTTACAATGTCTTCTTCTGAATTAATCATAGAGGCAGTGATATTGCATATTATTATAGGGGAGGGAATAACCTTAGCATAAGAGTTAATTTTCATGAAGAAAAAAATCTAAACATTAGAAACTATGCAGAATTTAAAGTTACCAAGTCACTGACAAAGTAGCCAGCAAAAGATAATTGTACACTTGTGTGAAAAGTCACTGGTTGATGCTTAATATGCATTGCAGGAACAGGATAATTTATAGTTTGTCTTTCCAAAGTAAAGGGATTTTTAAGGGCAAGAAAGGGGCTGGCTAGAGCACCAAAAACAGACTTAAAGTGCAACTAGCTTTCCAAAGACTCTTTAATGTGAGTTTTATTTTTAAATTCAGATAATGCCATATTTTAAGTGATCAAGTCACTTAGCAAATCTTTTTCAGCCTTTGCATAATGTGGGAAATTGTCTGAATCATACTTTAGCCAGTAAACTTTTTAATAAAACATTTTTACCTGAAGTCTAAAACCTAATATATACATGTAAATATATACATGTTTAGCTGTCAAAGAGAAGAAAAATGTTTCTCGGCTCTACGAGTTAGAAGAACTAAACCACCTCTACATTCTACATCTAGGAATCACTAAATTTCAATTTAAAAGTTCATCTGTCAGGGTTCAACCACTGAAAATAAAATGCATCCTGGATGATTTTTCAATAGAAATGACAGGGCTGAGCCACCGACGGGCTGCTACTCCTCACAAGATCAGAATGGGTCCCCTACCAAATTAAAAGTTGCAAGCTGCTGACTTCAAAACCACCACCTCCACTTGGGAAGCTACCAGTCCAAAAGGTAACCATACTATAGGAGCAATCAGAAATTGTTATTTCCTTTCTAAATAAAAATGTTGGCACAAAATAGAAATTTCATAGCTTCTACAGGTACCTGGTCACAACAAAAAGAAGTTAACTCACCCTGAGAAACTCATTCAATATCCACTGTATTTAATAATACCCTCTCTGTGTATGGTTCTCTACTTGTTCCTAAAAGTATTTACCTCCCACTGGAGACCAGCAAAATTATAGGACAATTTGTTGAATCAAGATCCCACAAAAATTCACAATAACTAACAGTGACATAGCATTTTCATTTCACTAGAATTTCATTTCACTAGAATACTTATATTTAAGTATTAGTTCTAGGCTACTGAATATCCTAGAAATGTTGGCACATAAAACTTTTGCTAAATGGTATGTAGGAACACAGAGGACTATGTCTCTGCAAGATGATAAAACCCAAGAGTTGAAAATGACCTTATAGATCAGCAGGTATACCCCCTTTCCAGGCAAGCATGTCCAAAGACTAGTCATCCAGACTATGTTTGGGCATGCACTGGCGAGGGGTACTCTGGTAGATGCATTATTAGACTCAATTCCTCACTCACCCTTGGGATCCTCAGCACTAATGAGATGAAGCGTATTTCCCATGACTTTTCTCAAATCCAAAACAATAAACTTCTTTATGTGCATCCACAATGTCTTTTCCATCCTTTGTCATTTACAATAACAAGCACTGTCAGTGCCACGCACAGATTCTTAGAATTCCTTTTACTCAATTAATGTATCTGTTGCCACTAACAGCTTTCTCTTGCCACCTTCTCTGAAGGAGTACCCTTGGAAAATGAAAGCTGTCCTGCCTGGAAACACATGCAAGGTTGTGACCACCCTCCGTTACATCCAGTAGCCAGAGACTGGTATGAGGGGTACAAAAGCCCAACTCTCTTTATAGCTGAGAACTTGCCACAGGATCAGACTGAGGTTAGATTTCACCTGAAGACACCTCTCTGCCTAGCTTCTCTCTCTGGCTTCCTCACTCCTTTTCAGGTTTCTCTTGAAAGCATTGCTTTATGTCACTAGCAAAGAAATCTGTCTCGGGCACTATGTCCAGAGAACCACCTGTAACACTACTTTCCTTGAGTATATACTCAGAGACATTTTCTAAGCCCAATTCTTTGTTCATTCTGTATTCTTGAGCCCTAAGAATAACACATAGGCATTCAATTACACACCTGAAGAAAAAATATCAATAGCACTTATTATTGATGATTAAAAACTTGCTGTTCTAGTTCTGTAGTTTTCTATGATTCCTGAATTTACTTTGTCCTTAGCATTTAAAAAAACTTTAGTTTGGATTGAGGTATATAGCTGATTAACAATGTTGTGATAGTTTCAGGTGAACAGTGAAGGGACTCAGCCATACATACACATGTGTCCATTCTCCTCTAAACTCCCCTCCCATCCAGGCTGCCACATAACACTGAGCAGAATTCCCTGTGCAATACAGTAAGTTCCTGTTGCTTATTCATTTTAAATATAGCAGTGTGTACATGTCAGTTCCAAACTCCCTAACTATCCCTTCCCTCCAAACTTCCCCTCAACAACCATAAGTTCATTCTACTTTGTCCCTAGCATCTTGACCATGGGTTCATACCTATCTTTCTCTGAATTGTTTTCCAGTTTCACAATAATTACATACCTTAAGTGTGTTGAATTTCCTAACAAACACAATTTTTAAACCACAGTATCATAGGACAAAATTATTTCTTCCCTAGAAATTTCTTAGTGCTTCTCTGCAGATTTTTTTTGTCAGAAGATAACGATATCAGATGAAAGCCTTAAAGGAAAATATTGCATTTATTTTGGTTACAACTTGTGCACTGTGACAGCATTCAATATCTAGGTGGACAGATACGCTAGGTGGGTAATATTAGATTTCTGTAATCTGGGATAAAGAAGGATGCCACATCATTGCTACAAGGTCTCATGACAGCCGCCCTAGAATAGTTGAGGTGTTTTTCGTATCCAGATGACATATGTGAACATCTTACAGGAAGTGCTGGGTTCTCTCATCTCTTTTGAGAATGACATCATAAAGCAAGGAGATGCACTATTAGACAAATACAAATACTGAATACAAGTTTTTCAGATTATAGGCAGTGCTATAAAACCCTGGAGAGAGCTGAGGTCGTTCACTAAATACTGTTCCATACTGGTCTTTCTAGAAACCAGCATTTAACGCTGGTCTTTTCTTTCTTTTTTCCCCATAACACTTTTTCTTCAGTTCTATGAAAGGATATGTGATTGCAACTTTTCCTTCAGCTGCTTTAAGTTTGAATCATCTTTACATTGCCTAAATTTCTCTGCTAATACTGAAACAATTGCAGCACACTATCCTTGTCAGCTTCCTTAAGGAACAGAGGAAATTTAAATATTCAGGGGCCTGCATTCTTGTCTTCACCTGTTAGGATTTTCCTTTATCCTCTTAGTTCCTTTTTTATGGTGTACAGTCATTTGTTTCCTTGGGCTTAAGGCTTATTATAGACGCCTTTGTAACTAGAGTACAGACAATGACAGATATTCCAAGAGGTTGGGAGCAACAGAGCTACATTTATAGAATATTGGCAGGGTTCACTTGGGAGAAGTGGTGAAGCTGTATATCAGAGTTTAAGGAATCAAATTAAAGTGCTATTGAGTAGTGGCAGAACAAATGCACAATTCAAAAGTAAAAGAGAATACAAAATATTTATGCAGCACCTGTAAGAAAGGAGAAATGGATATGGTTTTGAAATCATTACAAAACAAAATATGTCTGAGATTCTTTTTTCATACAATGTTTACAAAATGTGTTACTGAAAGAATTCATTGTAAAAACAGAGAAAAACATGGTTGGAATTTTAATAATATAGTAAAGCCACAAACATAATATGGCAGTATTATTTTATACTTTTTATGAGCAGTTACTATTTAAAGAGATTGTAGGGACTTCCCTGGCAGTCTAGTGGTAAAGAATCCACCTGCCAAGGCAGGGGACATGGGTTTGATCCCTGATCTGGGAAAATCCCACATGCCACAGAGCAACTAAATCTGTCCACCACAACTACTGAGCCCACTCTCTAGAGCTGATGCTCCACTACAGGAGAAGCACAACACAACCAGAGAAAGACTGTGCACAGCAATGAAGACAGTGCAGCCAAAGATTATTTAATTAAATTTTTAAAAAGAGATTATAAATTCAATGTAGGCACAATTGTACTTGTGCTATATAATAAGACACAATTTTTCAACAGTGTTAAACAGAATAGCTAGTTGCTATTAAGGGAGTAAAAAAATTCCTCTAAACAAGCCAGATAAAAATAATTCCAACACTTTGGCCACCAGAGGGGAATAGCCAACTCATTAGAAAAGACCCTAATGCTGGGAAAGACTGCAGGAGGAGAAGGGGGCAACAGAGGATGAGATGGTTGGACAGCATCACAGACTCAATGGACATGAGATGGAGCAAACACCGGAAGATAGTGAAAGACAGGAAAGCCTGGCATGCTGCAGTCCATGGGGTTCCAAGAGTCAGACATGACTTAGCAACTGAACAGCAACAAAAATAATGCCTATGTTAAGTTGGAAGTGACAATCTAATATGAAATTATTTCAGGGAACTAGGTTCTTAGAAAGTTTTTATCTGCAAAAAGAGATCACAGAATTAACACAAATTGGTTTTGTTGAATCCTTTTGTAGAGTGTTTTCTAATGTTTTTCTATCAGTTCTTGAAAACATTTTGCATTTCTACAAATTTGCAGTACACAGAGACAATGTCACTGATATATTTGCATAAATCAATATAAAGGGAATGATTCTGACATAAAGAATATAAGAAACAATGTTCCTGATATTTACATTGATGAGTTTTAACAATTGTATTAAAATAGCATCACAACTTTAGATGGAGTACTATAAAAACTCTGATTTTGCAAAGCATTTTGAATATATGAACATGCAACATGGTACAACATCCTCTCTTAATGATTTCAACATTAAGCTAGAAGCACCAGACCAAAAAAAAGACCAGAATTTGAAATCCTCTGACAGTTCAAAACTATTCCAACTTCACATATTTGCTAAGTGTTTTAGATGCAAAATAAACTATCATATCCTAAACAAGGAAAGAAGGAATAATCACTGAAAGCAAATTCAATACTCACTGTGGAAGTTAAAGTGTTAGTCTCTCAGTCGTGTTCAACTCTTTGCAATCCCATGGACTGTAATCCATCACACTCCTCTGCCCATGGGATTCTCCAGGCAAAAATATTGGAGTAGGTAGCCATTCCCTTCTCCAGGGGCTCTTCCTGACCCAGGGACCAAACCTAGGTCTCCTGCATTGCAGGCAGATTCTTTACCATCTGAGCCACCTATATCAATATGGCCTGGGAGAAAATCTCTGGGACCAGAACTCAGATTATCTATGGTTGTTTTCAATGACTTCATTAACTGACAATGAGGCCTCAGAATATCACCTGAATCTCAGATTCCTTCCCTCTGTCAATTGTAGGCATTCTGCCCACCTATATCACATGGGTAAAGTGAAAACAGAATAAGAAAAACAGGTATGCAAGTGTTTTAAAGATGCTAACACCAGAAGCAATGAAGACAGTGAGCCTGCCTTGCCTTGGTCTCAGCCACTGCTCATGGATCTCACTTTGCACCACTTTATCCCTTGGCCTCTGTACTCCACACACCTGCCACCTTCTCTCAGTTACTCCCCACCCCAGTCCTCGGTCATTCCCAGCGGTCTCTTTCCCCATGATGTTCTTTCATCTGTAACACACTTCGTCTCTGTGCCCTACCCACATGCCCCACCCTCTCTACCCCACTGTCCTTCAGATCTTGACTCAAAGCACTGTTTCCTCAAGGGAACATTCTTAGACTACCCTTTGAAATTAAATCAAGGTCTCTCATACATTCTCAAGGCATCGTTAACCTTCCTTCAGGGCACTTGTCTCCCACAATCAATCAAATAAATAAACAGGTGAATCTACAGCAGCCTCTTCAAGAGAAGTTATACCACTTGAAGACTTAAGATATCCTCTCCTAACCAAAACTCCTTTTCTACCCCTGCACCAAAAAAAGACAATTATTTTTAACTTTCTGGAAATACATAAAATGTTATTCTGAAAGCCAAAACTCATTTCTAACAATTTCTGAATACACAATGAGTAAACAAATAGAAATAAGTAGAATTGATTAATGTAAAGTTATTTTCAGCTAATAAAATGGAATTTATACTTTGAAAAAACCTTTTTCTGAGATTTTCATGTGCTCACAAAAACTAGAAAAAGATTTACCAAGTATTATGTACAAAAAGATTTACAATTATGTTACAGCATTTTTCGGAGAAGGCAATAGCACCCCACTCCAGTACTCTTGCCTGGAAAACCCCATGAACGGAGGAGCCTGGTAGGCTGCAGTCCATGGGGTCGCTAAGAGTTGGACACGACTGAGTGACTTCACTTTCACTTTTCACTTTCATGCACTGGAGAAGGAAATGGCAACCCACTCCAGTGTTCTTGCCTGGAGAATCCCAGGGACGGCGGAGCCTGGTGGGCTGCCATCTGTGGGGTCGCACAGAGTCGGACATGACTGAAGCGATTTAGCAGCAGGAGCAGCAGCACAGCGTTTTTCACTGGTGCATAAATTATGTTAAATATTGTCCTTGTAGTGCTTAAAAATTATTATCTGGTAGTTTTAAATACTTGCTTTATAGTCTTTATATTATTGAGATTTTACCCAAAATAATATAAAAATAAATTTCAATGTAACTGATTTTAAAATTATAAATTCTGAATTTAAGATTTGAATAGTGGTAATATAGTAGTTAAATCTCAATCAGGACTTTCCTGGTCGCACACTGGATAAGAATCCACCTGCCAATGCAGGGGACCTGGGTTCAATCCCTGGTCTGGGAAGATTCCACATACCATGTAGTAACCAAGCCTATGTGCCACAGCTACTGAAGCCTGCATGCTTAAAGCCTGTGCTCTGGGAAAAAAAAAAAAATTCAGTGTTTTCATCTTTATAGGTAGAATTAATTTTATGGGAATTGTATTTTAATGGAATGAAATAGTATTACATTCAGTATTGATCATTTTCTTCTAGAAGTTTCTCAGTTCACATAGAAATATTGTAAATGCAGAAGCCAGGGCCACATAGAGCTTGGGAGATCTTTATCAACTGGAATGTGTCAGAAATAAGACACTCATTTTAACAGAGATAAACCAAGTTGACTTTAGAGAAGCCTTTCTAGTAAACAGTGCCAGAAACCTTTGAATTCAAGCATCCCCAAGATAATTTTGAGACTACACATTTTAAAAGGCAGTGTTTTTTAAATTCCAAGGAAGTAGTTATTTCATCTGATTTCATGACCATGTTCTAATTACTATAATGATGTCTCCAGGCAGCCATTATCCCAGGTTATAGCTCCCTAAGGACTCATACCAAGCACCTGAATGACCCTTCATTTTCCAAGGAGCTAAGAAGTAATAATTTTCCTTAGATGGAGTTAGTTTTACTTGAAAGTGAGGATTTATTATTTCTTTTTCTCTGGTCCAGGTATATATGATAGTTCATATAGTCTCAACTTTCAGGGTTTGCCAGCCTCAAAATTTGCAGATTTATCATTCAATCCTTGTGCTTTGGTTTTATTGTTATTATACAATTTTTCTGTTTAAGTGAAAGGCAAAATTATTTTCTTTGAGGAGCTAGGGAATTAAAGTATTAATATTCCAAGGAAAAGATTTTAATTTCTGATCGATGCTTGTAAGACTGATCAATCTTTCCAGCAGAATGCATTGCTCATGGAAATATAAATCACTGTAGCTTTCCTGGAATGCAGTAAATAATTAATCTATTAAAATATCTGGAATGTTATATCACTTCTAGGGCATTATCCCATACATAAAAGCACTACAACAAAAGGTCCATGTAAAGGGGAGCTTATAGCAGCTACATGTTTACAGTGCAAAAAAACAGGCAACAAATACCTAGAAACAAAAAAAAATAAATGTCCACAGCCAAATAAATAGTTTGAATGAATGTAAATTCATCGCTTATTATACTATATAGCTATTTAAAAGAGTCAGATGTCCTCAAATTCCAGCAAAATGATGAACCTGTCAGCAAAAAAAAACCAAGAAGTGCTAAAAGCAAGGAGAACGCTGAAAACCACGGCAGTGTGCACACTTGCCAACAGTGCGGCTCCCAGGGGAAATATTGGAGCTGGCAATGGCTAGAGGCTTAGGGTTTAACATCCCCACAGAACAGGAGAACAGGCCACAGGTCTACATGAGGAAGGGATTAGAACTCAGCACTCTGTAGATAGCTGGACCCTGAAAGGGCTGTGAGTCCAGTGCAAACTCTCCATTTAATCAACTCACTCATCCAGGGAAATGACAGGAGAGTTTTGATAGAGGTATTCAGTACTTTGTCCCTGTCTCTCAATGTGGACAGCAAGTACCTGAGTATCCAGTAAAATGTAATCGTCTGAGGAAATTTTGTGGGGTTTTTTGGCTTTGTGTATTGACAGGGCAAATGAACTGCTGGAGTGAATGTCTCTCAGAAGTCTTCTAACCAATGACAGACAACATGTGGGTATATAAACATCTCACCATTTTCCCTGAGGTAGGTGCTACATTATCTCTCGCTGAATTGTTCTCTAGTTTCCCACAGTGGTATCCTCGTCCTACATACTAAAAGTGAGAATGTGGGAACCGAAAACAAAAGTACTGTCTCATTTACAATTGTCAATCAATCTTTGTTGGTTTTCTTACCCTCCTTGTCTCACTTTGGCAAGTCCCCTACTGCTGTTATATGGGATAACTGCCCAAATAAACTACTTGCATTTGAATCCTTACCTTGGGGTCTCCTTCAGGGGAAACCCAGACTAAGACGGGTTGGGTCTGTCTTAGATATGAAAGGAAAAAACAATTCTCCTGTGAGAACTGCATTCCACTGATTCAGAGTTCAATTTTACTATGCACAAGAGGTACCGAAAAATATCAAGTCACAAAATTATTTTGAAAATTGGGGAAAAGAAACACATCCACAGCACCTGAAAAAACAAATTCATAACCATTCCAGAAAATTGTTTCCCTAAAACTTGCCATATTTCCTCTCTTCAAGGAGAGACCATTTTGGGAACTTAAAAATGAGTTCATAATACAGTATTATTAAAACACCCAAATAACCTACTATGAATGAGTCCAAAACAAAGCAAGCAGGGGTTAGCGCTGTCCAAAACATGATGTAACAACAACTTGATGATAAAATACCTTTTAAATTATTAGTCATTTTTAAAATCACAGAAACAAGGGGCTTTCCTCCTAGTCTGGTGGTTAAGACTCCATGCCTACATGCAGGGGCATGGGTTCGATGCCTCATCATGGAACTAGGATTCCACTGCTGTGTGGAGCAGCCAAAATTTTTTTTTAATTTTTAATTACAATAAAAAATACAATTACAGAAATGATAAGAAACACATAAGGATGATGATTCCTAAGCTAATAACTTGGGTTTTGTTCACTATTATCTTTTGGTTACACAAAGAAACTGGTTTTCTCACAGTAACAAATGCGTACATCATCACTCTTTTCAACATGGTACTAGAAATTTTAGCCAGTGCAATGAAGCAAGAAATAAAGGACATATTGGAAAGAAGAAGTGCAACTGTATTTGCAGACAACATGATTGTCTATGCAGACAATCTCAAGTAATCTACAAAAAGACCTCTAGGACTAATAAGTGAGTTCAGCAAGTTGAAGATACAAGAAATATATATACACAAAAAAAGAATGAGTTGCTAAGTTAGACACAGAAAGACAAATATCATATATCACTTGTATGTGGAATCCAAAAAAGGGAACAAATGAACTTATTTATAAAAGAGAAGTAGAGTCAAAGATGTAGAAAACAAACCTATGATTACCAGGGGATAAGGAGAGGAGGGATAACTGGGAGACTGGGATTGACATATACACACTACTATATATAAAAGAGATAACTAATAAGAACCTACTGTAAATAGAGGGAACTCTACTCAATACTCTACATTGAGAAATATAGGAGAAAAAGTCTTAAAAAAGTGGATATACATATATGTGTATCTGATTCACTTTGCTGTATACCTGAAAATAACACAATGCTGTAAATCAACTATACTCCAACAAAAATTTCAAAAATAATAAAATTAAAATAAACTGCTTTTCTACATATTAAAAATGAACATGTAGAAACTTAAAATTAAGAACACAATACCATCTACTATGCTACAGTCCATGGGGTTGCAAAGAGTCAGACACGACTGAGCGACTGAACTGAACCATCTACTATTGATCCAAAATAAGCTTCCCTCGTAGCTCAGCTGGGAAAGAATCCACCTGCAATGCAGGAGACCTCGATTCAATCCTTGGGTTAGAAAGATCCACTGGAGAAGGGATAGGCTACCCACTTCAGTATTCTTGGGCTTCCCTGGTGGCTCAGATGGTAAAGAACCTGCCTGAAATGAGGGAGACCTGGGTTCGATCCCTGGGTTGGGAAAATCCCTGGAGAAGGGAAAGGTTACCCACTCCAGTATTCTGGCCTGGAGAATTCCATGGACTGTATAGTCCATGGGGTCGCAAAGAGTAGGACATGACTGAGCAACTTTCACTTTCTATTGACCTCAAAAAATAAAATGCTTGTGTATAAACCTAACAAAACATGTATAGTACACAAAAAGCTGATGAAAAAATATCAAAGTAGACCAAAATAAACAGTGAGACATATTAGGTCCATAACTCAATAAAAAGTTGCCAATTCTCTCCAAACTGATCAGCTTTAATGTAATTTCATCAAAATTTTGGCAAAATTTATTTGCCAAATAATCTAAATGAGTAAGTTTTAAAATTTAAATGGAAACGAGCTAGCCTCAGCTAAAACAATCTTGAAGGGAAAAAAGAATAGGAGGTAACACTAACTAATATTAAGTTTTGCTATATGGCTACAGTAACCAAGACTGTGTGGCATCAGCAAAGAGACACCTAGGTCAAAAGAACAGAATATAGAACCCAGAAACAGACCCACACAAATATGCTTAATGGCTCTTTGAAAAAAGAGCAAAATCAATTCAATGGAAAGAGGATAACCTATTCAGAAAATGGTGCTGGAGAAATCAGACATCCAGAGGCATAAATGAGTTAAATAAATCACAGCCTGACTCTCATACCTTACATAAAAATTACTCAAAATGGATTATAGACTTAGATGTAAAATAGAAAACACTGAAACATTTGGGGAAAACTGCAAGAGAAAATTTGGGGGCCTAGAGAAAGGTAAAGAGTTCATCTTGACAACATACATATGATCCATAAAAATGATGAACTTCACCTCATCAAAATTTAAAATGTTTGCTCTGCAGAGACCTTGTGAAGAGAATTAAAAGGCACAGACTAATAAAAAGCATTTGTAAGCCATTTATCCAACAGAGGACTTCTATCCAGAGTGTTTATATACAAAACAAAAAAATTCAACCACACACATAAAAAACCCAATTAAAAATTGGGCAAAGGACATGAGCAGATATCTCAGCAAAATGGATATATGGATAGCAAATAAATTCATACAAATACATTCAACATCTTCTGTCATTAGAGAAATGCAAATTAAAATCTCAGAGTTATCACTACATTATCAGAACAGCTAAAACTTAAACAGTGACAACATCAAATGGTGGTGAAAGCATGGGGAAGCTGAATTACTCACACATTGCTGATAGGAAGGTAAAATGGCACAGCCACTCTGGAAAGCAGTTACGCAATTTTATATAAAACTAAACATGCAACTATTATACACCCACAATTGTACTCTTGTTCATTTATCCCAGAGAAATAAGAATTCACATCCACATGAAAAGCTGTACACAATTGTTCCATCAATGCTATTCATAATAACCCAAAACCAGAAATAACACAATTGTTCTTCAACGAATGAATATTTAAACTATGGTACATCCATACCATGTAACACTACACAGGAATACAAAGGAACAAACTATTGACACATGCAACAACCTGGATGAATTTCAAGCAAATCATGTTGAATAATAAAATACAACCCCCAAAGATTATATATTATAGGATTCCATTCAAATGACACTCAAAATGTTTTATAAACCAAGAGATCAGTGATCAGCAGGAGCTGGGGGTAGCAGGGGAAGAAGGCTCTGGGAGGCAGGTGGGTATGGATGCAGAAGAGCAGCCTGAGGGTACGCATGGTGATGGGACTGCCCTATATCCAAACTGTAGCGGCAGACACACAAAACCACACATATGATAAAATCACATATGAAAAGAATAAACACACACACTTCACATTCAAGTAAGTACAAGTAAAAAGTAATAAATGAGAACAAGATCAGTGGATTGCATCAATGTCAATATCCTGATTGTGATATTGTACTATATAGCCTGTAAGACTTTTTCATAATTAATTTATTTTTAATTGAAGGATAATTGCTTTACAATATCGTGTTGGTTTCTGCCAAACATTAACATGAATCAGCCATAGTTATACCTATGTCCGCTCCCTCCTGTGTCTCCTTCCCTAGCCAGCAAGATGTTTTCACTGGGGACACTAAGCAAAGGGTATCAAGGATCTCCCTCTGTCATCTCTTACAATTGCATGTGAGTCTACAGTTACCTCACAATTAAAGTGTATTTCAAAAACAAGTTAATGAAAACACAAAAAATTATACAGAATGTGTAAACTGAAACACAATCCACTAAAAATATTGCACAAAACAGTTCCCACTTTTCTGTAATTTCTATACTTGAGTTTAGTTTGCAACGGACTGAAGCAGTGAAAGTCGATCAGTCATGTCCGACTCTTTGCAACCCCACAGACTATATAGTCCATGGAATTCTCTAGGCCAGAATACTGGAGTGGGTTAGCCATTTCCTTCTCCAGGGGATCTTCCCAACCCAGGGATCAAATCCAGGTCTCCTGCATTGCAGGCGAATTCTTTACCAGCTGAGCTATCAGGGAAGCAGAGAGCTTCTTAGGAAGGGCTTACAATTTATGTAATAAAATAAAGTAGCACCACAACATATCATAGTGAAAAAACATGAGGGAATTCCCTGGTGGTCCAATAAATTAGGACTCAGTGCTTCCACCACCAGGGCCTGGGTTTAATCCCTGGATGGGGAACTAAGATCCCACAAGCCGTTCCGACAAGCCGTGCAGCACACTCCCATGAGAACATGAGGCTCTTTTTCTTTTTTAAATGTTAAGTGTGAACATATTTCAGATTTTATCTTTTATTTTTTTGTAATTTTATTAATTTTTGCCGCTCTGGGTCTTGGTTTCTGTGCGAGGGCTACTCTCTAGTTGCGGTGTGCAGGCTTCTCATTGTGGTGGCTTCTTTTGTTGGGGAGCTCTAGGGCTTGCAGGCTCAGTAGTTGTGGCACGTGGGCTTAGTGGCTCTGTGGCATGTTTATTTTCCCAGACCTGGGATCGAACATGTGTCCCTTTGCAACACGTATTGCAAGGTGGACTCTTAGTCACAGGACCACCAGGGAAGCCCGAAAATGAGGTTCTGAGTAGAGTGCATGTGTGCTCCGTCACTCAGCTGTGTCTGACTCTTTGTGATCCCATGGACTGTAGCCCACCAGGCTCCTCTGTCCATGGAAATTTCTGCACAAGAATACTGGAATGGGTTGCCATTTCCTACTCCAGGGAACAATCCCAACCCAGGGATTAAACCTGAGTCTCTTGTGCCTCCTGCATTGGCAGATTATTTACCACTGAGCCACCTGGGAAGCCACTGTGAAGACAGTAGGTTAAAGTTTGATCTTTGCTACTTCCTGGATGTGTTATTTTAGGAGCTACTTAACCTCTCTCATCTCCAAATTTCCTATCAGAAAAATACAAATCATAGTATCAAATTCAATAGGTGTTATGAGCATCAAATAAAAGAATACATGTAAGACACCTGATACACAGATGACCATAATAAAAGCTCATTAAAATTAAATATGGCTTATATGTGCATGTGTTGTCATGTGGCACTGGCTGTACTTGGATTCTGAACTATGGTTTAGGGTCTCTCTCCTCTCTCTCACAAGCGCACACACACAAACACATACAATATTCAGAGATCATGAATTTCCTTTCACAATTGCCTAATTTTTTTTTCAGAACCCCATAGCTCTGCTTTATCCCACAGGAGAAAGACAAATTCATATATCACAAGTTAACTATGGAATGACACATGTGTATCCAAATTCAGTTCAGTTCAGTTGCTCAGTCGTATCTGACTCTTCGCAATCCCATGGACTGCAGCATGCCAGGCTTCCCTGTCCATCACCAACTCCCAGAGCTTGCTCAAACGCATGTCCATTGAGTCGGTGATGCCATCCAACCATCTCATCCTCTGTTGTCCCCTTCTCCTCCCACCTTCAATCTTTCCCAGCATCAGGGTCTTTTCCAATGAGTCAGTTCTTCACATCAGGTGGCCAAAGTTTTGGAGCTTCAGCTTCAACATCAGTCCTTGCAGTGAATATTCAAGACTGATTTCCTTTAGGATGGACTGGTTGGATCTCCTTGCAGTCCAAGAGACTCTCAAGAGTTTTCTCCAACACCACAGTTCAAAAGCATCAATTCTTCAGTGCTCAGCTTTCTTTATTGTCCAACTCTCACATCCATACATGACTAACGGAAAAACCAAAGCTTTAACTAGATGGACCTTTGCTGGCAAAGTAATGTCTCTTCTTTCTAATATGCTGTCTAGGTTTGTCATAGCTTTTCTTCCAAGGAACAAGCATCTTTAAATTTCATGGCTGCAGTCACCATCTGCAGTGATTCTGGATCCCAGAAAAATAAAGTCTCACTGTTTCCATTGTTTCCCCATCCAAATTAATGTGCCATATTTCTGAGGCATTCCAGGGATGTTTCAGAAACACAAACTGGAACTGCAGAAGCTGCCAACTGGCCTCACTCTTTGTATATCAACACTTAATCCACTATTATTTCATGCTTACAACAATACTATAGGTAAGTACTTTACAGATGAGGAAACAGAGGCTTAGAAAGATTAAGCAATTTACCCAAGGCCAGAGACCTAAAATCTAAAAGTAAAAATGTTAATACACAGTCATCTGGCCCTCAAGCCAATGTTCTTAGTTATTCTATAAAACTAAATATCAAATCATAAATTTATAACCTTTCTGATCACATAAGATCAGAGCTCAGATTCCAGAGTGAAACCAAGTAGAATTACTCTTCAGTGATACTGAGGAGTGTTTGGTTTGTGACCACTAACAATTTCCTGATTCCTATACCACCTTCTGACTTCAGCAATTTGTCTTACCTCTCCAGGTTTCAGTTTGCTCACCTATTAAATTTTAAATTAATATCTTCTCCAAAAAAAAGACACTTCTGCAGATTAAGAGAGACAATGCATTTAAATTGCCTTAGAAAAATGTAGAATCTTCCAACCTCCCATCACTGCCACCATTGTTGCCAAAACATGTCCACTGATAGAGAAATGTGGGACAATCAATTCTAAATATATAAAAACAAACATACAAACAATACATATTCCTCCTGGGACTGTTAGAAGGAAAACCAGAATATTCTCCGTGGCTTGCACAACACTGGCTCTTTCTTTCTTGGCCTGTCCTGACTCCCAGAGTCATAACTTATGCCAGATAGCTTTGAATGTGAGCATCTGTTCGCTCTTCCATCAGTCCCCAGAAAGCAGTATATGAGCTTGCTGTTGTCTTAGTTAATCCTCTGAACATGAAGAAAATTCCAAGGAGATTTTATTCGAGTTCCTTTTCTATGCACGGAAGCACTTGCCCTTCTGTCACAGCTCTACCATCTGGCAATAAATGCTCTCATGAATCTGTGTACATTGTTTTAACAAATATGGCCCCATCTTTTCACACAAGGAATAATCTGGCAAATTCTGATTCCAAACAGGAGCACTAATGAACATGGGGTTTAGGGAATATCAAGTTTGCAGTGACCCATCAAAGCAGACTGTGAGCTCTGGCCCTGCAATAATCCTGCAGAACTGATTAACACAGAGAAATAAATTGTCATCCACATAGTGACTGCCAGGGATGACAGTGAGCAGGCTTTTTTCCTATTAATTCAGAAGTGGTCATCTGGTTTCTCACTGCTTCTTGACCAACCAAAACTCAAGGCCCCCACATCTTTCCCTTCCAGTGTATTTCCAAATTGTCTATACCTTCCCAGCCCTCATTACATGACAGCTCTAGCTATGCCCTTGGAGAACTATTGCCAGCTGATAACCAGAGGGTTTTTTGTTTTGGTTTTTTTTTTTATTTTTTAACTACAGTGTTATGCCCATATCAATCATATCTTGGATTCTATATAGAAAGCTAATTTAAAAGTTTATAACCAATGAAAATTTTTAAAACTCAGCACTGCCCATCTCAATAACTGGCATTATTTTATATGCATTTATATACATTCATTCAGGACCAGGTACAGAATATTATTCCATGAAGTTTAAAGTAATGAACAAATATGTCAGACCTAAGTTCATTCACTAGCTAATGCTCGCTAGAAGTAAACATTAAAGATGTGTTTTTAGACACTTTAATTATAAATCTGACAGTAATAATTTCTGACTCACTAAAATTTTTTGTTCTTTTTATTTTTTAATTGAGGGATAATTGCTTTGCAGAATTTTGTTGTTTTCTGTCAAACCTCAACATGAATCATCCATAGGTGTACATATATCCCCTCCCTCAAAAGCCTCCCTCCCATCTCCCTCCCATCCCACCCCTCTAGGTTGATACAGAGCCCTTGTTTGAGTTCCCTGAGACATACGGCAAACTCCCATTGGCTATCTATATATTTAATTGAAACATCAATTAAGATTAAATTATAGTTTGGTGGTTTAGAAACTAAACAATAAAGCTGGAATGTGCCAGTTTGTGGATGATTAATTCATATTAGACACAGATAGTCACTATATTGCCTGGAATATATATTTTTCACTAAGAAATAAAAGTGAGCACATTGATCATGATTTAACAATTTGTAAGGTTCAGGTTTAATTTTTTGCCTTAACTCAAGTAAGTCAAAACTCATAGGTATTGTATTTTAATCACTTTTAACAATTCTTAGTTATTAATAATTGTTTTAACTATTGAAGATTTTGACGTTTTATAAGAGTTCTTAATCTATACAAAATATAACATTTAGGTTTAGAATATGTTGGTGGTTGAAACCATTCAGGAATTCAATACACAGGCTACTTTATTACCTTTGGAAAATGAATAATTATCAGTTTTCTAAATGGACTTTCATTTATCTAATCTTCTTTGAGCATCTATACTTGCCAGCTACTGCTCTGGGTTGTACTGATTCTGACTGAAGAACAAGATTCTGTCTTTAGGAAGTTGACATTCTATGGAGTAGGATAAGGAAAGACAATCGTTACAAGCAAAATTCCTAGATTTTCATTCACAATGGTTATTTTCTTCTCTTTATATTATTCATATTCTTTGTTCATGTTTTGAAAACTGAAATGGCATTACAATAAAATCATAACAGCATACCAATGAATAAAAATAGATTTTAGTCGAATTTTCTCTGGATTGGAAGTGATTTATAGTTTGAAACAATACTGTGTTTCATTTTGCTGAATATGGTGACTAATGTTCAGTTTTTTTATTTTAACAACAATGGCCAAACTTGATTAATATCTAATTCATCCATATGACATTAACAATCTAGTTTTGTCTGTATGGCATTTAATCATGTGCAACTATTTTAAATAGATAGGCATTAAAATAAAAAAGTACTCTGCTATAAAACATGGTCATATGAGAATTAATAACAGATTTTGTGTGAATTCATTGCAGTCTGACATTTGTTCTGACTGATTATTGAGTTAAGAGTAATTTGTTCTTTGAATAGCTAGGTTTAACTCAGCTTTCTTGTTTTGAAAATATCACCATCTAATTCAATGTTTACTAATTTTCAGTCACATAGATAGAAACTATTATAAGCCCCATATTATAAAAATACAAATCATACCTTTCCAACCCTTACCTGATGTCTTCAAAGGAAAAAGATTTGCTTAAATACCCACACATAAGGAAAAATAAAGTAATAGGTGACAGGAATCCTGCAATATGAATTCATAGTTCATTTACTCCTGGTATTCCCTTTTACTCAGTCTTGTTTACCCATGAAAATCTGTTTTTATGTCATCCACTTTATCTCTCAAGGTTTAAAACCATATATCCCATTATCAATTAAAAATCAAGGTGATGGATGTTTGATTCAAATAATTCTTCAACTATGCATTTTATAAAAAACTTCTTGGCAGAAAACAGGGAGCACCACCCTAAAACAGCACAATTTAAAACTAAAAGTTTTTTCCAAAATTGAACCAGGAATAAATAGAAAATTTGAACAGACCAATCACAAGCACAGAAATCAAAACTGTAATCAAAAACCTTCCAACAAACAAAAGCCCCAAACCAGATGGCTTCATAGGTGAATTCCACCAAAAATTTAGAGAAGAGCTAACACTTATCATAGTCAAACTCTTCCAGAAAATTCCAGAGGGAAAAAAACTCCCAAACTCCTTCTACAAGGCCTCCATCACCCTTATACCAAAACCAGACAAAGATGCCACAAAAAAAGAAAACTACAGGCCAATATCACAGATGAACATAGATGCAATAATCCTCAACAAAATTCTTGCAAACAGAATCCAGCAACACATTAAAAAGATCATACACCATGACCAAATGTGCTTTATTTCAGGGATGCAAGGCTGTATATTGTCACCCTGCTTATTTAACTTGTATGCAGAGTACATTATGCAAAATGACAGGCTGGATGAAGCACAAGCTGGAATCAAGATTTCCAGGAGAAATACGAATAACCTCAGATACACAGATGACACCACCCTAATGGCAGAAAGCAAAGAGGAACTGAAGAGCCTCTTGATGAAGGTGAAAGAGGAGAGTGAAAAACCTGGCTTAAAATTCAATATTCAAAAAACAAAAGTCATGGCATCCAGTCCCATCATTTTATGGCAAATAGATGGGGAAAAAATGGAAATAGTGACAGACTATTTTCTTGGCTCCAAAATCACGGCAGATGGTGACTACAGCGTGAAATTAAAAGACACCTGCTCCTTGGTAGAAAAGCTATGACAAACCTAGACAGCATATTAAAAAGCAGAGATATTACTTTGCCAGCAAAGGTCCATCTAGCCAAAGCTATGGTTTTTCCAGTAGTCACGTACAGATGTGTAAGCTAGACCATAAAGGAAGCTGGATGCCGAAGAAATGATGTTTTTGAATTGTGGTATGGGAGAAGACTCTTGAGAGTCCCTTGGACTGCAAGGGGATCAAACCAGTCAATCCTAAAAGAAATCAGTCCTGAATACTGATTGCAAGGACTGATGCTGAAGCTCCAATAGTTTGACTGCCTGATGCAAAGAACTGATTTCTTAGAAAAGTCCCTGATGCTGGGAAAAAATTGAAGGCAGGAGAAAGGGACTACAGAGAATGAGATGGTTGGATGGCATCACTGACTCAATAGACATGAGTTTGAACAAGCTCTAGGAGTTGGTGATGGTCAGGGAAGACTGGCATGCTGCAGTCCATGGGGTTGCAAATAGTCGGACACAGCTGAGCAACTGAACTGAAGGATTCATCAATATTTGCAAATAAATCAATGTGATACACCACATTAACAAATTAAAAACCACTAGTTTTTAAAAATGATGAAAACCATATGATTATTTCAGTAGTTGCAGAGAAAGCCTTTGACAAAATTCAACATCCGTTTATGATAAAAACTCTCCAGAAAGTAGGCACAGAGGGAATATACTTCAACATAATAAAAAGCCATATATGACAATAAACCCCACCATAGAGCTGCCAGAACTTACATAGGACTGGGAAATAGGCTCTTGGAGGGCACAAACAGAACCTTGTGCACAAGGACCCAGGAGAAAGGAGCAGTGATCCCACAAGAGACTAACCCAGACTTGCCTGTGAGTGTCCAGGAGTCTCTAGCAGAGGTGTGGGTTGGTGGTGGCCTGCTGCAGGGATGGGGGCGCTGAGTGTAGCAACACAAGCATGGGATCTTTTGAAGGAGGTCACCATTATCTTCATTACCTCCACCATAGTTTGGCCCCAGGTAGATAGCAGGGAGGGGACATATTCCCATCCATCAACAGAAAATTGAATTAAAGATTTACTGAGCACAGCCCCGCCCATCAGGAAAAGACCCAGTTTCCCCCTCTCACTCTCTCCCATCAGGAAGTTTCCAAAAGCCTCTTATCCTTCTCCATCAGAGGGCAGACAGACTGAAAAGCACAATCACAGAAAACTAACCAATCTAATCACATTGACCACAGCCTTGTCTAACTCAGTGAAACTATGAGCCATGCCATGTAGGAACACCCAAGATAGACGGGTCATGATGGAAAGTTTTGACAAAATGTGGTCCACTGGAGAAGGGAATGGCAAACCATTTCACTATACTTGCCTTGAGAACCCCATGAACAGTATGAAAAGGCAAAAATACAGTACACTGAAAGATGAACTCCCCAGGTCAGTAGGTGCCCAATATGCTACTGGAGATCAGTGGAGAAATATAACTCCATAAAGAATGAAGAGACAGAGCCAAAGCAAAAAAAAAACACACAGCTGTGGATGTGACTGGTGATGGAAGCAAGGTCTGATGCTGTGAAGACCAATATTACATAGGAACCTGGAATATTAGGTCCAGGAATCAAGGCAAATTAGAAATGGTCAAACAGGAGATGACAAGAGTGAACACTGACATTTTAGGAATCAGCGAACTAAAATGGACTGGAATGGGTGAATTTAACTCAGATGACCATTATATCTACTACTGTGGGCAAGAATCCCTTAGAAGAAATGGAGTAGCATCATAGTCGAAAGGAAAGATACACTGATTTGAATCCAGAGTTCCAAAGAATAGCAAGGAAAGATAAGGAAGCCTTCCTCAGGGATCATTGCAAAGAAGTAGAGGAAAACAACAGAATGGGAAAGACTAGAGATCTCTTCAAGAAAATGAGAGATACCAAGGGAACATTTCATGTAAACATGGGCTCAATAAAGGACAGAAATGGTATGGACCTAACAGAAGCAGAAGATATTAAGAAGAGGTGGCAAGAACACATAGAAGAACTATACAAACAATATCTTCACGACCCAGATAATCATGATGGTGCGATCACTTACCTAGAGCCAGACATACTGTAATGTGAAGTCAAGTGGGCCTTAGGAAGCATCACTATGAACAAAGCTAGTGGAGGTGATGGAATTTCATTTGAGCTATTTCAAATTCTAAAAAATGATGCTGTCACAGTGCTACACTCAATACACCAGCAAATTTGGAAAACTTAGCAGTGGCCACAGGACTGGAAAAGTTCAGTTCATTCCAATTCCAAAGAAAGGCAATGACAAAGAATGCTCGAACTACCGTACAACTGCACTCATCTCACACATTAAAGTAACGCTCAAAATTCTCCAGGCCAACAATATGTAAACCATGAACTTCAGATGTTCAGGCTGCTTCTAGAAAAGGCAGAGGAACCACAGATCAAATTGCTAACATCTGCTGCATCATCGAAAAAGAGAGCTCCAGAAAAACATCTACTTCTGCTTTATTGACTACATCAAACCTTTGACTGTGTGGATCACAATAAACTGTGGAAAATTATTCAAGAGATGGGAATACCAGACCACCTGACCTGCCTCCTGAGAAATCTGTATGCAGGTCAGGAAGGAACAGTTAGAACTGCACATGGAACAACAGACTGGTTCCAAATAGGAAAAGGGGTACGGCAAGGCTGTATATTGTCACCCTGCTTATTTAACTTATCTGCAGAGTACGTCATGCAAAACCTGGGCTGGATGAAGCACAAGCTAGAATCAAGAATGCCGGGAGAAATACCAATAACCTCACATATGCAGATGACACCACCCTTATGGCAGAAAGTGAAGAAGAACTAAAGAGCCTCTTGATGAAAGTGAAAGAGGAGAGTGGAAAACTTGGCCTAAAGCTCAACATTCAGAAAACTAAGATCATGGCATCCGGTCTCATCACCTCATGGCAAATAGATGGTGAAACAGTGGAAACAGTGACAGACTTTATTTTGGGGGGCTCCAAAATCACTGCTGATGGTGATTGCAGCCATGAAATTAAAAGACGCTCACTCCTTGGAAGGAACGTTATGACCAACCTAGACAGCATATTAAAAAGCAGACATTACTTTGCCAACAAACATCCATCTAGTCAAGGCTATGGTTTTTCCAGTAGTCATGTATGGATGTGAGAGTTGGACAATAAAGAAAGCTGAGCACTGAAGAAGTGATGCTTTTGAACTGTGGTATTGGAGAAGACTCTTGAGAGTCCCTTGGACTGCAAAGAGATCCAACCTGTCCATCCTAAAGGAGATCAGTCCTGGGTGTTCATTGGAAGGACTGATGTTGAAGCTGAAACTCTAATACTTTGGCCACCTCATGCAAAGAGTTGACTCATTGGAAAAGACCCTGATGCTGGGAAGGATTGAAGGTGGGAGGAGAAGGGGACAACAGAGGATGAGATGGTTGGATGTCATCACCGACTCAATGGACATGAGTCTGGGTAAACTCCGGGAGATGGTGATGGACAGGGAGCCCTGGCATGCTGCAGTCCATGGGGTTGCAAAGAGTCAGACATGACTGAGCGATTGAACTGATATATGACAAACCCACGGCAAACATTATCCTCAATGGCAAAAAATTGAAAGTATTTCCTCCCAAATCAGGGAGAAGACAAGAGTGCCCACTCTTACCACTACTATTCAACATAGTTTTAAAGTGGTAGCCATAGAATTAAGAGAAGAATTAAAAGGAATTCAGATTGGAAAAGAAAAATGCAAAACTCTCACTGTTTGCAGATGATATGATTCTCTACATAGAAAACCCTAAGGTGCTGCCAGACGTGCTGGTGTGGCAGGGCACTCTCTGCGAGCACGGGGACTTTTCTCCATCCCCGGGACTGACTACTGAGGATTGGCTTGTCCAGAACCATCAAGACCCATACAAAGTGGAGGAGGTCAGCAAAGCCAATGAGCCCTGTACAAATTTTGCCAAGTGCATGTGTGATGAAAATTGTGAGAAGGAAGCTCTGTGTAAATGGCTTCTGAAGAAAGAAGGAAAGGACAAAAATGGTATGCCTGTGGAACCCAAACCTGAACCTGAGACACAAAGATTCCCTGAACATGTGGCTCTCTCCATCCAGAAGAGAGGCAGCTGAACAAGCTAAGGCACCAAGGGCAATGGCTTCTTCTATAATTGCTGATTCCTTCCAAGTCATAAGGAACAGTCCCTTGTCAGAGTGGCTCATGACCCCCTCACACAAAGAAGGATGTCCCAACAAGGAAGTGCCTCTTACAGAGGACAGGGCTGGCAAACAAAAGCTTACAAACCCCTTGGCCACTGCCTGGTGTCCCTTTAACACAGCTGACTGGGTCTTGCCAGGAAAGAAGACAGGAAATCTTAGCCAGTTATCCTCAGGAGAAGACAAGTGGCTACTCTGAAAGAAGGCCAAGGAAGTCTTGCTTAATTCACCCCTACAGGAGGGACACAACTTCCCCCAGACCGTTGCGGCCTCCCAGCAGTGTGTGCTCTCTTCGCCTGTATGCAGCTTCAAGTTGATTTCAGAAAAAAGTGACTGTATCGAACCCCTCTACAAATGTGAAGGAATCAAGTACTAGTCAAGCAAATTTTCTGCAGATTATCACAAATCCATGAGCTGAGTGACTGCGGTTTGTGAAATCATTGTTTCTGGGTCTGATGTAGTTCCTTTGCTGCCCAATTTCAAACTAAAGAGAAATTAGTCATCAAATTATGAGTTATTGTGTAAAGGAAAATGGCTATTTGTTGATGCTGAGGTGATTCAGTTCCTTCTTACAGAAGTATTAATTCACCCCTACACTAGAAATGCATCTTAGTAGGTAGGTCTTTTTCATAAGCCTCCATGGCTCCTTAGATAGGGTTGTTATTAGAAGTACATTAAAACACTGCAGTTTTTAAAAAAAATGAAATAGTTTGATAATCAAAGTGTATTGATGTATTCTAAAGCTAGTAAAATTACCCAACCTTTTGATTGCCAGTCCTTGGATGCTTTCCTTATCATGAGTTTTCTTCCACTAGTGGTGAATTCTTCTGTTTAATTAAGATACTATTGTATTTTACACAATTAACCTTGCCAATATAGTGGGTTTTCCTTACCAAAACATGTATTGAAAGTCTTGGCAATTTTTGACATTTATCACAAAACATTTTAGCTTAGGTTCCAGATTCTACATTATTTTTCTTCTTTTGAAAGAAACTCAGCTTTTCAAGTTCTGTCTTTATTCCCTTCTCTAAATGTTATTATGAAAGAAGACAGCTCTTTCAGAAGGGCTCCATATTGCTTGAAGACTATATTCAGGGTATTTCTATCCTCTTTCAAAATATTCTGAAGAACTACAGGCAGAAGAGCTCCAGTGCTGACTAATCAAAAAGCAAAGTATGTTGGAAATGTAGTACTTGAACTATTCACTATCCTAAGTGTTATTGGTGCATCCTGTGTAAATGGAAGCTGAACTTGACACCTGGTGCTTTTAACTAGGCATAAATTAAACGTCCACTCACTGCAAGCAGAGCATACCTATACCTCTAAAATTATTATGCAGTGCCATTTTAGTGAATAGGAAGTTTTGAACACTTGTGCCTTGGGGTGTTTATTGAAGCTTTATGAAAACTATCGATGTTTCCTTAGTATCCTTAAAGTTATGTCCATGCTTTAAAACGTTTCTCTGTAGGAGAGAGATGGTATTTATACCATGATTTAAAATTCTCTAAAATGAGACATCTTAGCTGCTTTCCACTTTTAAACTATTAAGCCACTCAACTTGCCTGTTACTGGAAATACCTTTAAAGTTTGTGATGTGGTAATCTAGAAAGCCCTTTTGGGGAAACTTCACAGTCCCAGTGTCATTGCCATACAGTTTCACTCGAGTTCCTAACCACAGCTGAAAGGAGCCTATTACTTTTTAGTTCTTCCAGATACCTTTTAGAACTTTAAAGGTGGTGGGTAAAAACTTAAGGAGCTTTTCCACTATCTTAGGTTGCAGGAAACTTTGTAACTGAGGTTTAACACATTGTGTATCCCTAAATTAACATTAATCACTATGTTAATGAGTATGTAAAACATTCTTTTGCATTGATGCATTTTGTACCTCCCTCCATTCATTAAAAGCATAAGAGCCAAAAAAAAAAAAAAAAAAAGAAAGAAAACCCTAAAGATGCCACCAGAAAATTAGTAGATGAATATAGTAAAGTTGCAGAATATAAAATTAACACACACAAATCCCTTGCATTCATATATACTAACAATGAAAAATCAGAAAATTAAGGAAATGATCCCATTCAGCATTGCAACAAAAAGAATAAAATACTTAAGAATAAATTTACCTAAAGAAACAAAAGACTTGTATACAGAAAACTATAAAACACTGATGAAAAAAATCAAAGATGACACAGATGGAGAAATATACCATGTTCTTGGATTGGTACAATCAGTATAGTGAAAATGAGTGTACTACCAAAGCAATCTATAGATTTAATGCAATCTCTATCAAACTACCAACAGTATTTTTCAAAGAACTAGAACAAATAATTTCAAAATTTGTATGGAAACACAAAAGACCCTGAATAGCCAAAGCAATGTTGAGAAAGAAGAATGGAACTGGATCAATCAACCTGCCTTACTTCAGGCTCTACTACAAACTACGGTCATCAAGACAGTATGGTACTGGCACAAAGACAGAAATATAGATCAATGGAACAAAATAGAAAGTCCAGAGATAAATCCACATACCTCTAGACACCTTATCTTTGACAAAGGAGGCAAATATGTAAAGTGGAGAAAAGATAGTCTCTTCAACAAGTGGTGCTGGGAAAACTGGTCAACTACATACAAAATAGTGAAACTAGAACACTTTCTAACACCATACACAAAAATAAACTCAAAATGGATTAGCGACCTAAATGGAAGACCACAGACTATAAATTCCTAGAGGAAAACATAGGCAGAACACTCTGATATAAATCACAGCAAGAATCTCTATGACCCACCTAACAGAGTAATGAAAACAAAAACAAAAGTAAACAGATGGGACCTAATTAAACTTAAAAGCACAGTGAAGGAATTTTGCACAATGAAGCAAACTATAAGCAAGGTGAAAAGACAGACCTCAGAATGGGAGAAAATAACAAACAAAACAGCTGACAAGGAATTAATCTCCAAAATATACAAGAAGTTCATGCAACTCAATACCAGAAAAATGAACAACCCAATCAAAAGTAGGCAAAAGGCCTAAACAAACATTTCTCTAAAAAAGACGTACATGGATAATGAACACATGTGTTGATACTCAGCCTCACTCAATATTAGAGAAATGCAAATCAAAACCACAATAAGGCATCGTCTCACACCAATCAGAATGGCCATCATCAAAAAGCTTACAAACAATAAATGCTGGAGAGGGTGTAGAGAAAAGGGAACCCTCTTACACTGTTGATGGGAATGCAAACTGGTACAGCCACTATGGAGAACAGTGTGGGGATTCCCTAAAAAACTGGGAATAGAACTGCCATGTGACCCATCTATCCCACTGCTGGACGTATACCCTGAGGAAACCAGAATTGAAAGAGACACATGTACCCCAATGTTCACTGCAGCACTATTTACAATAGCTAGGACATGGAAGCAACTTAAATATCCATCAACAGGTGAATGGATAAGGAAATTCTGGTACATATACACAATGGAATATTACTCAGCTATAAAAATGACACCATTTGACTCACTTCTAACAAGGTGGATGAACCTAAAGCCTGTTATACAGAGTGAAGTAAGTCAGAAAGAGAAAGACAAATACCGTATATTAACGCATATATATGGAATTTAAAAAGCTGATACCAACAATCCTACATTCAGGGCAGCAAAGGAGACACAGATGTAAAGAACAGACTTTTGGACTCAGTGGGGGAAGGCAAGGTGGAATGATTTGAGAGAATATCACTGAAACATGTACATTGGTCAAATAGATGACCAATGCAAGTTTGATGCCTGAAGCACAGCACCCAAAGTCAGTGCTCTGGAACAACCCAGAGGGATAGGGTGGGGAGGGCAGAGGGAGGGGGGGTTCAGGATGGTTGGGGGGAACACATGGTTGGGGGGAACCTGTGGCTGATTCATGTTGATGTATGGCAAAAACCATCTCAATATTGTAAAGGAATTATCCTTCAATTAAAATGAATTTTTTTAAAAATTGAAGGGTTTTTGTAAATATATACCTATATGTATAGACACACACACACATATCCATTATACCCTAGACCCATGTGCTCAGAACATGTGAGAAAGCAAAGAGAAGATATAAACATCTAATATTTGAGGAGAAAGACTGAAGGAAAAAATGCTAGCACCCAGGACATTTATCATCATTTGGTGTAGTTAACATTTAGTGTCTCAAATTGTCAGCAATTTTTCACAGGAAGCAACAGCTGAGAAATGCCAAAATCCATTTGATTTGAACCTTTAAGTTTTATCCCAAGATCAGCTGTGTAGAGCAGCTGTCAGGGTTATTTCTTAAAAAGTTAGTTGTATTTAATTCAGTTTCACTTCAAATGTAAATATCTTATTGGATTTTAAAATTACAATTTTTTGTAAGATCTATGAGAGTATGATTAATAAATTACACCACTAAAATAACAGAATAATCAGTAGAATAATAAAAGCTTTGAAACAAGTGTGTAAATCCTTTCTTTTAGTGTTTACGAATCTAAAGTAAACTAAGAGAATCATAGGAAAATATGAGTAAGAACTATGAAGTGCATAGCTCCCTCCCTATATATGATTCACCAATGACTTTGGGTTATAAGTGTGAGACTCATTAAAAACAGCAAGGAAAAGATAAGAACAATGGCTTAGCTACTCAGAACTTTTAATTAATAACTTATACTCTTCATTTTCTTAGGAGTCTGAAGATAGTTAAGAAAAGTAGATTACTACAGTATGGGCCTATTCATTTGAAGGCAATCTGTTTGGAGTTTGAGACTCTCAGATAAAGTCATTTTTCACTGCACTGTAAAGCAGTGTCTTACATAATGGAAGAGAGTACACACATGAATTATCATTGCCAACAAAACTCAGAAGTATACAGCTAATACTCCCCTCTTAAATTAAAACAACTGATTTTATACACACCTGACTGTATTTAAAGATATAATCATTTTATCATGATGAAAATTTTAAAATCACATTTTCTGAGGCTTAGTTCTTAATAAAACACCAGTAACACCACTTTTTCTATGTCAATGATTCTGATTATTCCCTTTTCTCTATGCTTAAAAGAGGGATAATGACTAACACAAATCCCAGTGTCTATATTTTGTTCATGGAAACAGCATTACAATGTATGCAGGTTTGAGGCATGTGACTACAAATAATTGAGTTTTAAGAGGAAGTAGACTACCTGGACAAATTCCTTCCTTTCTAAAATTGTGAATTTCAATCTCCATCAGAGGCCATGAAAGTGTATTTTTTGCTCCTGACTTTCTGGGGGGAACAATTTATCCTGTAGAGAGATCTAAGAAATTTCTACTATCAACACAGGGTAAGGCTCAAAACAATAAATTCATTCCATATAGTGGTATCACAAAATGTGAGTTCACACACCTCTTGATTTACAACAAAAATAGACACCAAGCAGTATATTATAAAAAGATATTGGTTTCCAAATATACTTAGAATATATTCTCTATGTCTGCATGTATTTGTTTCAATAGTAGTCAGAAAAATATGACTTACACTTCAATTGGCTTAAGGGAAAGTCATATCCTCTATCAATGACAAATGGGTAAAACAGAACTATCAGATCTTCCTTCAGATGAAAATATTTTAGCAAATTTACCTGGAGTCAAGATTTTTTCCCAAAACATTATGAGGATAAAGGTGACAACGTAGTGAGAGCTTTGGTAGATTCCAAAGCTTTCTGCAAAAATAAAATATTGACTCTTGTTATAAAGCAGATCCTGTTGCAAAAAGTTATTCTACAGATTTTGACAATGAGATAGGTACTAGAATATATAGGATTTTTGCTGCAAATAATATGTATACATCTTAAAGGAGCTTAAGTAGAGAGTATATTAATCATAAGGATGGTGGTTACAGAGAACACAAGTTGAGGGGTGGGATAAGGCCTCTGCAACAAGCTAGAACTCAGGACTTAGAATACCACACCAAGGCTATTCCTGCTGTTCTATGGACTCCTGTCTACACATGTTCTCTGGTCCTCTCCCTTTCCTCCTTACAAAACCATTTCTCTCTTCCCCAAGACCCTCTCCGGTGGCACCCAATCTTGGATCAATCCCAACTGGGGCCGATAAGTCCCTCTTTCCTATTTTGGGATCTAGGATTAAAGTTGTAACATGTAAATTCTGGTAGATTTAAACTGCTGATGCCATTCTCATTTATAAGACAGTTTTACCCTCACCTTAGGAGACCCCTCTGCCACATGTGAAGAGGCCAGCTATCTTCTTTTTGAAACTCTCCACCCTTATTTAAAACTTCAACTTAACATCTGGTAGTTCTATTTTACCCATTTGTATAAAGTGGTGGATGTCTCTTCAAGCTTGATGTACTTTCAGATCTATATTTTGAAAGGATCAGGAAGCAGTAGTAGGTGTTTCCATAATCCTTAATTGTTATAGGTATTTTAGCTTCCCAACCCTGTGAAAATGAAGGTCGCTCAGTCGTGTCCAATTCTTTGGGACTCCATGGACTATACAGTCCATGAAATTCTCCAGGCCAGAATACTGGAGTGGGTAGCCTTTCCCTTCTCCAGGGGATCTTTCCAACCCGGGGATCGAACCCAGGTCTCCCGCATTTCAGGCAGATTCTTTACCAGCTGAGTCACAAGGGAAGCCTAAGAATACTGGAGCGGGTAACCTATCCTTTCTCCAGCGGATCTTCCCAATCCAGGAATTGAACCAGGGTCTCCTGCATTGCAGACAGATTTTTTTACCAACTGAGCTATGAGGGAAGCCCAGTCCCAACCCTACAGGGAAACGTAAAACCACAGAAGTCACATACATGGCAAAAAATCCTCAACGAAATTTTAAGGAACATAATTGTAAAGTACATTCCCAAACTGTAGAATTCAGAACAACATACATGGAAAGACAAACAGGTGGATGGAGAAAGAAACAAAAGTTTAATATGAAGTAAAAATTTCCAGTAAGATTTCAATATGCAGTTTTAATTAGCTTTAGAAATAAGTGCTATTTCTAATGTACAAGTATGTACCTACTGATATAAAAAGTATACTTTAATTTCTAATTAGAAGTTAACTTTGACAGTCTGGATTGTTAGCCAGTTCATATCTGTTTTTCAAAAAAGCTCAGCAAACAAATATACGATAGAATCAAATTCCTCGAAATAGAAAGATAAAGTTTAAATTTAATTCTACAGGTTTCTGTGCAGAACTTTTCAAGTTTATTAGAAGAATCACTGAAATAATCCATATAAATATATTCATGACTGTCATTTAGGAAATTCATATTTGTGATTACCAAATTTGTATGCTATTCAAAGTATAATTTTTATTTAATTAAAATTTAGAAAATTTAAAAATTATGCAATGAATATGCCTAAAATCCATCAACTAGAAAAGATGAAACATAGTATTGCCATTTTTGGAAGACATTTTTGTCTTCCAGGAAGACATTGAAAATTAATTAAGGGCAGAATTTTAAAATCATTAAGTCATTTTAAGCATTCACTTAGGTAATAAGATTTTGATAAATGTGCCATTATGCTAACCAAACTGAAATTTAATTCAGGAAGCAAAAAAGAATTAGTATCTACAAAGGCAGGTAGGACTATTCTGCAAAATACCAGATTTATGAAGTCTCTTAAGAAGTATCTAAAAAACATGAGTGTAATTAAATTTTTCATCATGCAAGTATGAAAAACTTATAATTTTTCATGACATATTTAAACCAAATGAAAGAGAAATCATAGCATACAGACAAAATACCTTATATCTAGTTTCTTTATGAGATAACATACCAATTTCACTGTGATGTCATAGGTGCAAATGACATGCTTTGGAAAGCATATGATTATTTTCTCCAATGTGAGTCAGCATGTTGTACTCTGTACCTTGGCTATTGCAGAGTCAATGCCATATGATCATCAAATGCCATTTCCTTTTCCTCTTGGGCCTACATTCTCCAGTTTGCCCGTGAGTTTGCATTCCAAAAATTTCAATTCTATGCTTAAGCTTTGCAAATTGAAAGATTTTAAGAAAACACATTGCATACATTTTTAATTTTCCAAGTTTTAATTTTTCCAATTGAACTGTGAATACCATGCAAATATTGTGCCTATAAGCATGAATTTTCTAAATGTCAATAATGAATATTTTATATGGATTATTTTAGTGATACTTTTAATTAATGCACTTAGAAATTTCTAAGCTATAACCTGTAGAAGTTAATTTGACTTTTAATTTCTCTCTTCAATGGACTGCGAGCAAAGTGATATGCCATTTTCAGGCCACACCTCTAAAATTTCCTGCATGACCTTCCATGGTCAGCCATATGCAGAGGACCCAGGGCAGAATTCCAAGGCCCTAAATGATGGTGGAGACACTATATGAAAATAGCCCAGTCCCGAAGGAAAATGCACTGTAGACCTACGCTGGACAATCCAGTGAGTGAGAAAATTGCATTGTGTTTCAACACAGAGATATGGAAGCTGTTTGCAATAGCAGGTAATTACACTGATTTAAGAACCTGACTTATTTCTAGTTATTACTATTGGGAAGTCAGTACACATATTCGAGAGGGAAATGGCAACCCACTACAGAGAAGCCTGGTGGTCTATATACAGTCCATGGGGTCGCAAGGAGTCAGACACGACTGAATGACTAAATAGCAGTAGCAGCATACATATAGGTACAAGAGTATTACTGTCATATACTGAATTTTTGGTAATAATGTGATTTAATGGACTACAATAGGATACTAACAATTAATGTCAAGTACATATATGTCAGCCACTGAGTCAAGCACCTGACATATATGACCCCAAATAAACCTTAACATCAATGAAATAAGCAATATCACTCTTCCAACACAAATATTTAATAGTTGATCTTGGGAAAATCATTTCAAAATCTAGACCTCAGATTTCTAAGGTCCCTTGAGTAGTAACATTTTGTAAGTCTAATCCAGAATTAAGATGCTTAAAATTGCTCAGTTATCAAGTGCAAGTCGCTCAGTCATGTCCGACTCTTTGAGACTCCATAGACTCTACAGTCCATGGAATCCTCCAGGCCAGAATACTGGAGTGGGCAGCCTTTCCCTTATTTCAGGGGGTCTTCCCAAGCCAGGGATTGAACCCAGGTCTCCCACATAGCAGCCGGATTCTTTACCAGCTGAGCCACAAGGGAAGCCTCTTTTTAAATCAAGCTCTCATATGTCTGCATTTTTTCCTGATATAGAGCATATATCTTAAAATTCTAAATTTGGGAAGTTGGGATAAAAATAAAGCACCACATATAGAAATCTTTTATAATAGAGAATTGTTACCTTTTTTGCCTCTTGGAAGAAAACAAGCAAAAATATTATGTTATGTTTAGGATTTTGAAACTGAGCATCTTAGGGCCTGCAAATGAACAATGAATCTAAGATATTGAGAGACAAAGAAATGTGAGACCTCATATGAAAACAATTTCATTTGTAAGTTTATGAAACACTTTGAGTCTTTCAAATAAAAGGTACTGAAATAAGCTCATGGTCTAAGTATTAGTCTTAAAGAGGAAGGACCAGTCAGGAAAAGACTGGACTGTGTCTGACAGGGCAGAAGTGGGGTTCATGCCTTGGCATGTATTAAGAGAACATATTTTTCAGAAAATTACTTGAGACCCTGCTTAACCTTGACATCTCCTATGAAAACCAGTCAAAGATAAGATCCCTGGAGAAGCCAAGAAGGTGTTCTATACACTGTAGTCACAAACATCCTGAGGAAAAAGAATTCCTTCCTGAGAAACCTCCTACTTGAGGTTAGGATATACGAGCAGGGCCACAGATGACTGCTGCTACACTCTTTCCCACTCTCTCTTTAATACTCAATCACGTATTTTCCTTTCTTGGGACACCTGGTGTTAATAACCTTTAAACTGAAACGTGAGCAGACAAGGGAAAATTGAAGTGGGCTGTTAGTAATATATTAGTGAAAGTGAAAGTCGCTCAGTCGTGTCCAATTCCTTGCGACCCCATGGACTATACAGTCCATGGAATTCTCCAGGCCAGAATACTGGAGTGGGTAGCCATTCCCTTCTCCAGGGGATCGAACCCAGGTCTCCGTATTGCAGGCAGATTCTTTACCACATGAGCCACGAGGAAAGCCCAATATTAGAGATAACCCAAAAACAATTCTACAATACCTGGATATCACAATTGTTCACATGTGTATTGTTTTGTAAAGCATTTAATCTAAAGTTTCACTATTAGCTACATTAGGATTTCCTTTGTGTTTTGTTCAACTTACAAGGTTGATTTAACGTATGTTAAACTAAACAATCTAAAGTGGAATCATATACTTCCTTATAACAGGATATTCATATTTTATAATTTAATATGGTCTCAAATAGTCTTACTGTAGCTGTGACTTGTTATAAAGATTTCTATTTTGAACAATTAGAGTGATTTAACACAAGTTTATCTTTATATCATGTTTCTAATTTATTTGGGTCATTTATTTTAAAAAAACTACGCTGCTGTTTCATCTCTGTCATTCAGCACTGTATCTCTGATTGCACATGGAGAGCTCGAGTGCCAAGACAGAAGGAAAACATGAAATAAAGAAAAGAACAAAAGGAGGATGCAAATCTACTGAGTAACTTCAGTTCAGTCGCTCAGTCGAGTCCGACTCTTTGTGACCCCATGAACCGCAGCACGCCAGGCCTCCCTGTCCATCATCAACTCCCAGAGTTCACCCATACTCATGTCCATTGAGTCAGTGATGCCATCCAACCATCTCATCCTCTGTTGTCCCCTTCTCCTCCTGCCTTCAATATTTCCCAGCAACAGGGTCTTTTCCAATGAGTCAGTTCTTGCCAAAGTATTGGAGTTTCAGCTTCAGCAGTCCTGCCAATGAATATTCAGGACTGATTTCCTTTAGGATGGACTGGTTGGATCTCCATGCAGTCCAAGGGATACTCAAAAGTCTTCTCCAACACCGTAGTTCAAAAGCATCAATTCTTCGGCACTCAGCTTTCTTTATTGTCCATCTCTCAATCCATACATGACTACTGGAAAAACCATAGCCTTGACTAGATGGACCTTTGTTGGCAAAGTAATGTCTCTGCTTTTAAATATGCTGTCTAGGTTGGTCATAACTTTTCTTCCAAGGAGTAAGCATCTTTTAATTTCATGACTGCAGTCACCATTTGCAGTGATTTTAGGGTCCAAAAAATAAAGTCAGCCACTGTTTCCCCACCTATTTGCCATGAAGTTATGAGACCAGATGCCATGATCTTAGTTTTCTGAATGTTGAGCTTTAAGCCAACTTTTTCACTCTCCTCTTTCAGTTTCATCAAGAGGCTCTTTAGTTCTTCTTCACTTTATGCCATAAGTGGTGTCATCTGCATATCTGAGGTTACTGATATTTCTCCAGGTAATCTTGATTCCAGCTTGTGCTTCACCTAGCCCAGGTTTTGCATGATGTACTCTGCATATAAGTTAAATAAGCAGGGTGACCTGCATACAGATTTCTCAGGAGGCAGGTCAGGTGGTCTAGTATTCCCATCTCTTTCAGAATTTTCCACAGTTTATTGTGATCCACACAAAGGCTTTGGCATAGTCAATAAAGCAGAAATAGATGTTTTTCTGGAACTCTCTTGCTTTTTCGATGATCCAGCGGATGTTGGCAATTTGATCTCTGGTTCCTCTGCCTTTTCTAAATCCAGCTTGAACATCTGGAAGTTCATGGTTCATGTACTGTTGAAGCCTAGCTTAGAGAATTTTGATCATTACTTTGCTAGCGTGTGAGGTGAGTGCAATTGTGTGGTAGTTTGAGCATTCTTTGACACTTCCTTTCTTTGGGATTGGAATGAACTGACATTTTTCAGTCCTGTGGCCACTGCTGAGTTTTCCAAATTTGCTGGCATATTGAGTCCAGCACTTTCACAGCATCATCATTCAGGATTTGAAATAGATCAACTGGAATTCCATCACCTCCACTAGCTTTGTCTGTAGTGATGCTTTCTAAGGCCCACTTGACCTCACATTCCAGGATGTCTGGCTCTAGGTGAGTGATCACACCATCATGACATTCTGGGTCGTGAAGATCTTTTTTGTACAGTTCTTCTGCATATTCTTGCCACCTCTTCTTAATATCTTCTGCTTCTGTTAGGTCCATACCATTTCTAGTAACTTCAGTGGGCAAGAACACAATAGATAAAAAGACTCTCAAAGGAATCACTGCTTTATACAACCACTCTATGAAAACATTTCAAATACCATGAAGAACACGTTCCTGCCTTAGCCTGTAACTGTCACACATCACACTTGCAAACTGGAGGTCTCTTCTAATCATGTTATTACCAAGAATATGAGATAAGGAAACCAGAAATAGCTACACCAATCTGCCTTGGATCAAGAGAGGTGGAAGTAACTCCTTATGATATGGAAAAGATAGAAACAGGCTTGAACTGTCTTAATTGGATTAAACCCAAAGGGAGAAAAGGTATTTATCTTGCCCACCTTGCTTATCTAAATTTCTCAAGCTATCACTGTTACCAGTTCTCAAGCTCTTTCCCCAGCCTCATACAGTCCGTAGTTGTTCAATGCCTATGCATACGGGTGCCTCCCTCTTGTTCAGTACTATTTTTTCAGAAAATAGTGGTTTTCTTTGCCAACTACTAAATTCTTACCACTCAGCTTTTCACTATACTCAGCTACAAGGCAAAAATGAGAAAAGGATCATTTGCCCTCATTATTATTTTAAGGAACAGTTCTCACACTCCTACCATAAACTTCTTTACCAACTACTAGTCAGTCTTTTACATCTTTATCTTTACACATTACTTTTTGTATCTGTATCACATCTGACAAAATATGTGCTCACTCGGAATTTTTCCTTATATGTATCCCACCAGAATATGTTCCATACCTCTACATGAAACTATTAAACTAATAAATATTAAACAATGAGGATCAAAATTAAAGGTCTGAATAAATGAAGAGACTCCATGTCCATGGATTGGAAGACTCAGTATTTTCAGAGATGTATAACAATTAAAACTTTCTCTTCTTCCAAACAAACCAATTAAAACTTTCTCTTCTCCCAAATATATCATCAGGAAATGCAAAGACAAGCTAAGCTACAGACTGGGAGGAAATCTTTGACATATGTATTTGCTTACATAGAGCTATGGCTCAGCTGGTAAAGAATCCACCTGCTATGTGGGAGACCTAGGTTCGATCCCTGGGTTGGGAAGATCCCCTGGAGAAGGAAAAGGCTACCGACTCCAGTATTCTAGCCTAGAGAATTCCATGGACTGTATAGTCCACGGGGTTGCAAAGAGTCGGACACGACTGAGTGACTTTCACTTTCACTTTATATAGAGTATATATCAAGAGATCGACAATGAGGAAATAAGCAGCTTAATAAAAATTAGGCAAAGGAAAAAAAAATAAGGCAAAGGATTTTAACATTCATGTCACAAACACACAAAAGTTGCAAATAAGCACATGAAAAGACGCTAACATCATTACTTTCAAGAAAATTGAAGTAAAAGCACAAAGAGATAGGACTTCGTATCCTTTAGAATGGCAGGAATTAAAAAGACTGATGATACTGACAAGTGTTGGTAGAGAGATGTAGAGAAACTGAAACTTTCATATTGTGGATGGGGTGAAAAGTGTGCAACAATTTAAGTTCCTCAACTATAAAGTTAAGACAACACTTTGTATCATCTAGCAATTTCACTTCTGGATATAGGCATACCTCATTTTACTGTGTTTCACTGTGTTGTGCTTTACAGATACTATAGGGGTGTGTGTGTTTTTAATAAACTGAAGGTTTATGACAGCCATGTTTTGAGCAAGACTATCAGCAACATTTTCCAACAGCATTTACTCACTTCATGTCTTCTGTCATATTGATAGTTCTGGCAATATGTTAAACGTTTTCATTATTATTATATTTTTATGGTGATATGTGATCAGTGCTCTTTAATGCCACTATTGTAAATGTTTCGGGGCACCACAAACTGTGCTCTTATCAAACAGCAATCTTAATAAATAAATGTTGTGTGTTCTGACTGCTCTGCTAACCAGCCGTTCCCGCTTCTCTCTGCCTCTCCACAGGCCTCCCTATTCCCTGAGACATAACAACATTAAAATTAAGCTAATCAATAACCATACAATGGCCTCTAACTGTTCAGGGTAAAGGAAGAGCCACATGTCTCTCACTTTATTTTTTTTTTAAATAAATTTATTTATTTTAGTTGGGGGCTAATTACTTTACAATATTGTAGTAGTTTTTGCCATACATTGACATGAATCAGCCATGGGTTTACATGTGAACCCCGCTCCCACCTCCCTCCCCATCCCATCCCTCTGGGTCATCCCAATGCCCCAGCCCTGAGCATTTGTAGAGAACATGGAATGGTGTTCTGTTTCACATATGATAATATACATGTTTCAATGCTATTGTCCCAGAACGTCCCACCCTCACCTTCTCCCTCAGAGTCCATAAGACTGTTCTATGCATCTGTGTCTCTTATTCTGTCTCGCATATAGGGTTACCGTTAATGTCTCTCACTTTAAACCAAAAGCTAGAAATGATTAAGCTTAGGGGCAAAGGCATAGTAAAAGCTGTGACAGGCCAAAAGCTAGGATCCCTGCACAGTTAGCCAAGTTGTGAGTGCAAAGTTAAAGTTCTTGAAGGACATTAAGAGTGTTTCTCCAGTGAATACACAAAGGATAAGAATGCAAAACAGTCATCATGATACTGCGAATGTGTTAGTGATCTGGATAGAAGATCAAACCAGTCACAATAATTCTCTTAAGCCAAAGCCCATTCCAGAACAAGGCCCTAAAACTCCTCAGTTCTGTGAATGTTGAGAAAGGTAAGGAAGCTGCAGAAGAAAAGTCTGAGGCTAGCAGAAGTTGATTCATGAGGTTTTAGGAAAGAAGCTACCTCGATAACATCAAAGTGCAAGGTGAAGCAGCAAGTCTGGATGTAGAAGCTGTAGCAAGTCCTGATGCAAAAGCTGTAGCAAATTATCAAGAAGATGTAGCTAAGATAATTAATGAAGGTGACTATGCTAAACAATGGCTTCCCAGGGGGCACTAGTGGTAAAGAACCCACCTGCCAATGTAGGAGACTTAAGAGACGTCAGTTCAATCCCTGGGTTGGAAAGATCCCTTGGAGAAGGGAATGGCTACCCACTCCAGTATTCCTGCCTGGAGAATCCCCTGGACAGAGAAGCCTGGAAAGCTATAGTTCATAGCTTCGCAAAGAGTTGGACATGATTGAAATGACTTAGCACACACACATGCTAAACAACAGATTTTCAATGTAGACAAAACAGCTTTATACTGGAAGAAAATGCCATCTAGGACTTTCAAAATTAGGGAGAAGTCGATGCCTGGCTTCAAAGCATAGTCTGACTCTTTCTGTAGTGGCTCCTGTAGCTAGAGACTTGAAGTCAATGTTCATTCACTGGAAAATCTTAGGGCCCTTTAGAATTATGCTAAATCTACTCTGCCTGTGCTCTATGAATGGAACAACAAAGACTGGATGACAGCACATTTCTTTATAACACAGTTCACTGAATATCATTGAATATTTTAATCCCACTATTGAGACTTGCTGCTTAGAGAAAAGATTCCTTTAAAAATGTTACTACTCATCGATAATACACCTGGTCACCCAAGAGCTCTGATGGAGATATACAATGGGATTAATGTTTTCACACTTGCCAAAGCAGCATCCTTTCTGCAGCTCGCAGATCAAGCAGTCATTTCAACATTCAAGTCATATTATTTAAGAAATACATTTCTTAAGGCTATAGCTGCTGTAGACACTAATTCCTCTTACGGGTCTAGGTGGAGCCAACTGAAAGTGTTCTGAAGAGGATTCACATTCTACACGCCATTAAAAATATTCACGACTCAGGGGAAGAGGTCAAAATATCAACATCAACAGGAATTTGAAGGAAGTTGCCAACCCTCATGATGACCTTTGGAGGCTCAAATATTTCACTGAAGAAAGTAATCGCAGATGTGGTGAAAACTGCAATAAAACTTTAGAAGTGGAGTCGGAAAATGTTACTGATTTGCTGCAATATGATGTAAAATTTTAATTAATAAGGAATTGCTTCTTGTGGATGAGTAAAAATGGTTTCTTGGGATGGAATCTACTCCTGGTGAAAATGCTGTGAAGACTGTTGAAATGATAAGGATTTAGAGCATTACATAATCTTAGTTGATAAAGGAGTCACAGGGTTTGAGAAGACTCCAGTTTTGAAAGAAGTTCTATTATGGGTAAAACACTATCAAACAGCACTGCACACTATGAATAAATCATAGGTGAAAGGGAGAGCCAATTGATGCAGAAAACCTTACTGCTATCTTAAGAAATTTCCACAACCACCCCAAATTTCAACCACCACCAATTGGATCAGTCAGCAAACATCAAGGTAAGACCTTTCACTTGCAAAATGATTATGATTCTCTGAAGGCTCAGATGATAGTTAGCATTTTTTAGCAATAAGGCATTTTTTAATTAAGGTAATTATGTTATTTTTTAAGATATGCCAATGCATAATTAATAGACTATATTATAAACATAACTTCTATAATGCACTGGGAAACCAAAAAATTCATGTGACTTGCTTTTTTGTCATATTCCCTAACTGCAGTGCCCTGGAACGAAACCTGCAGTATCTCCAAGGTATGCCTACATCTACTCAAAATGAATTAAAGTATACGTTCATACAAAGACTTCTACACAGATATTCATAGCAGTCTTGTTTATCATACCCAGTAATTGGAAAAATGCTAATGGAACAAGAATTAAAATATTCTGGTAGATCTGCACAATGAATATCAATCTGCAATAAAAGGAATGAGCTACTAATAAAAGCAACAACATGGATATCTCACAGACACAAAGCCAAGTGAAGAATTATTTTAAGTGCAAGGCAAGGATTCCATTTATATGAAAATATAGAAAATGCAAAATTAATATACAGTGCGAGAATTCAGATCAGTGATTTCCTGAAGTGACTGGAAATGGAGAATATTGACTTTGAAAGGACCCACGGAACTTTCTGGGGAAACAGAACTGTCTTACATATTAAGTGGCTTGGTGGTAACACAGACATTGACCTAAACATCTAAATGTGTGAACTGATCATATATAAACTATATATCAATAAAAAGAGTATGGTAAATGTAGAACAAAACACTCTCCTTGATGACTTGACCTGTGGTCAATCCCTAAGCTTCTACTCTATGCTATAGATAGCTTATTGATGGACTAAACCTGGAAATCACAAAGAGCTGGACACGACTGAGGAACTGAACTGAACTGAAACCTGGAAACATCATTGTTAGTCATGTTTCATTAATAATAACACACATTTTTTCAACATACACATCTCATGTAGCTGAGATATTTAAATTAAGGAACTACAGGTAAAGTTATAATCAATTTAAAGCAATTATCACATGGTCATTTCAAAGTCCCACTGCACTAATAACAACTAATTTAACATATCTCTGATAAGGGGCTTCCCTGGTAGTGCAATGGTAATGACTCTGTCTGCCAATGCAGGATATGCAGATTAGATACTTGGGTCAGGAAGATCCTATGGAGAAGGAAATGGCAATCCTCTTCAGTATTGTGGCTTAGGAAATCTCATGGACAGAGGAGCTGGCGGGGCAGGGGCTACAGTCTCTGGGATCTCAAGAGTCGGACATGACTTAGGAACTAAGCAATTAACAGTGCTCTGATGAATGAAACCTGCTTAGCCAGTTCTTTATACCTGAAGAGCAAGCTTAGCCTCTAACTATAAAAGAAAAGTTGGTTCCACATCATGAACGTAATGTATAAACAGGGCTGATGAGCACTTTTCATTGTTATATACTACAGACCAGAGGTGGCAAATTAATGGTACACCTATTTTATATGGACCACACAGTCTTGGCCTGCACTATCTTCATTTTTTTAAATTATTTGTGAAGACATAAAACTTGGGAGAACTCCCAAATAATTCTGTATTTCTTTCTTTGGTGAAATAATTTGCCCATTTGGCATCCTGAGCTCACTCTCATGTGGTATTCTCCACACAGCCACAGTCTCTACTGCTCCCTAGTGTTGCCCTTACACCGAAGCCAAGAATCAGTTGCATTACTCTCATTTTAGCAGTAAACCAGACAGTGAAGTATTTCTTATACCCAAAGTGATGACAAAGCAAACAATGAAGTCAAGAATATTTTTGAGAAATGGGAATGCATACATCTCTTTATAGCAGTTCTGTCTAAAATGCCAACCAAGCATGTCTGTGTCAAAGGAACTAACCTGGCCGCCGTATTCATGTTTGCTGTTTGACTACTCTAACCCTCTTACAGAAAATATACTGGATGGAGTCGGCAATTATTTCTCTCATGGACCTTGTATGTGTTAGCCGCTAGTCGTGTCTGACTCTTTGCGATCCCATGGACTGTAAGCTGCCAGACTCCACCGTCCCTGGGATTCTCCAGGCAAGAATACTGGAGTGGGTTGCCATCTCCCTCTCCAAATAACAACTAGGAGCTCAAAAACTACAGTATATAATCAAGTACTAAACTAGTTAAGAAACTTTTAGAAATGTGGTTTAAAGTTCTTTTTTCAGGGAAGAGGAAACTCAATGTTAACTAAAAAGTTTGGGAAGTTGGTTGAGATAGATATGTGAAGCTTTTCTCAAGTGCATGCTAAGTGCTAAGTTGCTTCAGTCATGTCCGATTCTTTGCAACCCTTTGGACTGTAGCCTGCCAGGCTCCTCTGACCATGGGATTCTCCAGGCAAGAATACTGGAGTGGGTTGCCATGCCCTTCTCCAGAGGATCTTCCTGAGCCAGGGATCAAACCCATGTCTCTTATTTCTCCTGCATTGGCAAGTGGGTTCTTTACCACTAGCTCCACCTAGAAATGAATGTAACAAATGTTGTATATGCTTCCAGTATGTCTATGTCATCTAAGTCTTTAATAAAAATTAACACTTACTCATGAAAAAAGAAAAAAAATGTTAGTAATATGGTAATGTCCATGAGAAAATTTATAAAAAGTAAAAGACACACAAACTAGTAACTTTGGATCTTTGTTTAAAATATTACATGTAGAATTGCCATTCTGTTACCTCAAGACATAATAATTGAAACTAAAAATCTGCCATTGTTTTGTAAACAACATATTGGTAAAAATGTAAATAAAACCTCCTTTAGCCATTGCTATCAATGGTTAATCTTTTTATGTGGTTTTGAATAAATTATTTCAGAAGCCTCTACAATCAGAGAAGTTTTCAAAGTAAATTATGACAGTGAAAAAAATCACTTAACAGATCCTATTTGTACACTTCATATTATGTAATCTATTGAACTTTATATGAAGTCAACAAAACTCAGTGATGTAAAGAAACAGATTTTATTTTCTAAACTGTCAAACTGTGAACTATGAGAATTAACGAGATTTGTTCGTCTTATCAAGAAAAGCTAAAAATAATTTATAGGAAACTATGTACTCTTGCCTGGAAAATCCCATGGATGGAGGAGCCTGGTGGGCTGCAGTCCATGGGGTCGCGAAGAGTCGGACACGACTGAGCGACTTCACTTTCACTTTTCGCTTTCATGCATTGGAGAAGGAAATGGCAACCCACTCCAGTGTTCTTGCCTGGAGAATCCCAGGGACGGGGGAGCCTGGTGGGCTGCCGTCTATGGGGTCACACAGAGTCAGACACGACTGATGCTACTTAGCAGCAGCAGCATGTTAAATATTATTCATTTTTTTAGTATTGTTAGGCCTGGCAAGTGTGTGTGTGTGTGTGTGTGTAAGTCTATCTCTCTAAAAGACTATCAGTTCTGAAATGATAACATCTTTACACTGCTGAAAACTCTTTTAAATGAACTGTAACAGTAGTAACTACTTCTCTGGGCCAACTGCTTTGCAAATGGTACATGAATCGATACGTAATGAGACACAAACAATTTATCTTTGTGTGATCCATAAGAAATCCAAGTGTATAATTAAATTATCTATCACCTGTCAAAAGAGCAAAATAAATAGAGCTTGTTACCCAAGAGATAAAGAAAGAAATAGAATAAATACAGGCCAAGACAGCAAGGTGCTGAAATGATTAAGGGGAAAAATGTTCCTTTTGAAAGGTCTGGGAACCACAACAGTAAAAGGGTGAAAGTGAAAGTCACTGTCTTTTCTGACTCTTTGCAACCCCATGGACTATAGTCCATGGAATTCTCCACGCCAGAATACTGGAGTGGGTATCCTTTTCCTTCTCCAGAGGATCTTTCTAACCCAGGGATCAAACCCAGGTCTCCCGCATTGTGGGCAGATTCTTAACCAGCTGAGCCACAAGGGAAGCCCAGTAAAAGGGTAACTAGGTTTTATGTTTGAAACTCTAGGATTGAAATTTACAACTTTCATATATGATTATAGTTATGTATAGAAGAGAAGCTTCTATACATGTTATGTTCTATACAAGTTATGTATAGAAGAGAAGTTACGTATAGAAAAGAAGCGAAAGGCAAAGGAGAAAAGGAAAGATATACTCATTTGAACGCAGAGTTCCAAAGAATAGCAAGGAGAGATAAGAAAGCCTCCATCAGTGATCAGTGCAAAGAAATAGAGGAAAACAATAGAATGGGAACTACGAGAGATCTCTTCAAGAAAATTAGAGATACCAAGGGAACATTTCATGCAAAGATGGGCTCAATAAAGGACAGAAATGGCATGGACCTAACAGAAGCAGAAGATATTAAGAAGAGGTGGCAAGAATACACAGAAGAACTGTACATAAAAGATCTTCATGACCCAGATAATCACGATGGTGTGATCACTCACCTAGAGCCAGACATCCTGGAATGTGAAGTCAAGTGGGCCTTAGAAAGCATCACTACGAACAAAGCTAGCGGAGGTGATGGAATTCCAGTTGATCTATTTCAAATCCTGAATGATGATGCTGTGAAAGTGCTGCACTCAATATGCCAGCAAATATGGAAAACTCAGCAGTGGCCACAGGACTGGAAAAGGTCAGTTTTCATACCAATCCCAAAGAAAGGCAGTGCCAAAGAATGCTCAAACTACCACACAATTGCACTCATCTCACACACTAGTAAAGTAATGCTCAAAATTCTCCAAGCCAGGCTTCAGCAATACAAGAACTGTGAACTTCCAGATGTTCAAGCTGGTTTTAGAAAAGGTAGAGGAACCAGAGATCAAATTGTCAATATCCGATGGGTCATCGAAAAAGCAAAAGAGTTCCAGAAAAACATCTATTTCTGCTTTATTGACTATGCCAAAGCCTTCGACTGTGTGGACCACAACAAACTGTGGAAAATTCTGAAAGAGATGGGAATACTAGACCACCTGACCTGCCTCCTGAGAAATCTGTACGCAGGTCAGGAAGGAAAGTTAGAACTGGACATGGAACAACAGATTGGTTCCAAATCGGGAAAGGAGTACGTCAAGGCTCTATATGGTCACCCTGTTTATTTAACTTATATGCAGAGTACATCATGAGAAATGCTGGGCTGGGTGAAGCACAAGCTGGAATCAAGATTATCGGGAGAAATATCAATAACCTCAGATATGCGGATGACACCACCCTTATGGCTGAAAGTGAAGAAGAAATAAAAAGCCTCTTGTTGAAACTGTAAGAGGAGAGTGAAAAAGTTGGCTTAAAGCTCAACATTCAGAAAACTAAGATCATGACATCTGGTCCCATCACTTCATGGCAAATAGCTGGGCAAACAGTGGAAACAGTGACAGACTTTATTTTCTTGGACTTCAAAATAACGGCAGATGGTGACTGCAGTCATGAAATTAAAAGATGCTTACTCCTTGGAAGAAAAGTTATGACCAACCTAGACAGCATATTAAAAAGCAGAGACATTACTTTGCCAACAAAGGTCCATCTAGTCAAGGCTATGGTTTTTCCAGTAGTCATGTACGGATGGGCGAGTTGGACAATAAAGAAAGCTGAGCACCAAAGAACTGATGCTTTTCAACTGTGGTGATGGAGAAGGCCCTTGAGAGTCCCTTGGACTGCAAGGAAATCCAACCATTCCATCCTAAAGGAAATAATTCCTAGTATTCGTTGGAAGGACTGATGCTGAAGCTGAAACGCCAATACTTTGGCCACCTGATGTGAAGAACTGACTCCTTGGAAAAGACCCTGATGCTGGGAAAGACTGAAGGCGGGAGGAGAAGGGGATGACAGAGGATGAGGTGGTTGGATAGCATCACCAACTCAATGGACATGAGTTTGAATAAACTCCGGGAGTTGGTAATGAACCGGCAGGCCTGTCATGCTGCCGTCCATGGGGTCACAAAGAGTCGGATACGACTTAGCGACTAAACTGAACTGAAAGTACTCCAGTTAGAGAAATAGTATCAAGAAATGTGAGCCTAGCATATCTGTATATTATCAATAAAACTCCTTCACCGAAAAGGAAAGTACAAGTTGTATAGCAGAATAGAGATAAAAAGAGATGATTTTCAAAATGCTTAATCATCACAAGAAAAGCACCAAGTATTCTAAAATGTTTGCTCTAAGGGTACATAAAAAGGTAAACATTACAAAGAAATGGGGAAAGTGTGTATAATCATATAACTGATTCAAAAAATTCAACATCAATGAGTTTCCAGATTTAAATAACCAACTATGTGCCCAGAATAATGACTCAGAATTCTAATTGCATCAATGATCATTATTATGAAATTTCAGAATCCCAGGAATAAAAATGAAAATACTAAAGCTTCAAAAGAGAAAAAGAAAATTGTTTGACTCCAGGACTAAGAATGAGACCAAACTTCTCAGGAGCAAAATTGAAAACCACAAAAAAATAAATAAATACCTTGACAATCTTAAATTATTTTACAACCGGCAGAACTATCCTTTAAGTAAGAGAACAGAATAAAGATATTTCAGAGATTCAGTGGCTTAAGTAATAAATTTCTTGTGCACTTTTCTCAGGAAACTAATAAGAGGCCCATGAAACAAAATGAAGAAAAGTAAAGTTTCAAAGCTTTTCATATGTTGTAATGCCCTTAAAATATAAACTCCCTTTAAAGCATGCATAAATATTCTTTCCACTAAAATTACACCACTGACAACATTTCTCTGAAAACCCTCTTAAAGGAGTAATATTGGAAATTTTTTTCAGAATCCGTAACACCATTTTTACACATAATACACAAATTGTCTGCAAAATAATTTCCGATAAGCCCCATTCTAATTAGCACCTGCCCAAAGTCAAATAATTCTTTATAAAACTATTGAGAAGTAAATTACATTATTGTGAATCACACAACCATTGTATAGCACAGTGATAATGTCCATATATCAGAAATGACAGCCCATTTTCCACCCACTATTATAAAAAGGAACAGGTGATACAAAGTCATTGCATTTTCTGAGTTAATGCCACATTATACAGCCAGCTTGTCTCCTACTTTGTCAATTTTCCCCAAATGAAACAAACAAGGCTGCCACTGGCTCATGTAGATAATGGCCTTCATGCTGGTCTATGCATTTCATCACTGATGTATTAGGCAGTTCACACACACACAAAAAAAGATTTTGACTGCCACTACTTATTAGGTTCCCCTCAATTGTTTTCCACAGAAACTGTCTCCGCTCTCAGAAAATGACTGCACACAGCACTGCCTCTAAAGGTCGTTCCAAAATAATAGTCTTTGTATTATTTGAAGATAATAGAATCTACCTCATAAGTTGAGAGCTTTAAATGAGGCAATGGGAGGCACTGAGCACAGTGTCTGGTACATAGCAAGTGTTCAATAAATAATGCATTTATTAGTGGCTCTTAAACTGGGGAATAGCATGAAAAAAATCAAGACTCGGGAAAAGGGAGAGCAAGGAACACGAAATCAAGACTGCAGGACTTGTCTTGATGCTAAGATTTGTCCCTTGGCATTTAAACAGGTAAGAGGAATTGTATAAGAGTGAAATTAGAGTTAATCAGAGGCATAATATCTTCTATAGTGTTTGGGGGCCTGAAGACAGAGGCCACTATTTTAGGAGAAGTATCCAGGAGGAGTGATTTAAAGGCCTGAGTGTGAGCTTCATTCTGTGTATTCAAGATTTCCAAAAAAATTTCATAGGTTATTATGTGAGAGAGTCCCTCCATAATTCCATGATACATTGCATATATAAATATCATCCACTTCAGCTAATCACTATGAAATTGCAGGTAGCACCCAGTTGTTAAAAACCCATTACTCAACTTGTGAAGATGTTTTACATGGAACTTCCTAAGTTTTGTAACTCTCCATTGTGCCTGTCTTGATTTTTTCCATCTACACCAGGAACACAGTGGCACATGCCCACCACCTATTCATTTGCTAGAGTAAGAACATCAGATAATTTGACATAAGAGACATCATGACAATCTGTAGAAACTTACTAATGAAAACCCAGATATCAGGGCCTCATCCAAGATATACTGCATCAGAATTTCTTGGATAGAGGGTCCAGGAAATGATCTAGTAAGTTAATGCTGCTGCTGCTGCTAAGTCGCTTCAGTCATGTCCGACTCTGTGAGACCCCACAGACAGCAGCCCATCAGGCTCCCCCGTCCCTGGGATTCTCCAGGCAAGAATACTGGAGTGGGTTGCCATTTAAAGTTCTAGAGATTTCTTAAACTAGAAAAGCAGCATTGGCTTAGAAATAAATGGAGTCTATTCATAATAGAGACTATACAATCAATACAAATATATAATTCTTGAAATGTGTGCAATCAGGAAACACGTTTGATTTTACAACACAAAGTATCTGAGCCTCTGATCAAAGGAATATGATAGGAGTCATTCTGACATGATTTTCAAAGTAAACTCTTATTTCTTTCTACCAGTACATCAAAGAATGTTACGAAGTCAGAGAGGAATAAAGAGAGGGAAAAAATACAAAGGGGAGAAAATGTACAGGGAAAAGACAATAGGAGTATTTGAATATGTGCTAGTTTTAAAAATCTTAAAATCCAATTAATTTTTAAAAAGGCAATACTCTCCATAAAAATTGTTTCTTAAGCCTTGACACCTAAGCAAACTTTGAATAACACCATATGGAGAAACAAAGGAATTTTTTAATTAATGCTAAAATTCTTGAGAGAATATATGTAATAGTAAAGATAAGATGAAGACTATAGAAGAGAGGCAATATATATTAAATGAAGATTCAGGCAAATGAAAAAAGAAGACAAAGAGTTCCTTCCTACAGCCACCCTCAGCTGTAAGGTTTTCACTGGTTTATGAAGTTAAGGACTGAAATGCATATTATGATTGTATGCATGTACCTACTAAAATTAATAGATTCAGTAAACTATGCACAGTTCTTATTATAGAATTTTCTTTAATGATTCACTAATAATCCTTTTTTTATGTTAAGGTTACGAAGTATCTCTCATGTATTGCTAAAAATCAGACATCCAAACTAAACTAACTGGGTTACACTGTCAGCAATGGTGGAGTAAACTCCTAGGGCTGACGCTCACACAGATAACAACTATAAACTCTAGACAAAAAAGAAAAATTACATGAGCATACTGCAAAGCTTAGAAAAGTTACACATTTTGTAGGAAAGCTGATATTTGGCGGGGAAAAGGGGGGGAGGCTAGCTCTGGGCCAGTTTTCTGCTTTTAGAGTTTTTAGTTGAGAGCAGGCCCTGTCAAACACCATGCATGGGAGCTAAAATCCCAGTACAAAACCCACCATCATTCTAGAACCAGAGGAAGAGATTGAGAGCATGACAGCCACTGTTTAAAAGTGAGAGAGGCAAACTGGAAAAGAGAGCCAGGGGTCGGCTGCCCAAAATTCTCTGTATAAATTTTGCCCACTCTCTGGTGAACCTCTAAATAATGCATGCATGGGCAGATCTCAAGCAGCTAAAGAAGCTGAACAAATAACTAAGCCACTGTTGAAGAGTCAGAGCTATAGTTTGAGACCAACCAAATATGTTACCACCTAGAAGAGATTAAATAGAATTTAAACAAGTGGAGAGCTAAACCATGTCCATGGATCAAAACATCCAGTATTGTTTAGATATCAATTCTCTCCAAACCAATCTTGAGAGTCAACAAAACCCCTACCATATTCCTAGCACGCTTTTATGCAGAAATTGACAAATGATATAAGCATCCCAATGTTCACTGAAGCATTATTTACAACACAGCTATGATATAGAAGTGTCTAGTCTAATTCCACTGGCAGATAAATGGATTAAGATGATATAGGGGGATATGTATTTACACACACATTCATAAGCATGAAAAAGAATCGCAAAAACATGGTTGGACCTAGAAGATATTACCTGAACTAAGTCAGACAGAGAAAGACAATACTGTATGTTTTCACTTAAATGTGGAACCTAATAAATAAAGCAAGCAAATAATCATAACGTAACAGAAAAAGACTCACAGAGAACTAGTCACTGCCAGATGTAGGGGAAGAGGGAACGTGCAAAGTAGGTTAAGAGGCATAAATATCAGTAATAAAGTAAGTCTAAAACAGGGAATATAGTCAATAATATTGTAATAGTTTTATGTTGTGTGAAAGTGAAAGTCGCTCAGTCGTGTCCGACTCTTTGTAACCCCGTGTACTATACAGTCCATGGAATTCTCTCGGCCAGAATACTGGAGTGGGTTGCCATGCCCTTCTCCAGGGGATCTTCCCAACCCAGGGATTGAACCCAGGTCTCCTGCATTGCAGGTGGATTCTTTACGAGCTGAGCCACACTGCATTACTAAGTCTTACACCTGAAATAATATAATATTGTAAATCAACTATATTTCAATTAAAAGAAATAATCCAGAATGAATGTTTCTCCACATGGGTAATCTTCTAATGACTAAACCGTACAGATCAGGGAATTTCATAACACAATGTCATGAACAAAAATTCATTGTTCAGAGTAGTATGTCACTGAGCATTGTGCACAAGGAACAAAATGGAATTTAGCCTCGTTAACAGCAGAAAGCAATAACTGCAAGACCTTAGAAAAGAAGGGGTGAACACTTCAGGCCACAATCAATAGCTAGTGGCAGCAAAAGGAGCTATGATGGAAGTTCGGTTCAAAAGACAAATTGTTCTTTTATTGACAGGATTCCTTTGCTGTGACCAGTCTAAAGAATTGAAGCAAGCAAGGGGATTGCAAAATTATCACCAAAAACAACCATTTAAGGGGAGAACATTTGCAAAGATTTTTTGTAAATAAATGGTTATATAAACACTTGAAAATCAGGGGCTCCATTCTCAACAGGTCAGTTAATTCCAAAATTATAAATCTCTTTTGCTTGCTGGCTTGGAAGAGTCACAGCAACAACGATTACCCCACTTTTCCTTGCCAAGGACTCTTAGTTTGACATTTGATTAAATTTCATAGAAACTCCCCTCAACTTTCTTCAACTTAACTTTATCAACATTCAGCAGGGTTTTCCAGAACATTGTAGATGCTGAGTTACTAAGTTTGCATAATGGTAAAAAGTAATTTGAAGCATCAGACTCATTTTTTAAAACTCCCATTAAGAAGCTCACATATAACACAGGGATCTCAGCTGCATACTTTGAGATGACCTAAAGGAGTAGGATGAGTGGGGTGGGCAGTAAGAGGGAGACGCAAAACAGAGGGGATATATGTATATCTATAGCGGATTCACATTGTTGTACAACAGAAACTAACAACATTGTAAAGCAATTATATGCCAATTAAAAATAAAGAAAAAAAATAAAAACTAAAACTCCATTAAGTAATATTAGAAACTATACATAGAACACTAACGTCTGGCTCATAGTAGGCACTCCCCTCCTCCCCATCCATACTTCACAAATGAGCATCCATAAGTCATAATTTTATATTTCAGACTTTGGTGCAACAATTAACCTTCCACACAAATATGGTATGTTTAAGCAACAGCAGTACAGCCTCCAAAATTACCTTATTTTCTGCTGTCAGAACACATCTCTCCCAAAGACAAGAGGAAAATGAGATTGCAGTTTCTCCAGGTCAGGTTTTTCTCACCCATGATCTCCTACTTTATTCAAAATGTACAGTATCAGGCTCAATATATCTTTTTCCAATGGTAATTTGTCTGAGATCAAAACCTCTGGTTTTTTAATCATTAAAAACACATAATGCGCCAGTCATAGTACTATTTATATTGAAAATCTCATATGAAATATGCCAAAGTTATCCACAGAGCATGTCTATTTTGCTTATATTTTACAGCTCCCACCTTTTCAGTCTATAAACCCTTTCTACCGAAAGTGGTTTTGACAGTGACAGATATCAGGATAAATTTTAAAAACAAGTAACTGATCTCAGTATTCAGTTCCCATAAGCCAATAGTTCATGTCACAGATAACAAATGACAGATTCTTTGTTGACTTTTTCACTAAACAGGAAGTTTAGAAACAGCAGTACTTTTTTCTAAAAAGAAAACTGAATAAGACTGTGTCATCTACCATAACACATCTTATTTAAATCAGCGAATATTTACTGCATGAATAATTTATTTCCTAGTAGAAAAAAAAGACTTTCAAATAGGAAGCACTCGGATTCAAATCCTGATTATACCAATGCTGATCATGTGACCTACAGACAAACAAATAAGCTCAACCCTGTTTCCTTGTCTCAAAAATTAGATTAATATCTCACATTTAACCTTCCAATATATCTGGTACCATATTTTGGATTTCACTTCAGCAGAAAACGTGCTGTACTTAGTCACTCAGTTGCGTCCAACTCTTTATATGTAGAATCTAAAACAGCCAAACTCATGACAACAGAGACTAGAATAGTGGTTACCAGGGGCTGGGAAATGGGGGACGTGGGGAGATGCTGGTCAAAGGGTACAAACTTCCAGTTATTTGATGAGTGAGTTCTGGGAAGCTAATGCACAGCATGGGGGTTACAGTTAATAAAACTGTATTACAATCAAACAGCATAACTTTGTATGTCAATTATACCTCAAGAAAGCTGAAATTTTAAAAAATAATACTGCATTATATACTTGGAAGTTGCTGAAAGAGTAGATCTTAAATGTTCTCGCCACAAAAAAAGAAATGGTAATTTTGCAATGTGATAGAGGTGTTAGCTAATGCTATGATGATAATCATTTCACAATATAAGTGTATCAACACATCATACATCTTAGACATATACAATGTTATATTTCAGTTATCTCAATAAAGCTGGAAGAAATTTTAAAATAAAATTAAATCAAATTAAATTCCTCACATGAAACGTGAAGCTGGAAGACTTGGTTACCAGTGCCTAACCATATACCCTGGTCTCGTACCCTGTTATGCTTAACTGTGTATATATATTCAATGCTTAGATTTTCCTAATACTTTTTCAGCCATGTCACTACTAACTTTTGACACAAAGGGGAAAAAAAAAAAGAATGAGGGCTATTTGATTTCTAAAGCTTTCAGTGAAACAATGCACCTGTGAAGAAAAGGAACAAGGTTTAACTAAACTGCTTTCCGCTGCACAGGGCCAGTGGTTAGTGGTATTCTTGGCCTTGTCTTTGTCTACCTCAAAAGTGCCTCCCCACTGTGGAGCTAGCATCTGAAATCTAAAGATGAAAAGAGAAGAAGCATGTTTTCTGTACAACAGATGCGATAAAATACCCCAAAGCTTTTCTTATTGAACACATCTCCAGAGTCTGCTTGAAGTGATTTCTTTTCATCTTTAGTCCTTTCTTATCTCTCTACATGTATAGTTTAATAGCTTTTAGTAAACTGGTTTTCTTTTCTTATTTTTAGTGAACAAGCAGGATCATGTTGCTTTTAAAGACTTCCCTGAAAGAAGCAGCGTCTCAACATAAAGCAACATTAGGGAAATGAAGCCACACACAAAATAACTGCTTTCCACTTATCCTGAACTTTCAACTGTGCTGAAATACCATGAAGACCTGCAGAAACTACATAGGGAAATGTAGAAAATACTTCAAAAGCTACGTTTTTAGGTCATACTATTTACTGAGTTTTGCAGTTGGTAACATGGCATAGTGGTTTATCTTCCATGGGTTAACTCAAAACCTGACAGAGGAACAAGTTTAAATTTACTTCATCTGTTCAGTGACTTAAATCTTTTAGAAGAGATCATTAGCAAGAGTTCAAATCCAGCAACAGGAGCAGTACATATGACTCGCATTTTTGAAAGAAATAAATATGCTTTACTGTTTGTTGAGCTGTGCTTAGTCACTCGGTCATGTCTGTCTGTTTGCGACCCTGTGAACTGTAGCCCACCAGAGTCCTCCATGCACGGGGATTCTCCAGGCAAGAATACTGGAGTGGGTTGCCATGCCTTCTCCAGGGGATCTTCCAAACCCAGGTCTTCTGCATCGCAGGCAGGTTCTTTACCGTCTGAGTCACCGGAAAGCTTTATTGTATAGGTATTTGTAAACCCAACTTTGTGACAATACCATATATACTTTTAAAAATCAAAACAGTAATAACAATTTGGAAAAAGAAAAGTAAACTTGAACACTGAAGCAACCTCAAGCATTCCTTTATTTTGGTGACTTTTTGTAAGGGAAGTTTTTTACATGATAAGAAATTTATTTAAAAGTAGAAGTAAACAAAGAAAATAACTGCTTACAAACACAACATGTGGGAATTTATGGATCAATATTTGGAATGGAATTAAAGGAAGAGCTGGAATGTAGCCAGAGTCAAGAGACAATGGAGAATGTCATCCATTGCAGAGCTTACAGGGACTCTGAAAAATGAACGGGATTATTACAGGTGACCAAGTTGAATGTGAACCTTGACGAGGCTCTGAACTTTGTAAGTCAGAAGAAATACAATACATCCTAAACAATTAGGCAATAGGTCCAAAGTCTGTGTTTGATTAATTTTATTTCATAAATAGGCTTTGTTTACAACTTTGTCTGTGGCTCTGTGTGAATATCAATAAATCAGTTTTGTTAATAAAACCAAATTCAGATATCTCGAGTTGATGGTTTTGTGATCTATGAGCAACCTACTTTATAACTGATAAAAAGTTTTATTTATATTTCATATTTATAAAAATCAAACTTATAGTCTTAAAGCTAAAAAAAAGAACCAATGAGGATCTGGATGAGGCAGTCACAGTACCCCTGGAGAGGTAAAGATAGAATTGAGATATTTATTAATTTAAAATCAACAACATCTATTCATTAAGTGACTGTTAGATAACAGCAGAGAACTGAGAAAGAACAGGATTCACTACTGACTCCCATGTACTGATATTTCACATTTCCACCAATCACATATGGCAATGTAGGAGAAGATACAGACTTCAGCAGAAGATAAGGAATCTGAAGCACCTATAGTGTGCCATTTTGAAAATTATGACAATAATAAAAGCAGTTATTACACTTACCATTGCCAGTTATCTACTATGAGCAAAGTCTATACTAAATGTTTTATATGAAATAGTCTGTATAGTCCTTGTATCTATCATTATCTCCATTTTGCATATAAGGAAACTGAAGCACAAAGAAGTTTAGTAATTTGCCCTAAGTCACACAGTCAGTAGGTGGCAAGGCCAATATTATCCACATGAGAACTGGTCCCAAACTGGTTTGAGACTCATACATTCGTTAATCCTAAAGCTCGTGAGTATTACTTGCTGGGTGTGTAACCTAAGGCTTGTAGTTCAATCGACATTATCCTTGTTTCTTCATACTGCAAATAGGGACAGTGCTTCATGATCACTAAACTCTTCCAGTTACTAAACTTTTCATATTTAAAAAAAAAAAGAAGAAGAAAGAAATTTGCTGAAAAGCCTTATGCAAGCAATAATTTGCAAGTTCAAAGGAGGAATCTTGCTGGGCAGTGTAGATTTATAATGATCAAGAAGGCAAATTATTGCCCAAAGATACAATGTTCTTATATCAATATTTAATTTGAAGTGAACATAAAAGAAAACTTTCCCTCTTCTTATCTAAGTCTACTAAAGGAATTAAATCATTTTTAAGGCAGTGCTTGGGAAATTACTCAAACATTTTAGAAGCAAGCATATTCTTCAGAATCTAAGCATTTGTCAAACAAACCAGGCAACCTTCCAGGACCTTGAGGTGTCTTCATGAGGAAATTAACATGGTTTTTGGGGCCAGCTCATGTTCATATACTTGTAAGCCTCTTCTCTGGTCTTCCAGTAGTTGCTGATGATAAAGTAATAGCATCAAGTACTCATCCTCTTAGCTCAAAGTATCTCAAATAATCTATTTTACCAAAAATAAAGTTTTCCTACTCAGCAGAATATTTCCATCCCTTACAGTAAAACCTTACAGAGGGAAAAACAACCTTATCCATATATATAGCTATGCCTATGACTATTCTCTTTGGCATTGACTTTCTTTGGGATTGGAATGAAAACTGACCTTCTCCAGTCCTGTGGCCACTGCTGAGTTTTCCAAATTTGCTGGCTTATCGAGTCCAGCACTTTCACAGCATCATCTTTGAGGATTTGAAATAGCTCAACTGGAATTCCATCACCTCCACTAGCTTTGTTCGTAGTGATGCTTTTTAAGGCCCACTTGACTTCACATTCCAGGATGTCTGGCTCTAGGTGAGTGATCACACCATCATGATTATCTGGGTCGTAAAGATCTTTTTTGTACAGTTCTGTGTATTCTTGACATCTCTTAATATCTTCTGCTTCTGTTAGGTCCATACCATTTCTGTCCTTTATCGAGCCCATTTTTGCATGAAATGTTCCCTTGGTATCTCTAATTTTCTTGAAGAGATCTCTAGGCTTTCCCATTCTGTTGTTTTCCTCTATTTCTTTGCATTGATCGCTGAGGAAGGCTTTCTTATCTCTCCTTGCTATTCTTTGGAACTCTGCATTGAGATGGGAATATCTTTCCTTTTCTCCTTTGCTTTTCACTTCTCTTCTTTTCACAGCTATTTGTAAGGCTTCCTCAGACAGCCATTTTGCTTTTTTGCATTTCTTTTCCATGGGGGTGGTCTTGATCCCTGTCTCCTGTACAATGTCATGAACCTCCATGCATAGTTCATCAGGCACTCTATCAGATCTAGTCCCTTAAATCTATTTCTCACTTCCACTGTATAATCATAAGAGATTTGATTTAGGTCATACCTGAATGGTCACATGGTTTTCCCTACATTCTTCAATTTAAGTCTGAATTTGGCAATAAGGAGTTCATGATCTGAGTGATAGTCAGCTCCTGGTCCTGTTTTTGCTGAATATATAGAGCTTCTCCATCTTTGGCTGCAAAGAATATAATCAGTTTGATTTCGGTGTTGACCATCTGGTGATGTCCATGTATAGAGTCTTCTCTTGTGTTGTTGGAAGACGGTGTTTGCTATGACCAGTGCATTCTCTTGACAAAACTCTATTAGCCTTTGCCCTGCTTCATTCTGTACTCAAAGGCCAAATTTTCCTGTTACTTCAGGTGTTTCTTGACTTTCTACTTTTGCATTCCAGTCCCCTATAATGAAAAGGACATCTTTTTTTGGTGTTAGTTCTAGAAGGTCTTGTAGGCCTTCACAGAACTGTTCAACTTCAGCTTCTTCAGCGTTACCGGTCGGGGCATAGACTTGGATTACCGTGATACTGAATGGTTTGCCTTGGAAATGAACAGAGATCATTCTGTCATTTTTGAGATTGCATCCAAGTACTGCATTTCAGACTCTCTTGTTGACCATGATGGCTACTCCATTTCTTCTAAGGTATTCCTGCCCACAGTAGCAGATATAATGGTCATCTGAGTTAAATTCACCCATTCCAGTCCATTTTAGTTCGCTGATTCCTAGAATGTCAACGTTCATTCTTGCCATCTCCTGTTTGACCACTTCCAATTTGCCTTGATTCATGGACCTAACATTCCAGGCTCCTATGCAATATTGCTCTTTACAGCATCAGACCTTGCTTCTATCACCAGTCACATCCACAACTGGGTATTGTTTTTGCTTTGGCTCCATCCCTTCATTCTTTCTGGAGTTATTTCTCCACTGATCTCCAGTAGCATATTGGGCACCTACTGACCTGGGGAGTTCATCTTTCAGTGTCTTATCTTTTTGCCTTTTCATACTGTTCATTGGATTCTCAAGGCAAGAATACTGAAGTGGTTTGCCATGCCCTTCTCTAGTGGACCACATTCTGTCAGACCTCTCCACCATGACCCGTCCGTCTTGGGTGGCCCCACATGGCATGGCTTAGTTTCATTGAGTTAGACAAGGCTGTGGTCTGTGTGGCTTTAGAAAAGGCAGAGGAACCAGAGATCAAATTGCCAACATCCACTGGATCATCGAAAAAGCAAGAGAGTTCCAGAAAAACATCTATTTCTGCTTTATTGAGTATAGCAAAGCCTTTGACTGTGTGGATCACAATAAACTGCGGAAAATTCTGAAAGAGATGGGCATACCAGACCGCCTGAACTGCCTCTTGAGAAATCTGTATGCAGGTCAGGAAAGAACTGCATGTCCAGTTAGAACTGGACATGGAACAACAGACTGATTCCAAGTAGGAAAAGGAGTACATCAAGGCTGTATATTGTCACATTGCTTATTTAACTTATATGCAGAGTACATCATGAGAAATGCTGGGCTGGAAGAAGCACAAGCTGGAATCAAGATTGCCGGGATAAATATCAATAACCTCAGGTATGCAGATGACACCACCCTTATGGCAGAAAGTGAAGAAGAAATAAAGAGCCTCTTGATGAAAGTGAAAGAGGAGAGTGAAAAAGTTGGCTTAAAGCTCAACATTCAGAAAACTAAGATCATGGCATCTGGTCCCATCACTTCATGGGAACTAGATGGGGAAACAGTGGAAACAGTGTCAGACTTTATTTTTCTGGGCTCCAAAATCACTGCAGATGGTGATTGCAGTCATGAAATTAAAAGACGCTTACTCCTTGGAAGGAAAGTTATGGCCAATCTAGATAGCATATTAAAAAGCAGAGACATTACTTTGCCAACAAAAGTCTGTCTAGTCAAGGCTATGGTTTTTCCAGTGGTCATGTATGGATGTGAGAGTTGGACAGTGAAGAAAGCTGAGTGCCAAAGAACTGACGCTTTTGAACTGTGGTGTTGGAGAAGACTCTTGAGAGTCCCTTGGACTGCAAGGAGATCGAACCAGTCCATCCTAAAGGAGGTCAGCCCTGGGTGTTCATTGGAAGGACCGATGAAGCTGAAACTCCAATACTTTGGCCACCTCATGTGAAGAGTTGACTCATTGGAAAAGACCCTGATGCTGGGAAAGTTTGGGGGGAAGGAGGAGAAGAGGACAACAGAGGATGAGATTGTTGGATGGCATCACCACCTCGATGGACATGAGTTTGGGTAAACTCCGGGAGTTGGTGATGGACAGGGAGGCCTGGCGTGCTGTGATTCATGGGGTTGCAAAGAGTCGGACATGACTGAGCAACTGAACTGAACTGAACTGATGACTATTCTCACAACTAATGATTTCAGCATCAACAACACATGATGCTATATAAAATAGAGCATCATGTGGGAAGCTGCTGTATAGTACAGAGAGCTCAGCTCAGTGCTCTGTGATGACCTAGAGGGGTGGGACAGGAGGTGGGGGACGCTCAAGAGGGAGGAGATGTATGTATACATATAATTGATTCACGTTGCTGTACAGTAGAAATATAATACTGTAAAGCAATTATACTCCAATTAAAAAAAAATTTTTTTTAAAGGAAAAAAAATACGATGTGAATTTTGGCTATAAGGAATCATGCCATCTGACTTTTCTAAATGCAGCTGATTTTAAAATAACTGTCCACTGATATCTAAAAGGCTGATGTGGTGGCTTATTAATAGATTCTTCCAGGGAAGTAATTGTTTTCCTTAGATTAGACAGTCAGCAGAGAACCCATGTGTGTTGTTAGCTCTGTGATGTAATATCTTTGTTAATGTCTTATCACACCAGAACAGGAGCAATCAAAATAATCCTTTGTCAGGTGCTTCTAAAGACCTCTGGGGCTTAAAGAAAATCATTCAGTTTTACTGGCATATTAATTACCAACATACCAGTAAAAAACTTGAGATGGTTCGAAGAAATCATTTTTAAAAGCCCCTTGTTCCAAATTAAACATTCAAAGGCAATTTTTAATAAACTCCTGGACATTTATTACAATACAATGAATGTTATCCTCTATTGTTTGCTCATATTGTTCTTTCATGATTTCTCCATGGCAATACAATGGTGTCAGCAATCAAAAATAGGAATGTAAGAAGCAAATTCTCTGAAATAAATTTCAGTCTGGTATCTTTTTGTAACAGACAATTTAGTCATCCCCTCATACCTTTTGTAAGCATGAAGAAATACATGTGTCTTGTATTCATGCAAAAAACTACACTGCAACAACATCTGTTTCCCTAATATATATTATAAAAAGTCCAGCTTTTCCGGGCCAAAAAAATATCATCCTTTCCACCATCTGGATTGAGTTCTTTCAATGATCATTAAAATGCATGTAAAGTTCTGTCATCTTCAAATGCAAGGTCTAAGTTTGATTTGCATGAAAATTTTTTCAGCATATAAAATGGTGGGTCTCATGGAATGTCAGTAATCATTCACCCCAAATTTTTAAATTGCCCCTAGTTAAGAATCACTGGCTGTGTGGATAAGTTTAATATTTTGATAAAAGACACCTTATCCAACATATTAATAGGAACAGAACCCTATCTTTCCATAAGATGTACAAATAGAGAAAATACATTCATTTTACTTATTCATCTTGAAAAAACTATGTAGGATTTAACTAAAATAGTCTCCCTTAAAACTCTTTTATGATGGAATTGAATAAATGGTAGGACCAAAGGAAAAAAGAGGGGGAATCAGGATGGGACCTGCACCCTTAGGGAGCTATGAAAGAGGAAACCCTCATACCAGAAACCTCCTTCCCCTGCTGGGAGTCAGCTGGGACAGACAGGGAGCTTCAAAGCCCATAGGGGAGTGAAGCAGCTGGCCTGTGGCAGGTGGGGCAGGGAGAGACCAGCACAGACTGTCCTTGTCACATCATTGCACTTCCCATGCAGCCCAAGAGGCCCACCTGCTGGTATGTGCAGCAGCTGGGTGCTGAAACTCAGATTTCAGTGGACAGACCTGGGGAGAAGACTCAGTTTGGCTGTTCAGAGACAGCCTGGGAGGCCTGGAGTGTGGTCTGGCTTGCAACTGGAGGTGTGCCCAGAACACAGCCTGGGTCCACTGTAGGAGCCCCATTGTCAACACGCACAGGAAGGGAGGGGCATGGCCTGGCCTTAGCAGTCACATTCTACCCTGCTTACAGCGGGCGTGACTCCACCACTAAGAGCTCTAGGAATCAAGTGCCAGCTGGTAGCCCCCGAAATGGAGGCAGGGCTGAAACCTGAACTTAGTATCAGCACTCCCACAGCAGGTGTAGGGCACAGCTTCAGTAGGTATGTTCCAGCACCTCTGTGAGTGCAGCACTTGAGGGACGTCCAAGCCGACTACTGGTGTTCCCACAGCTGAGGCAGGTCCAGCAGGCTTGCTTGGTGCTGACACCAGGTGGCAGGTGACATTACAGAGCATGCATCCTGGTGGACAGGACTACACAGTGTCTCCTTTCCCAGCAGAAGCACTCTCCGCCCACCTACTTCACATCACAGTTTGGAACCAAATGTGAGGGCTTCTATTTTACCAACTGCCAAGCAGATCCTGCCCCCAAGACAGCTATGACGACCATGAGCAAAGAGGAGGCCCCCGCTAACATTCAGTGCAAGCTCTGATCACCAGCAACACCCATCACAGTCCCTATCAAGTAGTTAAGGGTCAGCACACACTGAGCAAAGACCAGGCATTCACACCCAGAACAAACCTCACACCGAGAACATCGGACTCACACAGGCAATCTGGGGATGCTCCAACCTAAAAACAGCCATTCAAGAATACACTAGACAGTTGTTTCTCAATTCATAAACTCAGACCACTCCACTTTAAACATACCAAAACAAAAACAAGAAACAACCAATACCAAGCCCAATTTTAAAGTAAATTTTTATCTTTATTCCCTTTAACCTGTGTACTACTAATACCTTCTGCTACTCTGTTACTCCACAAGAATACCTTCAAATTGGTCTTTGGCTGTCAAAATTTTGTTCAGTGTGCGTCCTTTGGGCTTCCCTATCTTCCATGTCATATGCTTCACAGTTACATCTTTTTCCCTTTCCCACAAATCTCCCCTCTCTCTCCTCGTGTGGACCTAAAATGGATGTTAGGAAAGCAACCTGTTTGGACTAAAGCACCTGAGCAAAGGATTTCTGATCTGATACCTCCCACTAATCCAATCCTCATATCTTCCCGAACAAATGCATTTTAATCCTGATGATTTTAAAATTACAGAAGTAAAGACAAAAGATATTTGGGAAGAGATTTATTTAAAAAGAAGTCCTGGATTAATGATTTTTCAAGCATATTTTTTTTAGCTTAAGAACATTTTCTTCAAACAAAACACACAGACAACAACAAAAACAGAACTTCTTGTTGCAGTAATGGCAGCAGGACATAAAGACCAGCACTACAATTTGCTCGCTCACACAGAATAGCCTTAGACGTGCATTCTCAGAATCTTTAAGGGTTGCTGTTGAAATCAACTTTGAAAATGACTGAAGGTTCATTCTAACCTTTCTCTGCTATCTCTGAGCCTTAATTAGGAAGGAGAAAGAGCAGCAGAACTTTAGCTACTTGCTTTCATCATACAAGACAAAGCCCATTAACTATTAGGACTACAAATAGTTATGTCATTCTTAGCCACCACCAACATCCTGTCTATAGTCTAGTCTTCTCTTAGAAGAAGGAATCACAGGAAAACCACTACTACCACCCTTTTCCTTCCAGTACAAGAACTTTTTCTAAACTCTGATGCCTGGAAGAGCCCAATTCAATCACTTGACATACTTCATTAAAAAGGACAAATGCCACAAGTGTTGAGGAACACCACACTGTTTTAAATGAAATATTCTAAGAATCTAGCTATATCATGCATAATCAAAAAGTTTGTGAAATAGTAGAATAAATTATATTTTAAATAAATATATTAAATATATTTGAAACCCCTACTCTGAAAACATCTTCCATTTTTATTTCTGTGATTTAAAGGCTTCATTCATGTCAAATGGCTTTCCTGTATGATTAGTTTCAAATATGGAAACAAAAGTCACATGTAGACAAATTTAATCAATAAGTCATTTTCTGGATGATTGGTAAATTTTTACCTACCCAAAACTGCCAGATAGCAATGGTATTCTCAGTTCAGTCACTCAGTTGTGTTCAACTCTTTGCGACCCCATGGACTGCAGCACACCAGGCCTCCCTGTTGATCACCAACTCCCAGAGTTCACTCAAACTCATGTCCATTGAGTCTGTGATGCTATCTAACCATCTCATCCTCTGTCATTCCCTTCTCCTCCTGCCTTCAATCTTTCCCAGCATCAGTCTTTTCCAATGAGTCGGTTCTTCACATCAGGTGGCCAAAGTATTGGAGTTTCAGCTTCAGTATCATTCCTTCCAATGAATATTCAAGGACTGATTTCCTTTAGGATAGACTGCTTCGATCTCCTTGCAGTCCAAGGGACTCTCAAGAGTCTTCTCCAACACCACAGCTCAAAAGCATCAATTCTTCAGTGCTCAGCTTTCTTTATAGTCCAACTCTCACATCCATACATGACTACTGGAAAAACCATAGCTTTAACTAGATGGACCTTTGTTGGCAAAGTAATGTCTCTGCTTTTTAATATGCTATCTAAGTTGGTCATAGTTTTTCTTCCAAGGAGCAAGTGTCTTTTAATTTCATGGCTGCAATCACCATCTGCAGTGATTTTGGAGCCCAAAGAAGTAAAGTCTGTCACCATTTCCACTGTTTGCCCATCTATCTGTCATGAAGTGATGGGACCAGATGCCATGATCTTAGTTTTCTGAATGTTGTTTTAAGCCAACTTTTTCACTCTCCTCCTTCACTTTCATCAAGAGGCTCCTTATTTCTTCCCTTTCTGCCATAAGGGTGGTGTCATCTGCTTATCTGAGGTTATTGATATTTCTCCCGGCAATCTTGATTCCAGCTTGTGCTTCATCCAGCCCAGCATTTCTCATGATGTACTCTGCATATAAGTTAAATAAGCAGGGTGACAATATACAGCCTTGACATACTCCTTTTCCTATTTGGAACCAGTCTGTTGTTCCATGTCCAGTTCTAACTGTTGCTTCCTGACCTGCATACAGATTTCTCAAGAGGCAGGTCAGGTGGTAAAGTTGAGTGCTATTTGAAACATTATACTTTTTCAGCTTGTCAAAAGTTATTAATTTGCCTGCCTTTCAGGAGTTCCTTTGGAAAATGAAATATATCTTAAATTGCTTATAAGATTCAAATATACTACATAACTTCCTCACACCTGATTAAAATTATTACTTGCAAAGCAAAGAGTACCATATTCCAACCATTGCTTTCTACTACTCTGTCACTTTCTAATAACGAATTTGGATGTAATTTTCAATGGAAGGAAAACAAAGAGGCAAAGATTTTCCAAAGAAAATCCAAATAAAATAATCTGGCAATTAAAAAGAAAGCTGTACACTTTAAAAGACTTCCATTCCTTTAAAAATTGGACATATATATCTCCAAATTTGTATAAATAGGAAATTGGTTTGTCTGCTAGAAATCATTTCCTTTTGGACAGTTTCAGATTGTTACCCTACTGTTTAGTAGCTTCCCTAAGTCTGTCCTACTGCTATGTTGAATGGAGGAAGCCAGATGTTAGTAGTTAATGGTACCATGACAGTCTCCAATAAACAGAAGCATATTCTAGATTAACAAACATTTGCTTTTAATTTATGGATATATAGAACTATTGAGTAAAATAAGCAGTTTTTTAAGTTATTATAAAATAATGGCTATATTTCCCTACAGCCTTGTGATTTATCTTAGTCCCACACCCCTATCTTGCTCCTCCTTCTCCCCATTGATAACCACTAGATTGCTCTCTTTATTTGTGAGTCAGTTTGTTTATACATTTGGTTTTAAATATACACATTTGCTTTATTTTTTAGATTCCACATATTAAATAAGAGTATTTGTCTTTTTTCTGATTTTATTTCACTAAGCATAATACTCTCAAGGTTCATCCACATTGCTCCAAATGGCAGAATTTAATTTTTTATGGCTGAGTAATATTACATTGTATGTGTGTGTGTGTGTTCTTTATCCATTTATTGGACACTTAGGTTGCTTCTATGTCTTGGATACTGTAACAGTGCTTCTATGAACATTGGGTGTATATATCTTTTTGAATTAGTGTTTTCATTTTCTCTGCATAAATACCCAGGAGTGGAAATGTTGGATCATATGGTAGTTCTTGATAACTTTTATAGCTTTTTCTCTAACATTGGCATCTTCAATGATGTAATCCTTCTAGACTTCCATGATGTCCTCTCTGTAGGGGTTCTCATCCATAGTGTTGACAATCCCTGTGTCTAATAAGCCTTAAAGGTTCTTATGACTTGCCCCCCTCCCAATCTAGAGGCTGAATTAGAGACATTGTATTTGGGCACCAGAAAATCACTTCAATACCTTCAGTGTTGAACTCATGGTGTTCAAGGTGGCCAGGGACATTGTCCAATTATCATCAAAACTTTAAAAGTCAGTCCTTCACTGACATGATGGGTTTCCCCGGTGGCTCAGTTAGTAAAGAATCCGCCAGCAATGTGGGAGACCTGGGTTCGATCCCTGGGTTGGGAAGATCCCCTGGAGAAGGGAAGAACTACCCACTCTAGTATTCTGGCCTAGAGAATTCCATGGATAGAGCACCCTGGCAAGTTACAATCCATAAGGTCACAAAGAGTTAGACACGACTGAGCAACTGTCACTTTACTTCACTGACATGATACTTCCTGACTTCAGGAACAAAGCAACAATGGAACCAACTCAGAAAAAAGTTCTCATTGTCCAGCACTTCTTGCACAATCAAAATATTAGCAGCTGGTGCTGCTTTTCTCTTCAAGGCTCAGGGTTAGCAGCTTTATATATAATAGCAGTACTGACCGTAAACCCAACTGCATTCACATGAAATAGTAATTAGCCTATCCCTTTCGGCCCCTAAGTCCTGTTGCTAGCTTCTCTTCCTTACTAATAAATGTCCTTTGTGGCATTTTTTCCCCAAAATAGGAAAAAATTCATCTGCATTAAAAACCTGGTCAGGCAGATATTCTTTCTCAATGATTTTCTTAATGGCATCTGGGAACTAGTCTGCTGCCTCCATCAGCAGAATCTGCTTCTCCTGCTACTCTGACATTTAAGTCAAATCTCTTTCTAAAATTATCAAACCACCCTTTGCTTGCATTAAATTCTCCAGCTTTAGATCCTCCACCTTTTCTTGCTTTAAGTTAGCATATAATGACTTTGCTTTTTCTTGAATCATAGTCTATAAGCATGCCTTTCTTAAAGCATTCCTACACCCACATAAAAACTAAGCTGCATTTTCAATACAAGAGAAAAGAGTGTTTCACAACAAGTATAAGGTTTTCGCACCTGCTGGCATAACTAGAGAAACAGCTTCATGAATTTGTTTTAAAAAAAAAAAAAATTGTCCTTAGGCTGGATTCATTTATCTTGAAATGGTGGGCAACTGCAGCTGTAGATCTCTATCTGTGGAATATACAAAGCAATTCAACCTCTTGTAACATCATGACTTTTCTCTGCTTCTTGGAAGCACTTCTAGCATCACAAGTGCCACTTTGTATGGGCCTCATGGTATTATTCAAGTTTTATGGTATTGCACTAAACATGATGAAAAATATGTGAGAACTACAAGAAATCATTTTTTTATTGTGATACACAATTTACTTGAGACAAACTACTCACACAGAGATTAGCATTACATGGTGCTTTAAGAGAATACTTGCAACACTTGAGCTCACCACAGTAGCAACAGGAGGTAGCAGCTACAAAGTTATTACAGTAGTACAGTGTGTACTACAGTGAATTTTATGCCATTATAGTTTAATATTTTATCTTTACATTTCTCACAACTGCAAATGACACCATGTATGGTCTGTGTGTGCATAAAATTTGATAAATTTTTACTTCTTATAATAAATTTGTGATAAAACAGACTAGCATCTACCTATATTTGATGTACTCATGACATAACTTTTTCTTTAGTTTTTTGATATTTCTAAGCCCCATGGTTCATCTGGGAGTTTTTTGACCTGTCACAAAATTCAAATATTTTCCCTTCTATTTTAAAAAAATCAGCTTAAGTAGACCCACCGAACAAGCCCTGTTGTTTGAGGATAAACTAGATATCTTAATTTATATCCAAAAATTGTGAAACAACATTTGACTATTTTCTATTACCATATTATTACCATTATAATACAATTGACTGTTTCAAAACATAATGGTCAAATTTTAAAAGTTTATCACTAAAGAGAAAGAAAAAAAGCCTAAGCAGCACAATCACCAGCTAATTGTTTCTGCAGCCCCTGAACTGTACATCTGCAACACTAAGTCAATGCTTACTTCCAGCCACAGTCAGTAGAAAAAGCAAAATATATCAGTTCTGCTTCTACTGTTTCCTGTTGCTGCTGTCGATGTTGGCACTGAGTTCTTAAATTCTTTTCCTCTATTTCCTCTTTACTTCCTGAACCAAATGTTGATGGTGATCATGCTGATTAACTTCATATATCAACTTGACTGAGCCATGGGGTCCTCAGATTATTTGGTCAAGATTATTCTGTATGTTTCTATGAGGATGTTTTTGGATAAGGTTAATATTTCAATTGGAAGTTTAGGTAAAGCAGATTGCTCTCCCTAATGTGGGTAGGCCTCAATCAGTTAAAGGCCTGAACAAAATAAAAAGGCTAACTCTCCCCCCAAGTAACACTGAATTCCTTTTACCCAATTTGCCTAAAATCTGGGACGTCAATTTTTTTCCTGTCTGTGGATTTGAACCGAAACATTGTCAGTTCCTGGATCTCAAGTTTGCCAGTCTCTGTGCAGAAACAACATTATTATCTCTCCTGGTTCTTGGTTTAGTTACAATCTAAGCCTGAAGACCCATCAGCTCTCCTGGGTCTCCAATTTGCTGACTCACTCTGCAGCCCTTGGGACTTGCCGTCTTCCATTATCACAAGTCAATTTTTTACAATAATTCCACATATGTAGTTATAGAAGGGAGATATATAGAGATAGAGAGATATACAAACAGATCTCTCATTGGTTCTGTTTCTCTGGAGAACCCTAACTAATATAGTGGTGTTACAATTTTATTGACACAATCCTCAAACCAAAGATTTGTGTACTACTTGCAGAAGACATGGGTAATTTTCAGTAGCAAATTTAAGACCCCAATTTATTTTTATTTCTAATATGTTTGCAGGCCCTTGATGTTTCATACAACCATTTTAGAAAACATTACCTTTAAACAGAAAACTGTGGCAATGGAGATATAAATTTGAGTTTCAAGATGATAAAATTATCCCCTAATTTCCACCTGCAATTCAGCTTTCATTGCATATATACTCATTTTACTAACTTTCCTGGAGTAGACTAGCAGGAAGATCAAGCAAGCCTTTTGTAACAAATATCTGCCTTTGAGAAATTTCAGCAAGTTCTGGCAAAATGAACTATTTTCTCTAAGACCAGTACTGCTTCTTCATAATTCTATCCTGGTATTAGTAAACCAATTAGTTCATAGCTATATAAGTAATGTTAATTGCAAAATACAGTATTAAAGCTACTTGCCTCAAACAGTTTTTTATATGTAATTACAGCTATTCCAAATTATTTGAATATCATAAGGCAGCTATGAAATGTTTTACATATCATGCAGTCTGTCTATGGCTGAAGAATAATGATAAAAGAGGCCCATTATCTCTCTAGCTATGACCAGTAATACTGGAGTATCTTCAGAAAGAAAACCCAGGACAGAACACCCAAATGAAAAGTGTGCATAAACATGAGAGGCTTCCCATATCCTTCACTTCCCTCACAAGTGCATGTACCACCAGTAACATTTCTATGATGTTAAAATACATATGCAGTTACTCAGTTTCCCAAAAGCTAAGCCATTCAGCAGATGTGTGAAAGTACAGAAACAAGACCAAAGCCGAGATTTAGTGCATCCCTAAAGTCAGGCTGGGAGACTAACTCAATTAGCCAAAAATATAAGAAAAACTGGTCCACCCTATCTCTTGGATTGAGCACTTATCTGAAGTATTTAGTAAGTAATGACTCAGATCCCGGGGTGGTGATCAGCGCTACTAGAAGTGAACCACAGCTAATGCCCAATGACAGTGGACCATGAGGACATTCCAGGGATTACATGGGCAAGAAATAATCCACAACAAATCTTCCGGTTATATCCACAGATTAAAGGACAGTTTCCTTTAACAAGAGAAGGGTCAATAAGTAACTGAGTTACAGATCAGATTATCTTATTTACAAGGTGACTGACGCGTTCCTACATACACCCCATGTTTCTACATACACTCTTAACGGACACATACTACAACCTGGCAACAGAAGAAGAGAATACTGATGTTAATATCAAGGCTTTTCTAAAATCTCTTTTTAATTTCGGCTTGTATATGAAAATGAACTCAACTTGACTAAAAAACAAAAATAGGAGTGAGTTAAAATGGTTACTTGTTATAATCACATGGAAAAATGATGTCTAAAAGTAAAATATCCCATTATTTGGGAAAGGTGAGCAGTCCCCATGATGAGAACTTTACTCCTTTTTTTAATTTGGTTGTGACCAAAAGTAACCTGGAATCAAACTCAGGGCAGGTAAATGATTAACCGCTGAATTTTTTCACCAGCTGAGCCATTTAGATAAGAAAAGGGGCTTATCCTTTAAATGCTGCATTCATTTCAGACATCTTGCTTCACTGATTTTGAGAAGTAAGACATTGATGTGCTTTTATGGGCTTTGTGATAAGATATTATACAAAAATTCTATAATATGCACTTGCTTTACTATGAGAACAGCTCTTGTATCATTGAAAGGGGACCATAAGTCAATTACCACTTCTTTCTACCTGCCAAGTTATCTAGGTTATTTTCTTTGAGAGATCATAAGTCTACCTGATTGACCAAAGAGATCACTAATTCTATTATAGTCAACAGCTGAAGTTGAGCATGGGTAAATTTAACTTCTCCCGGGTAATTACAAAATTCTCACCTGTGAATATGTTTACTTCCTTATTACTAAAATCTATGTTCAGGGGAGAAAATTTAGAAAACACAGACACAAAATAAATGACTTAAATTCTACCATTAAGATTGATTGAAGGCAAGAGGAGAAGGGGACGACAGAGGGTGAGATGGTTGGATGGCATCAACAACTCAATGGACATGAGTTTGAGCAAGCTCTGGGAGATGGTGAAGGACAGGGAAGCCTGGCAAGCTGTAGTCCATGTGGTCGCCAAGAGTCGGACACAACTGAGCGCCTGAACAACAAAGATAACTGAGTAAACAAGAGGTTTACAAAATTATATTGATGAATACCCAAAATATTTTGTTAAGCAAAATAAATCTGACACAGAAAAGTACATGTTACATGATTCTATTTTTATCAAGTTCAAATAAGTAAAATCATCTTTTAGATAAGAATAAGCACAGTGGCTGTATGTGAGGATACTGAATGGGAGAAGGCACGGGGGAATTTCCTGAAGTAATGAAAACGTCAATATTCCATACTTTTACAAGATATCGGCAACATGGTTCTATGAACTTGTAAATCTTATCAAACTTCACACTTTAGATCTATGCAATTCATTACACATGAGTTATATTTTAACTAAAAACATGATGCTGCTAATGGGTTTTCCAGGAGAGCCAAATTATTCACATCATTTTATTTTGTTGTCAAGTTATTGATAAACTGTTTTTAAAGCTTACCTTAAAATTATACGCATAAAAGCTTTATCAGAATACTATTAATCTTTATTTTAAAAGTGAATCTTAGGACCACTAGCCATTTCTTTGTAAGTTGGACACAACAATGTTACTAGAAGAACTTTAAACGATCCCACCACCACCCTGTTTAAACAAGTTATCTTGTGGTTATTTGAATCTAGCAGAATAACTATTTATTGCCCTATAATTAATTAGGGGATGGGAGCCAATGTGAATGAGTCAAATTCAGTCAACTGTCATTTAAATATTTGCTACATCAATTTAATTTCTAGCAGTATTAGTATCAATACCCAACATAGATCAACCATGTATAAAGTTCTTTCACACCTGTTATCTTACTTAGAGCTCTTAACAACCTGATAGAGTAGGTACTTTTAGCCCTCCTAACCTGATATGAAAATGGGCAATCAGTGAGGTTTAAGAAATTTTTCAGAGAAAATATGTAGCTATCAAGTATCAGAGTTAAGATTCAGAGATCTGTTTCTATGCTTAGTGCTCCATCCTACACACCGGATCTGCCTAGTGTATGAAAATAATGTTATTTCTCAACAAATTCATAAAAGCAATAAGAGAAGTGAGAAACTCTGTTGCTGTAGGGCTAAGATAGAAGCCATGTCTTAAATCATAGACTAACAAAATATTTGAAAAAAACTTTTAGATGATTTTAGTAAAAGGTCTATACAAAATAAAATTGTTTAAGCCTCAAAAGATAACAGTAACATTTACCTATTTTCTAATCTTTACCTATGATATTTTTATAAAAGTTTTATTTTATTACATATATTTTTCCATATCTTGCTAGTTTAAATTAACTGCATATGGTATACTCATTGCCACTGAATTAACTATTCTTTTACAAAAACCATTTTAACAGCTATATACCATTCTACTGTATGGGTATGCTATAAAATATTTAATTATGGAATTATCTATTTCTAATTTGATGATGGGTATCTTTTTTAAGTTTTAAAAATGAATGATGATTCAAATTGCATTGACTATTTCCCTAGTTACTGAAAGTCATAGAACTGATAGAGATTAAATTATTCACCAAAGTCTATTCTCCCCCTTCTTCCTGGAAACATTGCTGGGGACAAACTACATTCTCCAATTCCCTTGCTTCTAAGTGTGGAATGTAACCAGAAGAATACGTGCCATGGCCAGATCTTAACTGTAAAGCATTGCACATATGCTTCCCTCCATTCATCTCTCCCCAAACACATCCCATCCACCTATGCCTCAACTGAAACCAAAAATTCCCAGCAACCCAGCTTTAATCAAAACAGATAATGACATGTCCTAGAATAGCTCACTGACTTGAAAGAAACCCGATTCCCTGAATGACTGAGTGGAAGATCACCTCTCCACACCATTCCAGGACAACTGTGAGAAAAAGAAAAGAATGTACCGCGCCCCTCAGTATCTGAAGGTGCCACATCCTCAGATTCACCCAACCACAGAGTATGTACTATTGCTATAACCTGCAGCTGATTGAATATATGAATGGGGATCCACAAACACTGAGGGCCAACTATGAGACTTGAGCATCCACAGATTTTGGTATACTGAAGTAGGACTGTATTTGTTCTTTATTAGTAACTTTATTGGCTCTCTTTGTTACGGTAGCAATTACACCTAACTCACCTTCTACTTGTCCAATGGTGGTTTCTCTACAGTAAACAGTAATCCCATTTTAACTTGGTCTGTAATTCATTGCATATTGGAACTTCCTAAAGTCTTTCGACCTATGTGAAGCAATTCAATCATAACTTCCATTTCTGCATCTAGAGGTAATAATACGGACTGAGCAACATTCCTTTCACTACTACTAAGGTTCTCAGTGTTACCTGCTTCCTCTAGAGCTCACTGACATCTGACAAAACACGGCAATACCAACCCTCAACTCAAGAAGCAGCTCACTAGCCCTGTCACTGATACCAAATTGCTACGCACATAATAGTAGTCGATATGTACAAAGAAGCCCTGGAAATCAAGTTAAGGGCCTTCTTTTCACAAATACAGAAACTGATGTCCAGAGAGGTTAGAAGTCTGCTAACAGTACACAGGTGTAGATGCCACTGAAGTACCAGAATTAGAACTCAAATCCTGATCTAGTCGAGAATATGTTCCACTGTTGCAAAATACACTAGCATAAAGAAAAATTATTTTCCAAATGTTCTGACTTTTGAATACTCGGCCATATTTCTTTTTTCCCCCATGTAACGCTTCTTTGAAGTCAGGCATATTGCAGTCCAGTGCACACAGTCCAACCAGTTATTCCATGCTGAGTGATAGCCATTCGATGATCAATTATTACACAACCACTATGAATTTAGCACTAGTGAGTCAGACACAATTTTTAGGGAAACAGGTATCTGGAAAGCAAGAAATTATAATAAAATTTTCTGAATGTGAAGAGCTATGCAGTAGGGGAGGGGAATACAAATATTTACAGTTTTATATAATCAGAAACCCTAACCCAGTCTTAAAGGTCATGGAAGGCTTCCTGGAAGGGGTGCCATGAAGCTGATTCCTAACAATGTATAGATGATAGACAAAGAAGTAATACTGGAAGCACCACATATAATGGAACTCTAGCTGCTGCTAAGTCACTTCAGTCACGTCCGACTCTGTGCGAACCCATAGACGGCAGCCCACCAGGCTCCCCCGTCCCTGGGATTCTCCAGGCAAGAACACCAGAATGGTTTCGACAAACCCCAATTTAACAGCTGTGCCCATCTCTTTCGAATACTTTACCTTCTTACCCTCTCCATATTCTTTCTCATATTCCAATTTCTATTCTAAGTAGGGAGACAATAGTAGTCATAACCATGAGGGGGTAAATGTAAAACCCTTATAATACCACAGACTTCAATTTAAATTAAAAGTTGGGGCAATAACTTCATTTTATTGCTGATTTACAATTCTTCTTTACCATCGCATTAATGTTCTCTACAAAACTGAAATATATGATGCTGAAAATATCCACGTTTTTCATGCATGAAGGACCATGATTTTAAAACTTGTCTCCGTAGTTACTTAAAAGATTGATGAAGCTTGTAATATCTGTCTTGATGGAAAAGGTAAACGGACCTGCAACAGGGTCTCTGGGTCATGTAACCATCTGATTCTCCAATCTCTAGAGTTAAACAAGGAACTCTCCTGATTGATAGCATAGGTGCAAATTATTTCACATAACCCTGACTTTTCAAAAAAACTTCTTTATTATCAATGTAGAGGTTTGTTGCATTTTATTAAATGTTTAAACAACTATGAAGATGATCTATGCTCCATATTTAAATCTGTTAAAGCATTACCAATAAAATTTTTCAAACAGTTTAATAACATAATCACAAGGTTATATCATTAATGAATTTTTAGTATATATACATATAACGATGATGTACAAAATACTAATGTGTCAATATAATGAAGTCTTTTCAAGGATGTACAGATATATACTAAAAATTCATTAATGATATAATCTTGGGATTATACCAATTTTGAAAGATTCCAACCTGACATAACAATTTTAAATAAAGACTAGAAGCATGAAATGGACCAAAATTAAATATTTTCTACCCAGTACTGAATAAGAGGCAATTTATTAATGATACATACCAAAGTAACTCTTTTGAAGAGACATGGAGAAAATCTTTTAATTTATGCATTAATATTATGAAAAGCTACTGAATGAAAAAAATTTAAGAGATCAATTAATATTAGGATAGTCCAATTTTAAGACAAAAGTTTACCCAATGCAAAAGCCTCATTAAGAAATCCTTATACTAAAGTCACAGATGTAATAACACCATCATAAAGATGCAGGTCTCATGAATCAAACATTTGTTTCATAGGAAGAAGTACACTCAAAGAGCAGGATATTTTTAAGATTTAAGAATTAAAGGCACCATTTTACAAGTAGCAAAAGCTAATAACAACAACATCCTGAAAAAGCGAAAACATCCACCCAGAGTGTAATATACTGGTTGATTACTAAATACCCCTTTCTAATACACCTTTTGAACAAGCCTTCAATATCATAAGCAGCCTTTTGGGAACTGTACAATTATTGTCAGGCTTAATGTGGCATTTCTCTCCTACTTTCCTGCTGTCAACATCACCCAAATGACTACACCCCTACCTGTTCCAAAGTCCCAAATGGTTAGGGTTCCTGTGGGTATTCTCACTCCTATCAACAGTCCAGTAAGTCCTGTGTTACTCTGATTACCCCATATCAGTCCTCTCCTATGACCCCAGCTCTTACTCCAAATTCAACTGCACACCTGATTTGACTCTTTAATTAGTCTCAGTATATCCAGATGGCACTCAGGGGTGTAGCTTGTCTGGAGCCATCCTATGCATCTATCTGATCTTGATTTGAAAATGCTGACACATTTCTGCCTATTAACACCAAAGTGAGCCAAGGCCCCTCCAGGCTCATGTTGAACATGTAGTATTAGCAAGAAAAAAACTTGTTGGAGTGGTTTCTTACCTCTAGTGTAACCACTGTCAATTCTAATATAGTAATTAAAAGAAATGTAAAGAACAGTTAAACACGCTTGTATACATAACAAAATCTGTAATTAGTTAGACCTAAGGTATGCTGTAGTCCATGGGGATCACGAAGAGTCAGACATGACTTAGCAACTGGACAACAACAAGGGAGTCCCTTAGGGATTAGGTGGGAGCTGGGGCGGTGCGGGGAGCACTAGCCTCAGAAACACCGCCTGGTAGGGGAAGGCAAGCAGATTAGCCAACAAGCAAGAGAGCCTGATGACCTGAGCAGGCACACAGGAGCGAAATGCGCATCCACTTACCGTCATGACTCAGCATCCAGGCTTCTGGGATCAGTCTCCAGGTCTGGATCACGTAAGCATAGGCCAGGCACAGGCGAAGACTTCGGGGGGACAAATTGGGCAGCCAGGGTCCTTTCCCGCTCCAAACCCGAGTTGCTAATATCCCCTGAAGCTAAAACTCACAGGAACTCCGTAGTCTCCTCCTCGGCCTGGGAGGGGGGCGGCGGGGACGCGTGGAGCCCACTGATGAGGCACACCTAGGAGATGCCATCTGGCTCAATGACCGTCACTCTGTACCAGGCATGCAGTCCAGTCCGTGGAACCGCTGGCCCAGGAAGATGGCTGGCTGGGTGAGGGCAGCCCATCTCCAGGCAGAGCTGGAGGTCCTGGTGGCTGAGGTTAGGTGAGCGGAGTGCCCTCCACAGGCGCGTGCTGTGTCGCTCTGCTTCCAGGCTCCTCAGGAAGGGTCGTAGGTCCAGGCGTGCAGGGATAGACCGCCACAAGTTGGGACTTCTGGGGACACATAAGCTGTCTGCATCCAACACATTCCAGGACAGAGTTGCTGATTCCCCTGAAGCCAGAATTCACAGGATTTCTGAAGCTTTTATAGGGCTGCAGGAGGTGGGAGGCAGCCAGGAATCAAGATTGGCAGGCAGGCCCCAAGTTCCCTTAGAACAACAGTGCCACAAGCGGTCTGACAGTGGCCACCGCTCACTGCAGGAACTGCTGGTCCAGAAAGCCTGCTTGGTGGGTGCTGCCCGATTATACCTAACCCGCGGACAGACCCTGAAGACTGAGGCTGCTGCGTGGACGCCGAAAATGCTGTGTGTGGGTGAGGACGCAGCCTCAGCCTCAAGGCTTCCTGGGATACATCCTCGTGTTCTGGCCACTTAGGAATTAACTGGCCACAGGTGGGGGCTTTTCGGAGCCACACCGGGCTCAGGGTGAATCCCGCTCCTAAAGAGTTGCTAATTCCACTGAAGCCAGATCACCTGTGCTCATGCTGGCACACAGTACCAAGAGTCCAATGATGAGAGACACCTGGGACATCTACGGACACAGAGGGCTTGTGTTTCTCCCCAGGACAGGACCTTACGTGGTCTGGGCTCAAACCAACCTTCCTGTTTTGGGAATAAAGAAAAAAAAAAAAAGAGAGGGAAGGAGAGAGAATGGGAGAGAGAGAGAAGGAGGCAGGGAGGGAGCAAGGAAAACACAATCTACTGGCCATTCGTGTCTTTAGTATATTAAGCTAACCCAGACACCCCTAGAGCGCCATAGCCACTAAAACAGGAATGGATCTGGCATGGGTAGTAATAGTCAAAAACTACAATTATTATTTGCTGTTTTTTTTTAAGGAAGGTGATGAGTAATGACCTTAAAGACAGGCATGATTATTGTCTTCATTTAATAATATCAGAACAGTATTAGTGAAGCTGAGCAATTTGCCCAGTATCATACAGTAAGTAGGAAGACATGGGAATTTACCCCCAAGCCCATTCTTATGTCCATTCTGATGCTCTTAGCCACCCACTGATTCAGTATTTATGGATAAATCTGTTATATCCCTGATCCTTTTCTAGATGCTGTAGACACAGTAGTGAATAAGACAGATTCCATGGAGGTGGTATTTTAAGATGGTGTAGGAATAAAGCTAAAAGAAAACTATATATACATTTACAGAGAGAGATGATAAATAGATAATTTATATATAAATATGTATGTACACTTAAAACACACACCAAAATATTTTTTTTTCAGGAAATATAAAGGTTAAGCAGAGATTTTAGTAGAAAGTGACTGGAAAACCATGTCAGACAGGTTAGACAGGGAAGGTATCTCTGAGGAGTCTGGACTTTAAACTGAGACGAGTGGCTTTCACTAGGCTCATCTAAGAGGGAGATGATGGTAGTTTGGACTAAGGTTCTAATGGTAAAAAATTAAATCAAAAAGGTAAATTCTGGATGTGTAAATAGAAACACAGAGTTTATTGTCCTAGCTCCCTACTGAATGAACATCCTAAAAAATCACTATGAAGACAACAGCACTGTCATCTTCCATGAAATAGTTCTACTTTAGCAGACTCAGCAAAGAGCTAATATCCTATCAAATTTTGGTTTGAGGTGGTATAGAGTCCTTGGGGAAATTACTCCTACATGTCAACACCATTATACTATTTGCTGTGTTCATCAATGATGCTGTACTATAATGGTAGAAATAAAAATAAAGTGAAATAAAACCTTAAAAACTCTAATCATCTTAATAAACACATATTTCAGTTCCTCCAAGCATTTTATTGCATGATTTTAAAGATAAGAGTAAGTCTCAGAAACCAAACTATCCTTCTTTAAAATTGCCTCCCTAAGTGCATTTTGTAATATATGAGAGTTCTGTAAATCTCTTCAAATGATGCAAGGAAAGAACTAATGAAGAATACTGGCTCCTTATTCCTGTGTGTTTACAGAGGTCCCATTTTCCTTTACGGGCTTTTAATGAAGTTTAAGCAAAGTGATTCCCAACAAAGTGAGAAATTGTCAGTACAATTTTGAATTTAAACCAGGGCATTAAATGGTTTTATAACTCTCAGGAAAAACACATCCATAGGTAAAGATCCTATCATCCTATTTGATAGGTTTATCATAAGAAATTACTTTTACATAAATATGATTAGTGAGATCCTGTAAAATCACAATCTAAGTTGAAGATTTCAGCATTTTTCTTTCACTACCAATACTAGTGAAGTGGCAAAAATGAAAGTCGTTCAGTTGTGTCTGACTCTTTGAGATTCCATGGACTGAATTCTCCAGGCCAGAATACTGGAGTGGGGTAGCCTTTCCCTTCTCCAGGGGATCTTGCCAACCCAGGGATCGAACCCAGGTCTCCTGCATTGCTGAATTCTCTACCAGCTGAACCATAAGGGAAGCCCAAGAATACTGGAGTGGGTAGCCTATCCCTTCTCCAATGGGTCTCCCGACCCAGGAATGGAACCAGGGTCTCCTGCATTGCAGGCAGATTCTTTACCAACTGAGCTATCAGGGAAGCCCATGTGGTTATTCTCACCACATCCAAACTCCATGTAGAGTTTCCATCTTATCTTTAAAAGTACATTTACTGAAATGTGCTTAAATTTTTTCTACTCGTTCTGCTTCCTATGTTCTGCTTATAGTCATTTATCTTATAGAATTTCTGTGGTTCCATTCCCTACTTGCTTGACCTTGTGATCTGAGTGGGCAATTTATAAACATGTATTATTAATGTACAGTTTGTGCTTTATTTGTGTTTCTGTATCTCTGTTTCTTCTGAAACTTGTATTGTTCTTGATTTGAGAAATTTTGAGCTGGTAAACACTTAAATGTTTATTTATATACACTGGTTCTTCATCTACCTCTTCAGAGCAGTTCCTCAGAGCTGAGAGGCTATTTCCCAGGCTATAGTCCTCAGTAAGCTTCCTGAATAAAACTGAAACTCACAACTCTTACGTTGTGTATTTCTCTTTCAGGTGACAGTTTGCACTAGATGAAAGATGGTTACTGAGCATTGAAATATGACTGGTCAAACTTGAGAGGTGCTCTAAGTTTACAGTTCACACCAGATTTGGAAATCTTAATTGTTTAGTTGCTAAGTCATGTCCAACTCTTGTGACCCCATGGACTGTAGCCCATCAGGCTCCTCTGTTTATTACATTAAATAAAATATATACCTAAAGTTAATCCATCTGTTTCTTTCTACTTTTTTAATATGGCTACTAGAAAATTTTAAATTACATATATGGCTTGCATTTGTGGCTCTTTCATCTAGCATATTTTCAGCTTGCTGAAATTTCAGATAAAGCACATACCTTAGATCAAATCCCTATGGCGTATGAGGTTTCTTTATCACTTGATTGAGACTTCTACTTCCAGTAACAGAAATTCATATCACACTATATTTTAATGGGCAATTGTTCACATAATTAGCTTATAACCCATCCAGTATCTAAATAATTTAAATGTGTGTGTGCATATTTTGAGAACCCATAATTTTCTCCCCTCACTGAAGAATTTTAAGTAGCCCTATTGTCTTCTGCTGTCCATAAATGCACATTCTATTCTGTAACCTCACCCATTTTACAGATCAGTAGTTCTCAATCAATGATCCTTGCTACACCAGTGTACCATGAGGTTTTCATAACTGTGCCACCAAAAATGTTGATCACTAAAAATTTGTTTTTGCAATAAACAGGCTGAAAACAGCTCTGTGTGTGTATATATATATATATATATATATATATATATATATATATATATATATATACACACATATATCTGTTATATGGAGCATCGAGCTGAGAGAGCAGAACTGAGAAAGCATGTACACATTTTCATGCAGTGCTAAGAGGTATAACGTAATATCAAGCAGGCACCAGAGAACCAGAACACACAAAAATGTTGCCTCACATGTGCGTGTGGAAGTAGAATGCAGCTAAGGCATTAAACTATTCTATTCTAGTAAGACTACTCTAATAAGGAACTGGGAGAAAGTGTGACCAAGAGAAAAGCCCAGTAACTATGGCTGTCAATTATTTCAATCATACTATTAAAAATTCTAGATTGGAAAGTGTGCCACAAACTTAAAAATATTGAGAATTACTGCTTTAGATTAAAACATCATAGAAGAGAACCAGACTAGACTTATGGGACTCAGCACTGGAGAATTTATAAGAAGACATTGAACTTAATTGCTATATGGTCTGAGTATAAATTCAGCCAATTTGGTTATAAGCAAGTCTATTTGTTATTATCTTGCCCATAACTGTATAATATGTAACAAATTGTATAGTGTCTATAGCATTCATCTCTTTAACCATACTGTTTTTATGAAACCAGATTTAGCATTACCTATTTTGCAGAAGCCTATGTTCATATTTAATAGTTCATTCTTTCTTTTATAACTGTTCCTAAGCTATTTAATAATCAGCTTTAATGTCTGGATCAACATCAAGCTTATGAACTTTAGTTTTGGGGATTCAAATTTTCCTCTTTTTTGAAATTTGAAATATTTGTCTATTTCTAGAGTTTTGAAAGATTTAAAAATCAATTTGGCATAGTATTTTAAAAAGATACCCTCTCAAGACAAACTCCAGCTTTGGCACTGTCTATAGCATTTTACGGAGAAGGCAATGGCAACCCACTCCAGTACTCTTGCCTAGAAAATCCCATGGATGGAGGAGCCTGGTAGGCTGCAGTCCATGGGGTCGCTAAGAGTCAGACACAACTGAGCGACCTCACTTTCACTTTTCACTTTCATGCATTGGAGAAGGAAATGGCAACCCACTCCAGTGTTCTTGCCTAGAGAATCCCAGAGATGGCAGAGCCTGGTGGGCTGCCGTCTATGGGGTTGCACAGAGTCGGACACTACTGAAGCAACTTAGCAGCAGCAGCAGCATAGCATTTTAAGCAAGTTACTTTACCATAAGACTTCAGTTTATTCATCAGTAAACCAAGAAAAGTGAAACTATATGTTGGGTATTTGCAAGGACAAATAGAACTTAAAATTGTGAACTGAGAGACATCCAATGGATCTAATTTTTAAAGAAAAAAAAACTGAAATGAACATTGTTTATGTAGATGTATGCTATATCATTTTTAATTTATGAATAATTTAGCAGAGCTTGTCATAACTTGAGCAAAATGCTAATAATTTAGCCTAGTTAGCTCCACGATTACAATTTTTTAAAATTATAGGTAACAAACCTGTAAGTGTTTCAAAAGAGATCACATAGCTCAGAGAAAGAGAACAGATCTTTCTGTGTTCAATCACTAACAAGCTGGTAATGCTTGGGAAAACTTCTTCACATCCAGGAGCTTTGTTCTTAATTTTTAAAATTAAAATAATCATATCTACCTTCAAGAGATATTTTAAGACTTATACAGAACATGCTATACAGCACATATCTGACACAGTGTTTCCCTGAAAAGAAAATAACAGTTGCAATTATTACCCTGGGATATGATTTTTATGGACTTGTTAATACAAATTTATTTGTTGTTCAGTCTCTCGGTTGTGTCTGACTCTGTGACCCCATGGAATGCAACATGCCAGGCTTCCCAGCCTTCACTATCTCCCTGAGTTTGCTCAAACTCATGTCCGTTGAGTCAATGATGCCATTCAACCATCTCATCCTCTGTCTCCCCCTTCTCCTCCTGCCTTCAATCTTTTCCAGCATCAGGGTCTCTTCCAGTGAGTCATCTCTTAGCATCAGGTGGCCAAAGTATTGGAGCTTCACCATCAGTCCTTCAAATGAATGGACTGGTTTCGTTAGGAGTGACTGGTTTGAACTTCTTGCAGTCCAGGGGACTCTTAAGAGTCTTCTCCAGAATCACAATTCAAAAGCATCAATTCTTTGGCACTCAGCCTCCTTTATGATCCAATTCTCACATCTGTACATGACTACTGGAAAAATCATAGCTTTGACTATACAGACCTTTGTCGGCAAAGTAATGTCTCTGCTTTTTAATATGCTGGCTAGGTTGGTCACAGCTTTTCTTCCAAGGAACAAGCGTCTTTTAATTTCATGGCTGCAGTCACCATCTGTAGTGATTTGGGAGCCCAAGAAAATAAAGTCTGTCACTGTTTCTATAACAATAGAAACATCTCCATCTATTTGCCATAAAGTGATGGGACCAGATGCCATGATTTTAGTTTTATGAAGGTTGAGTTTTAAGTCAGCTTTTTCACTCTCTTCTTTCATCTTCATCAAGAGGCTCTTTAGTACCTGTTCACTTTCTGCCATTAGGGTGGTGTCATCTGCATATCTGAGGTTGTTGATATTTCTCCGGGCAGTCTTGATTCCAGCTTGAGCTTCATCCAGCCCAGCATTTCGCATGATGTACTCTGCATGGAAGTTTAATAAGCAAGGTGACAATATACAGTGTTGACATACTCCTTTCCCAATTTGGAACCAGTCCGTTGTTCCATGTCTGGTTCTAATTGTTGCTTCTTGACCTGCATACAGGTTTCTCATGAGGCAGGTAATATGGTCTGGTACTTTCACCTCTTTAAGAATTTTCCACAGTTTGTTGTGATCCACACAGTCAAAGGCTTTAGTGTAGTCAATTAAGCAGATGTTTTTCTGGAATTCTCTTGCTTTTTCTATGATCCAACAGATGTTGGCAATCTGATCTCTGGTTCCTCTGCCTTTTCTAAATTCAACTTGTACATCTAGAAGTTCTTGGTTCACATACTGTAGGAGCCTAGCTTAGAGAATTCTGAGAATTAATTTGCTGCATGTGAAATGAGTGCAATTGTGTGGTAGTTTGAACATTCTTTGGCATTGCCTTTCTTTGGAATTGGAATGAAAACTGACCTTTTCTCAGTCCTGTGGCCACTGCTGAGTTCTCCAAATTTGCTAGCCTGTGCAGCACTTTCACAGCATCTTCTTTTAGGATTTGAAATAGCTCAACTGGAATTCCATCACCTCCACTAGCTCTGTTCATAGTGATGCTTCCTGAGGCCCACTTGACTTCACACTCCAAGATATCTGGCCCAAGGTGAGTGAAAACACCATCGTGGTCATCTGGGTCATTAAGACCTTTTATTTAAATTTACAAAGTACTTTTTCTTAACGATTATAGTTTCATAGAGTTTTAATATTTCTTTACTACTTTTTTCCTTTCCAATTCAAGCATCATTTTTTTCAGCTCATGAATAAGTTATTTATTTAAGCCACCACCTCTCATAAGCAAAGGGATGCAAGATCAGCACAATGGTCATCAAGTATAATAGTCATCACTGGATACAAGGTGGTGAGCTTAAGGTCCTATATAGTTTTCTGGTCCATTTATGCAGAGTAATTGTCCAAACCAGTGTTGTGGTCCCCACTGGGTAGTGGCCCAGGTTCTCTTTATTCAACTTCATAGCTAGTTGGAACTGGATTCACACAGGGTTATGGAATAGAATATGGTTGCCATCTCCCCAGGGAAAGGGCTTGGAAGGGGTAGGCGATGAACTCAGGTCTCTTCTCTCCATGGTGCAACTTTAGATAGACATTCAGCATGCTCACTCCCACCCTGGGAAGTGCCACAATGTAGGTGAGGGCCTTCCACAGGCAAGCTGAGCCCTCTTCACCATTGACCCTACTAGACATAGGCTGACTCAGCTGCAGCCAGGAACAACTTAGCAGCCAAGAAACCTGGGATCCAGCTGCCACTGCCATTTTCAATCTGGATCCTAAGCATCACTTTTACGCCCCTAGGCAGGTAACATCTGACTCCTGCCCTTCCCACATTTCTCATATCTAATTAGGCATCCCACCCTGTTCACTCAGCCTAAATGATGTGTCTTGCCACAGCCCCTCCTCTCCTCTCCCACCATCACCGTCTGTGTTCAGATACTCATTGCCTCTCATCTAGACTATTAAAATAAATGTTTAACTCCTGTTGCTTTCCCATCCAAAGAATTCTACACATCAATGTCAAATTAAATCTTCTACAGTTCAGAATAAGTTACTCTCCTGCTAAGAAACCTTCAAAGACTCCCCATTGCCTACAGAAGAAAATTCTCACCCTCACTTTCTTACCCTTCACGAAATGCCCTGAACTTTTTTTCCAATTTAATTTCTCACAGCTTCCTGCAGCTTACATTCTGGGCAAGTGGGTAAAGAACTGCTTGAAGACATGATGGCTGTTTCTGATTTTCTGACTTATGTGAGTTATTTAAGTTAAGAAGAAAGTTCAGAAGGAATTGCTTGCGTGATAAATAAATTCAATAAAAATATCAAATTTTCAAATTGCTTAGTTCAATTTCCTGATTCATAAATACTAAACATATCATTGGTAGGGGCTTAGGCTATTTTGATCCAGGTTACTTAAATTTTCTCTTAAATGTTGAGGATATTTTCCTGTCTTATTAAGTAGTAGATAAGAGCATTTCTTTTTTGCTTCTCTAGTGTGTGACAGGATCACAGGGGATTACATTTTGAATCACAGAGTTAAAAGGAGTATTAAGACAGTTTCACCTGTGTGAAAGAGGCAAGGCAGTGAGTATTAGAAGCCAACTAAGGGAAAGTAGGGACAGTGAGCAGTGAACATGTGCAACTGAAAGGAATCTGTGTGTGCTGTGCTGTGTTTAGTTACTCATTTGTTTCCAACTCTTTGTGACCTCATGGACTGTAGCCCACCAGTCTCCTCTGTCTATGGAATTCTCCAGCCAAGAATCCAGGGGATCTTTGCAACCTGAGGATTGAACCTAGGTCTCCTGCATTGCAGGTGGATTCTTTACCAGCTGAGCTACCAGGGACACCTGAAAAGAATCTGGGGGAAAATGAATTCAACTAAGGCTCTGTGTAACTTTGCTCTAAATTTTTCTTCTTGATTATACCCTAGTGTTAGTCACTCAGTCACAATCTGACTCTTTTCAACCTCATGGACTGTAGCCTACCAGGCTCCTCTGTCCATGAAATTCTCCAGGCAAGAATACTGGAGTGGGTAACCATTCCCTTCTCTATGGGATCTTCCTGACCCAGGGATTGAACCTGGATCTCCCACATTGTAGGCAGATTCTTTACCATCTGAGTCACTCAGAAAACCCCACTCCTTGCCCTAGCACTTAATTTATTAAATAGGATCCACATGTTCTTTCAAATATATATCCTCCATCATCTGTGTGTTTGAAACTTGTTTCTTCATTTCATAGAGCCTTTCAATAAAATGATCACTCTCCTCAAAAAAAAAAAAAAAAAAAAAAACGTTGCTCCTGTTTTACAAATGACAAAACTGAAGCTCACAGAGCAACCATTTCAATTGCTCTAAGTCACCTTCCCACATAGGGGCACCAGGAGGTTGAGTCCAATGTGTATACTAACCACAAAGAAATTTTTTTCCTATTTTTGTTTGTTGAAATTTGTTTGGAAGCACTTCATATGTATGTGTATCATACTCATTTTCCTATAACCCCTAAAAATCAAATATAATTAAGAGATAGTTTAAAATTCACCATTTTGGTTAATCACATGCAAAGTATTGTTGTAATAAATAAATGCTATCACATAGACCTCTACTTCCAGGAAAGAAAACTGTTTCCAAAAGTTTTTCAGTGTCAAGGTTTTTAATGAAATATTTATTGATCTTTTTGTTTTATGTCCAATTCTATATTTCCCCAAAAATCTTAATCACTGATAGTGCAGGGAGCAAGATATGAAATTATTTTGTAACTGATATCTTTTGCAACGGAGGGCTGTGCACTCAATAAATACATTTTAAAATGAGTTTTGCTTACAATTTTCTGAGTCTCAAGCAGTTATATAATTATTTACATCATAGAAATTGCTATTCCCTGACAAACTGGAAATAAAAAATGCAGACATGGTGTATAACTATAGGAGAGGCAAGTTTTTACTTCACACTTACGGTTTTTAAGCTGGGCCTGAGAAATAATCTGACATAAAACAGATTAACAAGAGGAAAGCATACAAATTTGTATAAATTTTATGTGACACAAGAGCCTTCATACCAAAAAGAAGACCCAAAGAAATGGCAAAACCTACATACTTTATATCAGGTTGAACAAAAAGAGGCAAATGTGGAAAAGTACTAAAATTTATGGAGAGACTAAAAGAAGATAATAATTAGTTTAACATGATGTATTCATACAGAATTCTCACAGCTTTGACTCTGTAGAAGAATGTTTATTTCTGCTGTTCAAGGAGTGCATCTTTCATATGGGAGTTTTTATCTCCTGCTTTCTGGAATAAAAGAGATTGGAATGCCCTTCTTCTTGCATCTGCTGTTTTTTTATGTCCAGAATAATCCTTTAGCTCAGAGTAATAAACCTTAGGCATATATCATCATTCTTTGTAACTAACATCCATTTATTCAAAGTAAAAAGTAAGGCATACAAGTTCTCTCTCGACTCTTGAATTCCAGATAGATTTGATTTAAAAAAAAAAAAAAGGCAGCTGGTTTTCACCTGCCACAAAGACACATAGACTCCTGGCAGGGTCACATAAATGAGCACGGAGCATTAACACAGGTGAGAGAGTCCCATGAACTGCAGCTACATTGCCTGGGACTTGCTCTTATGAATGATGCATTATAGCACCAAATTGGAAAGCAGACTTTATCTGTTTTGTTAAGTTTTACAACAGATAAAGGAAAACAAAGAGTATTTACTTCTTGGTAAACATGTAACATTTGAGGAAAATGGGGAACATTTGATCCAAATCTCCACCAGGCAACAGTCTGCCTATACACATGTTCAAATGGACCTGTGAGTCCATTGACCAAAGACCTGCAAACTGTTTTTCAGTCAACTTTTTTTATTCATCTCATTCTGACATGGGGTATAAATTCACAAGCTATACCAGGTCTAATGAATGACACCACCAAAGTGTGAGATAACAAGAACTTTTTCCGAGGACCAAAGATTTCCGTCCAAATCACTAGTACCTCACCTTACAACTATCCTACAGAGTTATAATTCTATCCTTTGTCATAACTTTGCACTAGTCCAGGGTCCAATCAACTCTCCCATGGGAATTTGCAGCAAGCCTCTAACATCCCTCATTTCAATCCCTACTGTGACACATTCCTTTAACTCCCCTTCAACGCATTCTGCACACTGCAGCCAGAATGATGTTTCTAAAGTGCAATTCTAAAAAGTTCCTCCTCTGATGAAACCTTGCCAGGGTTTCCCATGGCCTCTAGGATAAAAATGGTTTAACATCATTGCAAGACTTTCTATCTAGTCTTTCATCATTCATATGGCTCCATCTAGCCCAATGGTTCCAATGGACATGGTACCTAGAATCCTCAAGTTTTTCAGGTATCTATGGAAAGGTTTGAAAGTTAAATAAAAAGTTGACTTTGAAACATAAAGGAAATCAGATATCAAATTTAGAAAATAGTACACGAAATTTCCCAAAAGCATAACATTTTTCAACTATTCAGTTGCTGTTCAATATAGTTCTTATGACGTTATCTATGAGGTCTTATAATTTGGGATATGGGCACTGGATATAGTGTGAAATGAGAGCTTCAGGGTAAGAGTGGGGGATGCTAATGTCTTTAAACTACCCTGAGATCTTGCCACTTTCTCACCCTCCACCCCACCCCACTCTCACTCTTCACTCTAGACATACTGAACCTCTTTTGGTACCTTAACATGTCATGCTATGTTTTTTTCTACGGGCTTCGTCAATGCCATTCCTTCTTGTTGGATGACTGCTTTGCACATCTGACCCCTGTTTACTTGGCTGACCACCCAATTTAACCAACGTGAATTCAGTGGCCTCCCATCAATTTCCACAGCATCCAACACTCTCTGCTGTTGTTAACACTTACCACACATGACGGTACCTCATTGTCCGGCCACTGGTATCCCCACTCAGGAACATAGTTTCTGGAAAGACATGGGCTCTTTCTGTCCTTTCTCCTGTTTACCACCAAGTCCCCAGAGGTTAATACAGAGCCAGGCATGTAGTAATGAATGTCTGTTGATCGAATATGTAAAACCCTCTGCCTTACCCAACCACAATTGCACTGTTTCTGTTAAATCTTTATATAAAACAACCGATTGGTATTTTTATTTGCCAGTTGATCTCACTGGTCTCATAAAGACTGCAAAGTGTGGGGACCTCATCCATTTCTCTTAAATTTGAAGTGTTCTTATTTCTCTTTCAAACACACTCTACCTTACAGGAAATACGATATGAAGGGTCGAAAATTTTCTCTTTACTTTGTATTTGTCTTTACATTGAAATACCATCTGTGTTTGAATTGTTCATATATCTATAAACTGAATTTTCCAAAGTTTCTGCAAATTAAACTATCACTGTTTCACTATGTTTTTTATTGTTTAAGTGAATTTGTTTCATTCTGCAGCTGAAAAGAATAACTGATATATATCTCAAAGAGGCGATAAAAGGATAAGTAATTTCTCAGTAAACAGTAACTTCTGTTATGAGGATCTCGCATAGCAACCTCTGGAAAACAGCCCTTTCCTTCCTTCCTGACAGGAAGAAAGCAGTGTGATAGAGTGGAAAGAGTAGTTAAGCCTGTGTTTGAATCCTGCCTCTAGCATTTACAATTCATTCATCTTGCCAAGTTACTTAAGTGCAGCCAGTTTCCCCTTCTATAAAATGAAAAAATTAAAACCCACATCACATAGTTTTAGTGTGAATTACAGATTACATAGGGACTTCCCTGCAGCTCAGATGGTAAAGAATTGCCTGCAGTGCAGGAGACCCAGGCTCTATCCTTGAGTCAGGAAGATCCCCTGGAGAAGGAAATGGCAACCCACTCCAGTAGTCTTGCCTGGAGAATTCCATGGACAAAGGAGCCTGGTGGGCTACAGTCCATGGGAGCAAAGAGTTGAACACAACTGAACAACTAACACACACACACAATTACTTGGACAAAATACATTGCTCATTTAATAAAAACCGGCATTCTTTTTATGCAGATTTTAAAACATTTTTAACTCTGTGCAAATAATGTATTCTTGAAACTGTTTCTTGTAAAGCAATATTCTTCATTCAAATTCCTTTCATCATACTGACTCTAATTATAACACGTAAATTTGCTGAGGGGTGGAAAGCAAGAGGAATTTTAAAATGTGACTTTAACCTTTTTTTAGGCCTGTAAACTTTTTTAAAACATATGTTTAAATGGAAGAAACGTGATCACTTTTGCCCAAAGGAAAATGTTTGAAGTCCTATATGTTTATATAAAGGGTACACAGTAAATTTTATTTGGGGCATGATAGATTAAGTTCAGAATAGAATAGTTTAGAATATAACTTCTAAACAGTCAATCCTAAAGGAAATCAAACCTGAATATTCATTGGAAGGACTGATGCTGAAGGTGAAGCTCCAATAATTTGGCCTCCTAATGTGAAGAGCTGACTCATTGGAACAGACCCTGATGCTAGGAAATATTGAAGTTAGAGGGAGAAGGAGGCAACAGAGGACAAGATGGTTGGATGGAATCACCAACTCAGTGGACATGCATTTGGACAAACTCTGGGAAATAATGAAGGACAAGGAAGCCTAGCAGGCTTCCTTGGAGTCACAAAGAGTCAAACACGACTGAACGACTGAACAACAACAAGAATGTAACTTAAGTATCTAGCTCAACAAACCCAGTGGAAAGAAATACAATCAAATTGTGATCCGAATAGTTTTGAACTGTAAATAAAGCTATAAAAATAACAAATTTTTAAAATAAAATAAACAATTATATTCAGATTATCTTGTAGTAATTTGAGGCCAGTCTCCTCCTTTTTCAAATGATAGATTTGGTTGAGATAATATCGGTGGTCCCTCCAGCTGTAATAAATATTTCTTGACTCATTTATCTGATTCTATAGACTCTGAGAAACATTGATAAAAATGAGGTTGGTCATCACAGTCTACCAAGGATGACAGTTTTGTGTCAATCTCAATAAAGCATCATACCCTAAAGCAGTTGTTCTTAACCTTCAGGAGGTCACAGACTCTTTAAGAAGCTGAGGAAAGCTATGATGTGTCTCATAAGAACAAAATTTATAATTCCATGTTATCTCAAGGAACCCATAAGTTGTAGATTAAGAACCTCTGCATCAGGGAGTTTCCTACTTTGGAGATGTCTTCTCAGTTCAGGTTACTATAACAAAATACCATAAAGTAGGTGGCTTATAAACAACAGTAATGTACTTCTCACAGTTCTGGAGACAGGAAGTCAGGGATATTTATTCAACAACTGCCAGTACTCTTTCAGTGAGGGCTGCTCCTAAGGGAACATTACTTCTAAAGCATGTAGATACTTCTGGATTGCCATTACACAGAAGTGTAGCCCAACAGCTGCTTTTAATAGAAAAGGTCCTTAAGCAAAGAGATACACATGCTGCTGGTAACTCAAGTCCAGACCCCTTGCAATAATGAAAGTGAAAGTCCCTCAGTCGTGTCCAACTCTGCGACCCCATATGGACTGTATAGTCCATGGAATTCTCCAGGCCAGAATACTGGAGTGGGTAGCCTTTCCCTTCTCTAGGAAATGTTCCCAACCCAGGGATCAAACCCACATCTCCCACATTACAGGTAGATTCTTTACCAGCTGAGCCACCAGGGAAGCCCAAGAATACTGGAGTGAGTAACCTATCCCTTCTCCAGTGGATCTTCCCAACCCAGGAATCGAACCAAGGTCTGCTGCATTGCAGGCAGATTCTTTACCAACTGACCTATGAGGGAAGGGCAAATATGCAAGGCACAAACAGCATTTGCTACCCTTAAAGTTCCCTTGGCTGCAAAATGTGGAAAAGACCTACACTTCAGGTGCTATAAAATGAACCACAGTGTCTATTACTTGCCTGGAAATGAAGGGTCCTCTAGGATCAGTCTCTGCTCCTCAGCAATAAAGCCAATGCCCATTTTGGCAGCTACTAACTTTCAGTTCCTATCTTTGTTAATAGGTAGGCAAATCTACATAGAATACATGCTTAATATGAAAACAAAGGATTTAACACAAGAACAAATTTGGATTTCTAAAAACAAAGAGTATTATTTAAAGTCAAACTACTCCACTAACTTTTATATTCTAAGGAGAATCAAAAGAATAAGTGGAAGACTAAACATCCCAGCAAACGGGCAAATGCTTATTCAGTATACACTTCAAAACAGTAGATACAGCTCAACAGGAATATACTAACAATCAGTATAACTTAGAAACACAGCAATTCTCATCGTGTTTAAAGAGAAGTAAAACTCAGAAAAGGTGAATGATTTGTCCAAGGTCACAAGGGTAGTTTCTGGCATGGCACAGCTCCTGATTCACTGTCCTTTTCCCTACATCATTCAGCCTTCTGTGGCTTTCCCAGGATTACAGAAGTGAAGTCTGCAAATTCCTGGAGTGATTATTTGCTCTAGTACTAACCCTTAATATTATTAGTTCACAAGGAGCTGCCTTCCTAACTGGCTTTGCATTTCAACCTAAACTACAATTTAAGCTAACACTAATTTTTAAGGTGCTCATCTTTACAAAAGATTAGAAAAATGTCCTCACTGAACCTACTAACGAAAATCACAACCTGAAGACAATACACATTTTCCAAATTAAAACACACACTAAAATGTGTAGTAGTCTAATAGATAAGGATGCATTATCATTCAAACCAAGTATCACAAGCATGCCTTTCTACTACTGTATGTTACTTAACTGTGGATTGAGCAAAAAGCAGGTATTTTTAAAAACCTTCAAAAAAACTCTGCAAGTTCAAAAAAACTCCAAAAATTCAGCATTATCTATATATATTTTTTTAAAGCAGAAAGAGGAAAAGCAATTCAATTAATATTTCTTTAGGAGTATTCTTGGGACTATCTTGATCTAAGGAAAGCATCTTCTAAGAGTCATGCACTGTGATCTTTCTTCCCCTGAGAGGTTACCTCAGTAATAACATCGCACTTCAGGAAGAGCTATTGTTTATAGTCACTCATCCTCTGTGACAGGAAGAAGATGGAGACCTTTATCTAACCTGACTTAAAGAAGGAACAAGTAGCCAAAAGAGTAATGGGCTAAGGGCTTTGTACAAATTTTAAAAACTGTCATTTACTAGCTGTGCAGCCTTAAGCAAGTTGCTCAACTTCTCTGTGCCTCAGGTATCTTCATCTGTGAAAATACAGATGACAAAACCTACTTGGTGAAGTGTGAGGATAAAATGAGATAATATATAAATATCATGAATCACAGAGCTTGGCAAGGAATAGGAATTTTTTATAAAAGTTGTTAAGAAAGATTCTCCAAACTTGGAGGAAACAATAAAAGATAATAATTATGTGATCTTCTACTGTCCTGTGTGTGCATGCTCAGTTGCTCAGTCACGTCTGACTTTGCAAACCCTATGGACTGTAACCTACCAGGCTCCTCTGTCCATTGGATTCTCAGGCAAGAATGCTGGAGTGGGTTGCCATTTCTACTCCACCTGCTAGTGGTATTTTTTAAACAAATCAGCCTCAGGGCTATCTGACTTTGTAAGAGATTCCAAGTGTGTTGGCATAACTAATTAGCACGCAAACATTTTATAACGTAAAACACTGTTAAGGTATAAATAGTTGGTTGAAGGAGAAGGTGATGGCACCCCGCTCCAGTATTCTTGCCTGGAAAATCCCATGGACAGAGGAGCCTGGCAGGCTGCAGTCCATGGGGTCGCTAAGAGTTGGACACGACTGAGTGACTTCACTTTCACTTTTCACTTGCATGCATTGGAGAAGGAAATGGCAACCCACTCCAGTGTTCTTGCCTAGAGAATCCCAGGGACACGGGAGCCTGATGGGCTGCCATCTATGGGGTCGCACAGAGTCGGAGATGACTGAAGTGACTTAGCAGCAGTAGCAGTTGGTTGAATGCTTTCTCCCCAAAACTCGCGTCTTCTTGGAACCTCAAAAGTGTTAGTTGCTCAGTCGTATCTGCCAGGCTTCTCTGTCCATGGGATTCTCCAGGCAAGAGTACTGGGGTGGGTTGCCATCCCCTTCTCCAGGGGATCTTCTCGACCCAGGGATCGAACCCAGGTCTCCTACATTGCAGGCAGATTCTTTACCATCTGAGCTACCAGGGAAGCCCCTGGAACCTCAGAATATGACTTTATTTGGAAATAGGGCCCTTGTGGATGTAATTAACTAAGAATCCCAAGATTAAGTCATCCTGGATTTAGAGTGACTGGTGTTTCCCAAGAGGAGAGGAAACAGAGATAAAGAGGGAAGAGGCCAGTGAAAATGAAGGCAGAAACTGGAGCTATGCTGTCATAAGCCGAGGAATACTAAGGAATACTTCTATAAGCAAGAACTAACTTGCCCTGCCTAGAAAAAGGCAAAAAAGGGTTCTTCCCCAGACCCTTTAGGAGGGAGCATGGCTCTGCCAACACCTTGATTTCAGACTTCCAACCTCAAGAAAAGCGGGAATAAATGTGTGTTGTTTTAAGCCATAGTATTTGGGGTAATTTGTTACAGCAGCCCTAGGAAACCTAATAGAGTATGATTGTCTTACTTTCTGTTTCTTAGAGAAGGAAACCCCAATATATAGGTTTAATATGGTTTTATTCCTCTATGAGACGTGAATCAGTTTTGTTTCTAGTTTGGCAATCATCTCTGCATTCCTTTTTTGTATTTCTACCAACTAAAAAGACAAAAATAAAACCCTAGTTCCTCCTGTTTTCTTTTGAAACCATTCTATCATGCTATTGGCATTTTCTTAGTTCCATTAAATAAAACTTGACATAGGCCTACATTATGTATGAGAATCATGATTTTAAATCTTAAGAATTACACTGTGATGAAGTACTCACTGATGACTAACAATGATGATGTTAGAGATGGTCATGAGGATGGAAAAGATAAAGATGATGATGATTCCTTGTCTTCCCATCATACAAGCTTTCATATGGGACAGAAGACAGGCATTACTCTTAGGCTCTTGAGCCACCCAGGCAATGGCACATACAACAGGCAATGTGAGACTTTCCTCAAGCCACCAAGGATGATGTGTGGAAATCAAGCTTTCGTGGCCTGGAGAGTATTGTCTCACTGACTTTAGGAAAATATCTTAAGTTCCCACTAGCAGCCTTTAAAACAGCCTTGTCAGGGAATAAACATGCAGACGTAGAGAATGGACTTGTGGACACAGAGCTGGAAGGAGTAGGTGGGACGAACTGAGAGAGTAGCATTGACGTATATACACTACCGTGTGTAAAACAGACAGCTAGTGGGCAGCTGCTACATAGCACTGGGAGCTCAACTCAGTGTTCCGCGATGACCTAGAGGGCGGGAGGGGGAGAAAGCTCAAGAGGGAGGAGATATATTTACATATAGCTGATTCACATTGTTGTACAGCAGAAACTAACACAACATTGTGAAGAACTGTACTCCAATTTAAAAATTTTTTTTTTTAAAAAGCCCTGTCAGAAAGAGGCCCATTCCCATGATGCCCAATCAGGATTTTAGTCAAAGGCTCACTCTCAGATCTGGAACAATCCAAAGAGACTTCAGGGGAACTTAAACTTGATTTTCTGGTGGGTTTTGTGGGAGATAATTCAATGTAAACACTTTCCACACACACAGATGCTCTTTTTTGTGAATGCTGGTGAATACAAATTCTAGTTGAAGCCCATTTTTCCCCTTAGAACACAGAATTCTGAAAACAATGATTTTATCATCCTGATCAGTGAGGAAATGATTCAATTCTCAAAAATTCTCATATTGAGATAAATTTGCCACTATGGAAGAATTTTTATAATTTTTGTGACAAGCTATATGTTTTTATCTCCTGAAAGGAGACAAAAACAAATGAATAGATACAGAAAAAGAACAAACCAATTACTTTATTCTGTGTTCTTTTGACCTCCAAAACCACATCTTGCTAGATCATGATTCTTGGAAAGAAGGAAAGATGCAGGATAATAACCCCAGAAAGAAAGAAGATGATGGCACAAATCTGTTATTTTCGCAGCTGGTCGGTGGTGAGGTTCCTATTCTCTCCTGTTGCCTAGTGGTTTCCTTAACCCTCCTGAAAACAATCTGGACTGATTACCTAAGAAATGGGGATGTCCATCTTCCTCTGTTTCATTTATAAACTAAATGTATGGTTTTCAGTCGTGGATCACCCCATGAAAAGCATCTTGTCCATTTCAAAGCAATTAAGGGTGGTAATTGCTCCAGGGCCATTTTTCCCTCTTCATTTCTCATTGAGAGAGGCCAGCAGTGTGACCCTCCTGCCTGTACCCTCCACCATGTCTCTGAGGGCTCAAGCAGGGAAAGCAACACCCCAGGGACACAGTCCATTTTGACAGCAATTTTCTCACTTATGTTCCCTTGCTGCAGGCTAAATCACCCATCAGATCAATAGTCCCCAAATGACAGTTTCAGAAGTGTGGGATAGAATGTCAGCATCAGGGGTTGGAGCTGAAGGCACTGAGTCGAGGATCAGACACAGAACAAGAGGCCTTGGTTCTGTTTTCAGCTCTCCTGGAAACTTAAGCAGGCCACTTACCCTTCTGCATCCATGTGATCTCATCAGGATCTATTTTGACATTTCTTTTGCTAAAGTCTTGGGATAGAGGTCTTTCCAGAAACACATACATATTTTAATAATCTAAATGAAAAACTTAAAAACTATAATAGATCAAAAAAATGGAACATAATATAGTCATTACAAATAATGTTCATAAAGGATTTTTACTGACAGATAAACGTTTGCAACATAATATTAAGTGAGCAAAGCTAACTTAATATTTGTTTTACATTATGTTCAATATATACTAAGAAGGAAAAACATCAAAGTGTTATCAAGTGGTTGCATCTGGCCAACCACTTTTTCTCTTAACATTTTTCTGAATTTCCTGCAAATAAAATGAACAATTTTATTATTTGCCAAAGAGTTACTGAATACATGTATTTATATGTATGTGAAACAGCTACAGGGGAAATGTCTTACAAGTTGTTCCTCTCTTATCCATCTTGTACTATTTCTTTGTCTTACGTTTCTACCCAAACTGGCAGGTTCAAACTAGGTTCCCGAAAGCGACCTAGTTTGAATGTTACCTGTACAGAAAAACTATACTTTGACTCTTATAGAAATACTAAGAGAGAGGAGATATTCTTTCTATTCTCAAAAAAACCAAAAGAAAGATTTTGACCATCACCATGTGAAAAAACATATCCTCCGCTGGCTTTACATCCAACCCTAGTGACTTTAAACCCTACTTGAAAAGAGACTTTCTATAATTCTAATTTTTTAAATATTTACTTAATTTGGCTGTGCCAGGTCTTAGCTGCAACACAGGAGATCCTCTATCTTAACTGCAGCATGTGAGATCTAGTTTGCTGACCAGGGATCAAATCCAGGCCCCTTGCATTGGGAGCATGGAGTTCTAGCCACCAGACCACCAGGAAAGGTCCTAATTCCAATAATTAAAAGCTTAAAGCAGTGATGTACCTGTTATCTCTAGACACCCTGCTCCTGCTTTATACTTTCCCAAAGTGTCCTCAGTTGGATAGTGGTTGATGGTTAAAACACCATATAGCTAACTGATACCCAAACAACATTCTGTGGCAATGTTATGGAGGATGACCTACCATATTTTACAAGATATGTAACCAAGGAGGCTGGACTTAAGATTCCTGGGTAAACTTTTCAGATCAATTTTACTCGGGTAACAACAAAATTAAATACATTCCTTTATTGACAACCTCCTGAAGGCCATTAATATACTAATGTGTATTGCTCATACAGAGAGTGAATATTATATCTAGCATTTACCCAAAACATGCAACCACAGAAACTTTTTTGCTTCTCCTGAGACTCTAAAGTTCTGAGGGGAACCATTTTGGAAGTACTTCTCTAAAGAGTTGAGTCAGTTTGTGAGGTATGACAAATGAGACCAAAATGGGCCACCCTATGACATACAACTCAATGTACGATACCAATTCATTCTGAATCAAGCCACCTGGCCCACAGCATTCTGTTGAGTGGTCAGTTGTGGGTGGTAAAAGGACAGGCAACAGATCCAGGAGAAAGAAAAGCCTCTGCCTCTCACTGTTTCAGGTATTCACGAGAACTGCTGTTGATGAGGGAACTCAGTGAGCTTAATCTTTGCTGGTCAAACCCTAGAGATTCTATCTTCCATAAGCTATTTTTTAGTGTTGAAGCCTCTTCTCTCCTTAGCTGCAAGAATCATGGCAAAACCACTTGGAACTGAGAATTGCTGGCCACTGAAGAGAATCTGAGACTTGACTATTTTTGTTGGGCTAGTTGAGCAGCTGGGCTGGATGAGGGAATTCATGTTACACCTAAAAGCAGCAGCTGCTTGGTTGCTGCTGATGGCTTGGTCCCTGCTGATGTGGGAATGTAGGTCCAAGATTGCCAGATAGTTTGGATTTTTCAGAAGAAACAGGAAATACAGATTTGCAATAGCTTTGCTGAATCTAATTCATAAAATATAAAACCCATCCACTTTAAGTATCTTCACATAGGATATTCACAGAATTGTGTAACCATCACCACAATCCAATTTTACAGTTTTTTCAATTTTTAAATGTTAGTTCAAACATATTAAAAATGAAGTACAAGACCAAAAAAAAAGTACATCTATTATCCCTGTTCAGCATGTAGGCTACTAATCAAAATGGCTTCTTTCATAGACAAAAAGGGGGGAAATCACCACATACCTCTTTCTAACATTGTAACCAGTAGGATTGAGCTGGTACCCAAGAAATAAACAGGACTGACTGACTAATAGTCTAGTTAGAAACCTATTTATTGCGTATTTTTGGACATTTTATATACATGTAGCAAAGAAATACATTGGAATAGCTCAATTTTATGGGCTATCTGTAAGGAATTTTAAGCAATAAAACACAACAACAAAAAAGTCATCCTTTGAGGTTGGGAACTAAGTTCAATTTGTCTAGACATAATATGTCATGCCCAACACGAAGCCGGTACAGAGATGGTACTTATTAGATTGTGCTATAACTCTGTGCTCAATAATTTGTACATAAGAGTTTGATGATTTTCCTTTCACTAATGACCACTTATCTTTCAAGAGGAATATAAGAGGGGATAGTCTGAGACTAGATAATAAACAAAAGAAAATTCTTAAGACTCTATGATTCTATTCCTTAAGAACATTTCCAAAATAATGCATTTGAGAATTAATATAAAATAAATGAGGCTTCCCTGATAGCTCAGCTGGTAAAGAATCCACCTGAAATGCAGGAGACCCCAGTTTGATTCCTGGGTAGGGAAGATTCCCTGGAGAAGGGATAGGCTACCCACTCCTGTATTCGTGAGCTTCCCTGGTGGTTCAGACAGTAAAGAATCCACCTGCAATGCTGTTCGATCCCCAGGTTGGGAAGATCCCCTGGAGGAGGAAATAGCAAACCACTCTAGTATTCTTGCCTGGAGAATCCCCATGAACAGAGGAGCCTGGAGGGCTACAGTCCATGGGGTTGTAAAAATTCTGACACAACTGAGCAACTAAACACAGCACATAAAATATATGAAAACCTGCTTCACTTATATCAATTCTCTACTAAGCAATACCCCAGCACTTTGAATGTCACTAAGTCACCCTGTCAATAAGAACTCACTATACAAACATAGGGTGCAGAGGCATAATAAAGCCCTTGAAGCTAGGAAGTCACATCTAGGAGACAGGAACTGAATAATCTTCTCTTGCTTATCAGACCAGCAAACTGGCCTGTTATGGCCCAGGGTGATCCAGGACTGTTCTCTTCTAGGTCAGCAGAGCCTTAAGACTAGGTCAGAGGTCAGACCCAGTTCAAAGCATTCACAGAAGTGGGATTGATAACTACTCTGGGTCATATCTAAAGTGACCAACAGCCCGTTAAGTAATAGGACCCTCAACTTAACCTCAAATGAACATACACATTCAAGGGATATGCAGAGCAAGCATTTGCCCCATTCCATTAAAAAAAGATCTCAGTTTATCAGTCCAGACTTGATGGCATTTCCAAGACAGAGTTAAAACCAAAACAACCTAATAGAATCAGAGGATTGAGGGTTGGCTGAACAAGATTTTAAAAGCCTGGTAAGAAAGGATAAAGAACAAAGAAGAAACTAGCATTCTCATCTTAGACATTTAACTGTTAAATCCAGCAATAAGATCGTATCAAAAACACTTGCAGAGCTGAATGTATCTGAGTACATAATCTATGAATTTTTAACATTAAGGCCAAGCTAGCAACCTTTGCAAAATGTCAAGAGCTTAAGATTAAACTCCCCTACGGACACTTGGACTTAGGTCACTGAGAGGAAGGTAATCAATTTCCAAAAGAAAGAAAACATTAAGAACAGCTATTTCCTCCGATAAGGAAAGCAGGTATTGAAATTATCAATCAAATTGGCAGGTATTAATATATATTTATGCCACAAAAGAATTCTTAGTTATATCATAGGATTTATAAGAAAAGTGCCTTTTAAAATTTACAGGGAATTCCCTGGCAGTCCAGCGGTTAGGACTTGGCACTTTCACTGCTGTGGCCTGGATTCAGTCCCTTGTCAGAGAACTAAGATCCCACAAGCCATACAGTGTGGCCAAAAAAAAAAAAAGAAAGAAAATTTTACATGCAAAAAAATTGAATTGCATTTCAGAGAGAACTCTGTATTCTATATCCTATAAATATAAATAATCCATAAATAAGTATACATATAAATATATATGTATATTTATAAAGATAAATACATCTATAAATATATAAATAGTGCATAAGTGTATTTATGTAGTCAGATATATTCTCATTATCTAACACAGTAGTTTTTTCCCAGATATTTCCCCACACACTGGACATAGCTATGGACATCTGGAATTAAAGAGAGCAAAACCTCTCACTCATTTTTGTTTTTCAGCTTTTCCTTTGAAAGCTATATACACCTAATGTAGAAAGCTCAGTTTCTCAGCCAGTAAACCACCAGCTACTAGCCAATGAATACCTAATTCAGCATCTTTGACCAAGCTAGTTTTTACTATCTTGTTCTCTCCACGACTTCAAAGTCTGACCAACAGAAAAAAGAAAGACAATTGGCTGATGCTTCTAGTCATCAACATGCATTCTCCATTCCCTATCATCAAGACATTAAGAACTTTGACAAATTAAAGGATTTGAGAAATCAAAAGGAAATTCCTAACCTGAAATAGATGGGGATCATCTCTTGTTTTGATCTGGTATTTTGTGAGATGGCTTCTTCTTTCTGCCCACCTTACACTGGATCATCATCAGTCCCCTGCAACTTGAAGGCCAGAGAGTTATTAGAAGTTTAATTTCATTTTATCCCCTAAGCCCTTTTCTTACCATGACACTCACACTGACAGTTTAAAGAAACCTAGTTTTGTGCAAAATTCTTTCCGGGGCAGAATTATCCACAGTTCTTAACTGAAAAGTGAATTTTATGACAATTTCTGATCATAAAAGTCTGCCAGGGTTAAAACTGGCAGCAAGAAATACTATTAGTGAGAAATATTTGAATCAGTTCTATTGAGATGGATGAAACTGGAGCCCATTATACAGAGTGAAGTAAGCCAGAAAGAAAAACACCAATTCAGTATACTAATGCATATATATGGAATTTGAAAGATGGTAACGATAACCCCATATGAGAGACAGAATAAGAGACACAGATGCATAGAACAGTCTTATGGACTCTGAGGGAGAAGGTGAGGGTGGGACGTTCTGGGAAAATAGCATTGAAACGTGTATATTATCATATGTGAAACAGAACACCATTCCAGGTTCGATGCATGAGACAAATGCTGAGGGCTGGGGCAATGGGATGACCCAGAGAGATGGGATGGGGGGGAGGGAGGTGGGAGGGGGGTTCAGGATGGGGAACACATGTAAACCCATGGCTGAGTCATGTCAATGTATGGCAAAAACCACTACAATATTGTAAAGTAATTAGCCCCCAACTAAAATAAATAAATTTATTAAAAAAAAAAAAAGAAATACTATTAGTGAGAAATAAATTAAGACAGCACAATTGCTCCAGTCCTACAATCTTTTGGTGCTCACTTATTTTCAGGATAATTTCACTTGCCCATTCCATAGATGTTTTGATTCTTAAGACCCAAAGGGGAGAAAAATGGAAACTGAGACTCGAATCTACTCAGTAATTTCCATCGATTTTAGTCCTAAAAATATCATCATTTGTCAAATAGCTCTTCCAGAGCTACTGCTGTACTTTCTGAATTGATGTGATGGATTGGTATTATATTTCTAACATACTGATTTATTTCAATTATTTTTCTTTTATTTTCTTCCAAACTGTTCTAACCACAAATAGATACAAATAAGAGAGTATTAATATTCAAATTCACGTGAGAGCTTGATGTTCAAAAAGAGAAGCCAAAGTGAGAAGACCTGAGACCTTTACCCTTTCTCAGATGATTTGGGAAAGTGTTAGAAATGAAGAATCACAAGCCCCACCCTCCCCAGGCCTACCAAATAGGAATCTGCACTGTACCAGCTCCCCAGAATTCCCCCAACTGATTCAAATACACATAAAAATGTGGGAAGTACTGCTCTAAGTCACTTAATTGATACATGCTCTTTGTCATAATGCATAGTTTTTAATATTTAAAGTCAGTAAGGAATATGCATTGTTTTCATAGTCATGATGTTGGCTTACATAAAATCAAAGATTTTTATACTTGAAAAAACTTAGAGACTATCAAGTCTAGATAAGGGGCTTTCCAAGTGGCACTAGTGGTAAAGAATCTGCCTGCCAGTGCAGAACATGCAAGAGTCAATGTTTAAATCCCTGGGTTGGGAAAATCCCCCGGAGAAGGAAATGGCAACCCACTTCAGTATTCTTGCCTGAAGAATCCCATGGACAGAGGAGCCTGGCAGGCTACAGTCCATAGGGTCAGGCACACACATACAAGTCTAGATATCTATTCATGGAAAAACAAAATAAAATTTAATCGAGGTCCAGAGTGGGCAAGTGGTTTGCTAACAGCAACACAGCATTTAATTGATAAAGCAAGGACATGAAGCCAGGCCCACTGATACACAATCTGGTACTATTTCTACCACCATGCTGTTTCCCACCAAGCAGACCAAACGTGGGCATTTATGCTGGTGCTGCTAAGTCACTTCAGTCATGTCCAACTCTTTGCAACCAGAGATCCAACCTGGGTCTCTTACATCTCCTGCATTGCCAGGTAGGTTCTTTACCACTAGCGCCCTGTAGGAAGCCCATGGACTTTTATAACAAGAGCCAAAAAAAGGGCTGTATTGATCAATTCCTTACTACATGTCAATCCGTTTCTTGCCCAACATGTATATTCTCATTTAATCTTGACAATAAGAGTATAGTACAGATAAAATTATCACTTTTATTTTACAAATGAAAATACCGAAGCTCAGGGAGAGTGAGTTATGGGTCTAAGACCACACATTTACAAATGGTGAGTTAACTTCAAGAAGACAGACTGGTATCCTCTGGTCACCATGTCATTAATGTCACACTATTTATGATGAAAATATTCATTCTACATTCATTTTTAATCCATAATAGCCAACACACTTGCTAATAGAATTTATCATAATTTACTCTAAACAAGTGTGCAGTTACACCCACAAGTAACATGGTCTTATTGCGCTTGATTCCATTGAGATTTTTTCCAAAGAAAAACAACAGAGAATTTAAACTCAGGTAAATTACAGTGGTCTCACCTTATCCTTGGAGTGTATATTCCAAGACCCCCAGTAGATGCCCAAAACCACAGATAGTGCTGTGTCTTTTCCTATACATATGTATCTATGATAAAGTTTAATTTATAAACTAGATTTTAAATACATATACACATAAATATAATATATTAAAATATATAATATATAAATATGTAAACTTGAGATTAATAGCAACTAAGATAAAATCAACCAATCATAACATATATTGCAAATGTAGCTTATTTTTCTCTCTCTCAAAATATTGTACTTAACTCACCATTCTTCCTGTGATAATGTGAGATAAAATGCCTACATGATGAGATGAAGGAAGGTGAATGGTGTAGGCACTGTGATGCAGCATTAGGATACAACTGACCTTCCAATGATATGTTAGAAGGAAGGTTATCTGCTTGGAGTGGTCCTGGATCACTGACCCAGCAACTTAAAACTAATGAATTACTTATTTCTAGAACTTTCTATTTAATATTTTTTGACCATGGATGGCCACAGATAACTAAAATCATAGAAAGTGAAGTCATCAATAGAGGAGATTGTGGTACCTTTGTGTAGATTTTTTTTTTTTCAGGAACACATTACTTCACATTTCTAAGCAAAAGAATCACAGCAGCATCATACAAACTGTTTGTGACCCTAGCAGACAACCATGACAGTTTTATAAAGCACTGATTCTCACTGTTTAACTTATATAAATAAGAATGGCCAATATCTTTGCAATGCCAGATTTATTTTCTTGAAAATATCACTTCACACTCATTTTAAGACTCAGATAAAATGAGCCACAAGAAGTTCATGCAAGGGTTGTTCTTGTTGTTCAGAATGCAGCACACCAGGCTTCCCTATCCTTCACTATCTCCAGGAGTTTGCCCAAACTAATGTCCTTTGAGTCAGTGATGTCATCCAACCATCTCACCCTCTATCACCCCCTTATCCTCCTGCCCTCAATCTTTCCCAACATCAGGGTCTTTTCCAATGAGTCAGCTCTTCTCATCAAGTGACCAAAGTATTGGACTTCAGCTTCAGCATCGGCCCTTCCAATGAATATTTAGGGTTGATTTCATTTAGTATTGACTGGTTTGATCTCCTTACTGTCCAAGAGACTCTCAAGAGTCTTCTCCAGCACCACAGTTTGAAAACATCAATTCTTCAGTGCTCAGCCTTTATAGTTCAACTGTCATGTCTATACATGACTACTGGAAAAACCATAGCTTTGACTATACAGAACTTTGTCAGCAAAGTGATGTCTCTGCTTTTTAATATGCTGTCTGGGTTGGTGATAGCTTTCCTTCCAAGGGCAAGTGTCTTTTAAATTTCATGACTGGAGCACCATCCACAGTGATTTTGGAGCCCAAGAAAATAAAATCTGCCACTGTTTCCACTTACTCCCCATCTATTTGCCATAAAGTGATGGGACTGGATGCCGTGATTTTAGTTTTTTGAACACTGAGTTTTAAGCCAGCTTTTTCACTATCCTCTCTCACCCTTATCAAGAAGTTATTTAGTTCCTCTTCACTTTTTGCCATTAGACTGCTATCATCTGCATATCTGAGGCTGTAGATATTTCTCCCGAAAATCGTGAGTCATCCATCCTGGCATTTCACATGATGTACTCTGCATAGAAATTAAATAAGTAAGGTGACAATATACAGCCTTGTTGTACTCCCTTTCCCAATTTTTAACCAGTCCATTGTTCCATGTCCGGTTCTAACTGTTGCTTCTTGACCTGCATACAGGTTTCTCAAGAGGTAGATAAGGTGGTCTGGCATTTCCATCTGTAAGAATTTTCTAGTTTGTTGTGATCCACACAGTCAAAGACTTTAGTGTAGTCAATGGAGCAGAAGTAGATGTTCATCTGGAATTCCCTTGCTTTTCCTATGATCCAACAGATGTTGGCAATTTGATCTCTGGTTCCTCTGCTTTTTCTAAATCCAGCTTGTATATCTGGAAGTTCTCAGTTCACACACTGTTGAAGTCTAGCCTGAAGGATTTTGAGCATGACCTTGCTAGCATGTGAAATGAATACAATTGTGTGGTAGTTTGAACATTCTTTGGTATTGCCTTTCTTTGGGATTGGGAGGAAAATTGACCTTTTCCAGTCCTGTGGCCAACGCTGAGTTTTTCAAATTTGCTGACATATTGAGTAAAGCACTTTAACAGCATCATCTTTTAGGATTTGAAATAACTCATCTGGAATTCCATCACTTCCACTATTATTCGTAGTAATGCTTCCTAAGGTCCACTTGACTTCACACGCCAGGATTCTGGTTCTAGGTGAGTGACCACAGCATCATGGTTATCCCGATCATTAAGACCTTTTTTGTTTAGTTCTTCTGTGTATTCTTGCCACCTCTTCTTAATCTTTTCAGCTTCATGCAAAGGAGAATGTGATAACTCCTGTTGGGAATAAGGAACAAAGAATAATGATCCTGAATCAGGTAATTCACAAGGATTCACTCTCCTCAACATTAAGAAACATAGTACTAGTGGCCTAGATATAAGAGGTAAAAAGATGGTTTCGCATCCAAGATTTTGGCACTGACTTCCACTCCTTCATAAAGACTGTTCATCAACTCTCTAGCACTTTCATGAATCATTCCATTATCTAAACTTCTAGTTTACCAAGCCATGAGTATATCTGTTGCCTCTAAAATTTGGATTTTTGCACAAAAAGAAAGAGTATGTTACAAAGTAATGATGTCTCATACAATGTTCCAGAATTCATCATAAACATTTATGTGTGTACCATATACAAAAGTTCTGTGATAGCATTAACAATAATTATGACTAAAAGTGCCTGAAAAAGGAGGGGGTTGGGGAAATTTAGGAGAAAACAACCATACACTCTGTATGTGACACTGGACCTTTTTTTTTTTTTTTGACACTGGACCTTTTTAAAGGCCCTAACTGTTCCCCAGATCCCTTCTCTGTAATCACTGTTGGAATAGTCCTAGCTCCAAGAGACTCTTAGAGCATATAATTATTGAATAGCTCCAATGCTTAAAAACATTTTGACTTACCATTTGAGAAATCCTTTTCATGGGACATGAGACTTCTGTAGCAAACAATTGTTTCTTCTTATGGAAAGCAATGATTGTCATCTAGTCTTAAAAGTAGTGAAGTCTCTCAGTCGTCTCCGATTCTTTGCGACCCCATGGACTGTAGCCTACCAGGCTCCTCCGTCCATGGGACTTCCCAGGCAAGAGTACTGGAGTAGGTTGCCATTTCCTTATCCAGGGGATCTTCCTGACCCAGGGACTGAACCCGGATCTCCTGCATTATAGGAAGACGCTTTACCATCTGAGCCACCAGGGAAGCCCATCTAGTCTTAAATGAGGTATCAAAAATGCAAGTGCCCCTTCACAGAGGATAGACCACATATCTGCAAAAAAACGGAAAGAAATGCATTCTGTCTGCAAATTCTCTGCATAACCCCCCTCCTTTTTCATAGAAATTATGTGTGTTCTACTTTCTTCTTTAAAAATTTTTATTTTGTATTGGGGTATAGCTGATAACAATGTTGTGATAATTTCAGGTGAACAGCAAAGGGACTCAGCCATACATATAGAGGGCTATCCTTCCATATTCCTGCAAGAGAACAGAGAGAAAAGTATACCATAGTTTCCCAAATGGGAATTGTGTTTGACGTCATTATGCACACACAATTTCCACCCTGAGTGAAACAATATGAGAGCTCAGTACCTTCCACACTCACTCCAACCCCTGAAATGATTAATAGTGTTGGATAGAGGGATCCTTGCCCCTCTGCCTGTCTTGAGTTCTTGTGGTTTAACTAATACTAAAATTGACACAAGACAGATTAACAGGAGAAAAAGAAACACATTTAATTTTTGCACACAGAGGTCTCATAGAAAGGGACCTAAGAATGGCTCTTACAATTTTTACACAAAGAAATAATAAATTTGTAAATAATTTACAGAAAAAAAAATCTTGTTTGAGTGCTTAATTGTTAAGAAATTTAAGTGGGAGTTTGGGCTTGGGTAGTAAATTAGTAAAGAAGTAACAAGGTTTACTTCTCAGCCCTGAATTCCCTGCATCTGTTGATAATGGTGCCTTTCTATCTCCAGGTACAGGAAGGGCCCCTTTCATATGGCAGGTTTATTTCCTGCTTTCAGTGAGACAGAGAGGAATGTGTCTCTCTTCAATTGGCTGTTTCCTAAGTAACTAAATCAAAGTAATCAGTATGCTATTGAGACATACTTTGGGGTGACCTGTCCCAGGCCCCAGTGCTGATCAGTGGTAACCAGGGTGGGAGGCAGTTTGCTTCACATGGTCATTCAGAGACCTAGACTGATGGAGGAGTCATCATCTTGAACCACACCAGCCAGAAAATATAATCTGATCATCACGGTGGAGAAGATGGTATTGGAGGGTCTCAGATCAGGCATGAAATACCAGCCTGGAAATGACACACACCCTTCCTCTGCTGGTTCATTGACCAGAACTGTGGATTTCACAGCTGCTAAGAAGCTGAAAAACACAGTCCTCCAAGTTCTTGGAAAAAGACAACTGAATATTGGTGAGCTCTGGTAATGACTGCTTCAGGTCTCTTTGGTATCTTACCTTCTTCAAATTAAGCATCCATAATTCCATGAACTGATCTTTATGTGATATGGTTTCCATAGCCCTCATCTTTCTGATTGCCAATTGGTCATCTCTACTTTTACAAGTTCTCAACCTGCACCTAAAAATCATAAACTCCCACAAATTATATGTGATTTTTGTGATTATGTTTATACTCTTTGGATAAAGGATGCAGCCTTCAAAAGGGTCAGCCCAAGAAAAGGGAGCTCTAAGGGATTAACCTGAGAACATTTAGGAACCCTCACTTCAGCTGCCTTTAAGGGCCTTCATTACTGCCTTTCAAGGGCCATGCTTACGGATGCAATAGCTTAGCAATGGTCTGACTCTTGGTGAATACCATTATGCCTATTATATCATTGGTGAATACTATCATTCTGTTATATCTTCTGATTGGAACATAAATACATCACCTCTCATGAAAATGGCCTAAGATTGCACTTAACTTTTTGACAGAATACTGTATTACATGGATATTATGGACTGTTAAAACACCCAAATATGTACCAATTAAACTGCTGTCAAGTGATATATCACTAATCCTGACACCACCCTTATAGCAGAAAGTGAAGAAGAACTTAAGAGATTCTTGATAAAAGTGAAAGAGGAGAGTGAAACTTTGGCTTAAAGCTCAACATTCAGAAAACTGAGATCAAGGCATCCAGTCCCATCACTTCATGGCAAATAGATAGGGGAACAGTGGAAACAGTGGCTGAATTTATTTTGGGGGGGCTTCAAAATCACTGCAGATGGTGATTGCAGCCATGAAATTAAAAGATGCTTACTCCTTGGAAGGAAAGTTATGACCAACCTAGACAGCATATTAAAAAGCAGAGACATTACTTTGCCAACAGGGGTTCGTCTAGTCAAGGCTATGGTTTTTCCAGTAGAAAGCTGAGCGCCAAAGAACTGATGCTTTTGAACTGTGGTGTTGGAGAAGACTCTTGAGAGTCCCTTGGACTGCAAGGACATCCAACCAGTCCATCCTAAAGGAGATCAGTCCTGGGTGTTCACTGGAAAGACTGATGTTGAAGCTGAAACTCCAGTACTTTGGCATCTGATGCGAAGAGCTGACTCATTGGAAAAGCCCCTGATGCTGGGAAAGATTGAGGGCAAGAGGAGAAGGGGACGATAGAGGATGAGATGGTTAGATGACATCACCGACTCGATGGCCATGAGTTTGGGTCAACTCTGGGAGTTGGTGATGGACAGGGAGGCCTGGCATGCTGTGGTTCATGGGGTCGCAAAGAGTCGGACATGACTGAGCGACTGAACTGAACTGAACTGAGCTTGTACAAGTTCTTTGCAATTGTTTTCGTTACTTCTCCTTTCTCTATTCTCATGTTAATTCAACTCTTTGGACTAAAGGTTCGTTTCTGTATAAATGGCCTTGAATCTTAATTATGTCATTAAACATATTACATGTTCTTTACTCCTATATTTTTATTTTCTGATTGCCATCTATTATATGGATTTATCCAAGTAAACTGCATAAAACACTGGGCAGTTCAGTGCCAAGGACTAAGCTGTAGAGCATACCGCATGAGAACTCTCTCCAGGATGACACAACTCTGGCCACCCACACTCTGGATTGTCACCCTTTTCTGCATCTATTCCCAGGTTTGTCAGTTTTTGTAAATGTGTTTACCTGGCTATCATGGTTCATGTCCCCTGCCTTTTCATAAATGAGCAGGTTTCTGGTCTCATGCACATTCTTGGTGATACCTTCAGTCCAGTTGATCTGTGTGTATTTGTTTTCTCAAATTTTCTTGATCTAAAATGTAGTTTTTAGGTGTGTTTTTTAACATTAATATTTTGATCACAACTCTTACAGCAGATCTGAATTCAGGCAAATCACTTAATGACTCTGGGAAATATTTTTTTCATAAATAAAGAAATGGTTGGACCCAAAACCTTACAGTCCATTGTAACTCTAGAAGTGTAAGATTCTCTGAATTTTGCTAGACACTTTCATCTGAAGAGCAAAAAACTTCCCAGATATAATTGAACCAATGCTGTGATGACAAAAACACTGAAGCATGAAGGGGTTTTCCAAATTGTTTTACACAGTCTATTATGGAACAGGGAAGAATCCCACTCTATCACTATTCCCTCTAGAAAGATAGCATTTTCCTCTCCTGCCAGACATTACAATCGTCCATGTGCCACCTAACAGTATTAACTGTTTAACCTTGGCTAATGCCACCTATCAATTCACATTACTTTGGCTTGTTAGCTTCAAAAAACCTCACAAGGTTAACTGTGTGATAATTCAATGACATTTATCTAAGGATCAAAATATTATGAGATCACAGTAGAGAAAGTAATACAGATGCCATACACTTGTGATAGCTATTCAGAAAAAATGGAAAATTTATGACTGTATTGCTCTGCCTATCCTTGTGTGAAATATTTATCCTAGACAACCACTATTCTTGGACTAATGCCGTTTAATCTTATTTAAAAGGGTTGGCAGTCATGCCCTTCCTCCCTTACTAGGGTCCTGCCTGATAATCACACAATATTCCAGAAGCACTTCCTATATTAAGTCACCAGACGACACTTTACGGGTTTCAGTGAGCTCCATTCCTTTCAATATGAGAGGACATCGGTTTACTTTATAAAGAAAAAAAAAAAAAAGTAGCATATACTCTGGAACTCAAATGAGTAGAGAGCTTAAATGCATTTCAATACACTACATTTTAATACATTACAATAGCTTAATGTATTCTTTAAGAAATTTTAAAAATCTATAAATAAACCCTATGCCTGAGATGCCAGGCCAGCCACTGATGCCCCCAGGGAAAATGGGAGTTGCTTTTAGGAAGAAATTAAGCTGATCATTGTTTTTCTGCCTTCTTGCCTCTGTTCACTTTAAACTAACATTCCCTTATAAAGGAATCTTTCACTCAGGGACATCTAAAACATCAAATAATTGTCTTATGCTTTACTGTAAGAATAAATATGCTTGTTGCTGGTCTAAGCTTAAGAGGGCCACAACTTTCTCTGTCTCTAGTGGCAATGAAACCACTTTGAGTACTTTTTAAAGGCTTTCCTCAGGTCTTTCATGAGTGAAAATATGAGCTATGTAAAGACGTCAGTTGTTACAAGGGCTTCTATGAACTACTTATCCAGCAAGAAAAAAATCTTTCTGAAACCAACTACCCCCTTCCAGGGAAATGGACAAACATCCTTTTTCAGCCTGGCAGAAAAAAAGTCCTTAATTATTATTTTTACCAATTGATAAAGCAACAATGGCTTGCCTAGTATAGGTCGTCAAGAAATATCTGTATATATGTTGACTGAAGAGTGTTTGTTCAGTGCTATGCTTCCAGGACCAGAAAAAAACTAATTTAAAAGTATAAGACATAGCATGGGGTTTCAAAAAATTTATAGTACATTTGAGGACAGCAATGACATATTTAATATAACTTGAAATCAATATCAGAAAAATGCACATTTTAAAAGACTTATAGATTTAAAATTCTTTGCAGACTTTGGAAAAGGAAAAACAAATATAAACTAGAATAAACACTAAAAACTCTGTGAAAGAAGTGGATATAGAACTTTTGTTTGTTTCTGCTGGGTGACAACACGAAACAAATAACCAAAATTTTCGATGGCTTACCACACATTTATTTCTGATTCACGTACATGATACCTGGGGTTGGCTTCAGTTCTGTTCCATATCTTCCTTATTCAAGGACTCAGGCTGAAGGACCAGTCTCATTTTAAACTGCTGGGACAGAGAAGTAATAGAAATAATGAAACCACACAATGGCTGCTGAAGCTTCTATTTGGTCACAGCATATATTATTTCCATCCACACTCCACCAGCTAACTAGTCATGTGAACAAGACTGCCATCCGTGGAGAACCAAGTATAGTTTTCCTACTGGGAGGAGCATAGCAAATCACTTAATAACCAATGAGGATATAAAATCCTCTTAGAGTGAAGACAGCATATAATACAACAGTAATACATTACTGTAATATAACAATACAGTAATATAATCTCCAAGAGCTCTACCATAAAGTAGATATGGAATGTGGGTTGGAGATACAAATAGCAGAAATATCTGGATCAAAAGGTATGCCTATATTGATTTTATCTCAGTCTTCCAAAGGGTTTTCCAAAACTGTTAAAATAATTCACATTTCAACAGTGTATGAAAAGGTATTTTCAACCCATATTATCAATTGCTCAATATGCCAGTTGGTAAGATAGGGTAACTCATGTTCCCATTTTCACTCCTCTGGTTATAAGGATGAATATTTGTTCATATATTTTGTGACTATTTTCCCTATTTATATACTTTTAAAACAATAACATTTTAGTATAGAGAGAGAATTTATATAGCTTGTTAAAATTCATCACAATCTGCTCAGATTTGAGGCCTTGACTGAAGTAAAGTGGTTAAGGATTGTTGTTTATGTGGTATCTGTCAGAATTTATTCTGTTTTTTTATAAAACTTTAAAATACCACTCCACACACACTCAACTTACCAGATAACGAAATTGCCTAGAAAGAAAGATCACAGATTTTAAAATGCTGAATTCTGGCCATAAACAGTGTACAGCTAATCATTTACGAGGCTAGTATTTAGCCTACTGCACAAGGTGATCAACATTTCTGTCCTGATTAACTCCTCAAGAATCCTCCAATTCCTTCAGACCAAACTCTACCAAAACATAGATTATTTTTGAAATTCTGTAACATTCACATATTCATCATACACTTTTCTTTACTACTAGATGGAAGGTCTCTGATGGTAAGCTGTGTTCTGTCCTGTTTACCATGAATCACTAATGCCAAGTACAGTGGTCCAAATAGGTGTCCCACGAATTTTTGTTGAGGAAGATAATGAATGAATGTACACAACAGTTCAAGGGAAAACTTTAAATCAATAAAAGTAAAATTGAAAATAAATTTTCATATTGTTTAACCATTCAATGCACCAAAAAGAATACTGAATGGCTTCAGTCAGACTTATGATTTGCTTAAAGATAAAAATATAAACTAGTTTGGATGAAACTTGCATTGGCAGAAGGTTTAAATTTTCATTTCTAACTTAACATACATCAAGAAGTAGCTGAACCAGTTCTAAGTTCATACCAAGTGCCTGCGATAGAGCCCAATGTAAACTTAAATGCTCAGGTTTTACTGACTGAAAAATGAAGCTAACTGAATATTAAGCAAATACTGTATTTTTGCATAATAGAGACATAATATTGAATGACCAGATTCAATTCCATTAAAAAGTATATTGTGTCAGAAGTCTCCTAAGACCATCCCCAGTTTCAAGGATTCACAAGGAAGATGCACAGGACATAACCACATTAACCCTTTTCTAAATGACAATTGAAATTTCCATCAGTATCTGGAATCCTCTTCCTTCACACACTAGATGATGTGTATTGGATTTTCCCACTGTTCCTAAAACTTGTGTCTTGCATGTATTTGAGAATGATTGCCTATTGTGAATAAATGAACAGGGAAGTATTCATACAAAAATGCCTATGACAAAACTGGCTAGCATTAAAATACTGACAAATTTTACACTGAGTTGCAGAAATGTATGGGGCATCAAGAAAGATAAATATTATCATGGCATTAATAGGTATCTCTGAAATATGCACCAATTTAAATTCAATAATATGCAAATGTTTTTTGTTTAAAGTGATACATTTTGTGCTAGATGTTTGAGGAAACATTTAAGAAAATAAATATTTATGTTATGAGCAAGTAAAAAATGCAAAATTTAATTTTTGATTATAAAAGCTAACATGTTGAGCAGATAATTCAGCTTAAATATATTTACTTAACAGATATAACTTATGTTATTACATATATATATATATACTCAGTACATAATTTTGGCATATGAGTTACACATTTTATTATTAATCTTCCTCACTACACCTTCTTTTACAATATCTATTTGTCTTACAAAATTCAAATCTATAATTCCTAAAAGCCTGGGCAACATTTACCTTTGTGCTATCCATACACAAGTAAAAAATAAGCAAATCAATAATATCAGCAAGATTAAAGGTGAGCATCTACCTCCCTAACAGAATATATTGTCTTGTTGGTTTGTTCAGCATTTCCTAAGCAAATACATCAGGACTAGAGAAAAGTACTGAATAAAACAGATTCATCCTGCCGGCAAAGAATCTGCTTGTAAGGCAGAAGACCTGAGCTTGATCCCTGAGTTGGGAAGACCCCCTGGAAATCTTGCTCTAGCATTCTTGTTTTACTGGAGTAATCACTCCAGTATTCTTGCCTGGGAAATCCCATGGACAGAGGAGCCTAGCAGGCTACAGTCTCTGGGGTCACCGAAAGTCGGACACGACTGAGCAACTAACACACATCCCTAAAAGACTTAACCTCTAGGAGAGGAAATAAGCTCTCAAACTATTTACTAAGAGTGATACTGCTTCAACAGAGGTGTAAGCAAGGGATTAAGTAAACTCAGAGAGAAGAGAGGGGCTACAAAATCAGGCAAGGGAAGACTTGTGAAGAGGATAAGACCTCAGACTTGAATTATGTGAAGCTTCAGGGTCAGACAGAGGAAGGACTAGCACATCCAGTACCCAGAGAATACGGCAAGTTTCCTGTGGGCAGGGCTGGTTTGTCCTGCTCCCTGCTCCAGTTCAAGCCCAGGGTCAGGAGCTGGGCACCCCACCAGCTAAACACATGTTCCCTTTCCTCCTCAGGCCCCCAGTGTCCCAACTACCATGGGTCAAGGAAATATTGCTACACAACTATTTTATGTCTGCCAAGCTCCCAAGTGTTTCATGGGTCAGAAACTAGTTTTAATCAGAATTTCTTGGCTTGGAGATTTCAGTACAATGTGCGTATTATTAAGACTCAACTTGGCCCTGCAATAGATGGGGCTCTAACTTCTTGTGGGGCTTGCTTCCACGAGTCAAAATAGTAGTTTTTTTTATTATTCACAGAGTAGTTCCTATACCATGCCTGGGTCTCAGTGAGTATAAAGAATACCATTTAATGGACTTTGACATACTAATCATTGTTATCTATTCTTAGAATAGAAACTCTAGTAAAGATTTGTTAGGATATTTCTGGCTACCATGAGAATTTTAAAGATACAAATCTCCACTTACTTTTAAGAAGTCATAAATCTTCTTTATTAATTTAGCTGCAAAATCCCAGGTGGCTCAGATGGTAAAGAATCTGCTTGCCAATGAGGAGACGCAAGAAACAATGGGTTTAATTCACGAGTCAGGTAGGTTCCCTGGAGTAGGAAATGGCACCCCACTCTAGTCCTCTTGCCTGGAAAATTTCATGGAAAGAGGAGCCTGGCAGGCTACAGTTAGAAATGACTAAGCATACTAACCGCACGTGCACACACACACACACACACACACACACACACACACTCACACATTCCCCCATTAATTAACTTCCACTAACTAATAGAATTTGCTGCACTTGTGCTCTACCTACTCAGAGAGGCTGCTGTGGACATGGTATTACCCAGAAGTGGAGAAATGTTATACTAACAGCTATTATTTTTAAGTATGTAGTAAATACTAGGCATGGAACCAAACACTTCACATGTATTGTTTTCCTGAATCTTCAAAACAACTCTATATTTAGGTTCTTTTAAAATCTTCATCTTACAGAGATTTATTTAACAGATAAGTGAATTGTATAAGGTCACACAAGCTAAGTGTCAGAGCTAAAATTCCAATGTAGATTTGTTTGACTGCTAAGCACAAAAGATTAAATATTGTACTTTATGGCCCTTCACTATGAAGACAGAAAATTACAAAAAATATCTCATAAGGAGAGATAAGTCCTTCTACACTGTGATAATGTTATCTGTATTAGCACAACACCTGGCAAGTATGGATATCCAGTAAATACAGGATGGATAAATAATTTTAATTGTCATCTTAGAGACAAATACTGCATGGTGGCAATATTATGTGGAACCAAAAAAAAAAAAAAAAAGGCAAACTCACAGAACATAGTAGAATTACAATTGCCAGGGGCTAGGGGATGAGGCAAATGGGAAGATGTTGATCAAAAGGTATAAGCTTTCAGTTCTAAGATGAATAAAGTCTGAGAACCTATTTATAAAGTGGTGATCATTGTTGTTAATGCTGTACTGTGTAACTGAAATTTGCTAAGAGTAGAACTTAAGCATTCCTACCCACTCCACAAACAAAAGTAAATATGTGAGGTAATAGACGTGTTAATTCTCTCAATTGTTGGAATTCTTTCACGATGTATTTGTTGTTTAGTCACTAAATTGAACCCAATTCTTTTGAGACCCCATGAACTGTAGCCTGCCAGGCTCCTCTGTCCATGGGATTTCCCAAGCAAGAATCCTGGAGTGGGTTGCCATTTCCTTCTCCAGGGGATCTTCCCAACCCAGGAATCAAACCCGGATCTCCTACATAGGCAGGCAGATTCTTTACCACTGAGCCACCAGGGTATCAAATTATCACTCTGTGCACTTTAAATATATTACAATTTTATTTGGCAACCATACCTCAATAAATCTGAAAAAAACTCTCTTGTAGTCTTGTTCACATTATTAATTTATGTGTATTGTCTATAATACATAGTCATATTGAGTGGAGAAATGAAAACAGAGCTCACAATCCCACTCTGTCCATTTGTTTCATCCTTCATCTTCATTTCAGGGGGTGGAGAAAGTGGAGGGAAAATGATAAGAGGCTGGAAATGATTTGCATCAATTTTGTTGCATTTCATGCCAGTAGATCATTTAATCTAACTCCCCAGAAGCAGTCTCAGTTATTGTTATTTTAAAGAAAAGAGTTGAAACAGAAATCAGAGATGAGAGTATTCCCATCTGGTGCTACTGCTCTCTTTAAACTGAACTGAGATCCTTTTATAAGAACAGTCCCCAGAGCCCTCCTTATGACAAGAATGATGCATATCTTTATTTAAAATGTCATCCCTGCCCCTTCCTCCATGGTAAGAATGAATTTCCTGGATATTCATTACAAAACCTCTGATCAATTTGGTTTGAAACTTTTCACACAAATATGCCCAGATGAATTGTATTTACTGCTCTGAGACAAGAATATTGCTGTTACAGAACTATTTTCTCTAATGAAATTGACATTTTTTTCCCCTGATGATTAATAGCTTCAGGCACCAGAAACAATAAAGAAGAAGATAGCTCTTAATACTCGGCTGGCAAGCCTCTGTTTCAATGGAGGATGCAGGGGAAGAAACTAGGAGCTAGCCTTGGTTCAGAGGTGACCTCTAACTATGAGCCACTCTGCCCAGTGGGAAGAAACCAAAGGCAGAAATGGCACCTTCAGCCAACTCCATCTTTACTGAGTAAAGTTAAAAATTGTGAGGGGGGCAGGGGTACATTTCCAGCAATGAAGAATGAGAGTTGAAAGATGGGGCCATGGAAGAATATTTCCTTCCAAGTCAATAGTATTTTTAAAGTGAGTCTGGAGTAAGTTGTTAAAATCAGAAGTGACTGATGGTATTATTTTCTTAAGATAGTTCATTGCAAGAGTAATTAAAGGCAATTAACTGTCTCCATGATACAGATGAGCACAAGAAATACACCTAAAATTATGCTCATTTTTTATTAAACAATGAGCAGTTTTTGTAGGTGACTGCAAATCATTACAAGGTTTTCTTGAAATTGCAGGAGGCAAGAAGGCAAATATTAACCCAAAGAATTGCATGAAATCTTGCTGTCTCCTCAATCTCCCTCACTGTACGCCATCCTATAGTCTCATAGACAGAAGTATCTCCCTCATCTTCACACTTGGCTCCTCTCCCCAGGTCACTTTAAACCTCATTCATGAACTCAGGACAGCATATTGGTTAAAAGAAGGGTTCAGGAACCAGACTGCCTGGGTTGAATCCTGCCTTGGCTTTTTGCTCTAAACCATTCACTTCACCTCTCTTAGGATGATATCTACTCTAGGACTAAATGAGTTTCTTACATGTAGAGGATTCAGAATAACGCCTGGCACACAGTGACTGTGGTTGCTGCTGCCAGAAGTTTGTCACTGTTGTTGCTGTTATTTAAAATCAGATATGCTCTAAGTCATGGATTTCAAAGTCTTAACCTTCCCCTCCATTTACCTTGAGCTTCTAGTATGTTCTACCTTAGTAGTTTTCAAAGCAGGAGTTCAGGGATAGGGTGCACATGAGCATCCCCTAGAGTACTCCTGCCAAACATTCATTTTTTTATCCTCAGTCCAGACTGTATGAGTCAAATTCTCAAGGAAGAAAAGAATTTCAGGAGGCATTCTCTGGGCCTGCATCTTGGAAAAAAAATCTCTTCTAGTTAACTTCCAGTTAACTATAAATGTGACTTGTAGTCAACTGACAACCCTAAGACTTTGAATAAATAACACTTTCCTTTCCTTTGCAGCTCAGTCGGTAAAGAATCAGGTTCAATACCTGGATCAGGAGGATCCCCTGGAGAAGGAAATGACAAGCCACTCCAGTATTCTTGCCTGGAGAATCCCATGGACAGAGGAGCCTGGCAGGCTACAGTCCATGGTTTCGCAAGAGTCGGACACGACTGAGCAACTAAACCACGAAAATGCAGTTATCATTCTTGCAATTCAGACAAGAGTAAGCATTTTACTCCGTGTATTAGTTGCTAAGGTCCAAGACATAAAATGGCTGTAACTGATGCCCACATACAAGGAAGTTCTTCAGTTAGGTGCCTTACACTTCTGTGTATATATTAAAACAATGACTGATTTTTCTAACTGAATTTCCTCTCATTTAGAATAAATTCTGTTGTGCTTAGAAAAAAAAAAAAAGAAACAGGTTAGCCTCTCATTATAAGAAACCAAGCACAAGTCTCATTTGAAATGCTAATAAGCATCACTATCTCCTCTATGAAATTACCCAAAATGTAACTCATTTCTACCCGCTGTTTTGTTTACTCTGATTCCCACACATCCCTGTTAGAGTAAAGCTTGTTGACTATGTACTATAAACTTTACACACTATAAACTTTTCCTTTGGTGGTCAGGGTTGGCAAACTTAAATACCCATGGGAGCCAAGCCAATCATGGAAATTAGAGAAATGTGTCCCCCAAGTGTGACATAATGAACAGCACATGACCCTCAGCTTCCGTGTCAGAGACACAGGAGGGATTGGCAGGGACTCTGGCACAATGGATAGTGCAGGAAGCATTTGTAGGGCATTATACAGCTCCAATGGAGTAGGAAATGGCAACCCACTCCAGTATTCTTGCCAGGATAATCCCATAGACAAAGGAGCCTGGCAGGCTGCAGCCCATGGGGTCGGAAGGGGTCAGACAAGACTGAAGCGACTGAGCACATACAACTCCAACAATAGAAAAAGATCAATAGTAGGCCCAATATTGCCCAGAAATTCCAATTTTTCAACAGGAACTAGAAATCTGGAATGTTAGATTTCTAACATTCATTCATCTGGAATGAATTTTTGCATTATTAACAACTAAATCAAATTTAATATGTGTGAACAACGTAAATCCAATGGTGCCTATCTGCTGATAAAAATCAGCTTTGGAGCTAGGAATTAAAATCTCTGCTTCCAATGTTCTTGCTCTTCCTAGTAGAATGGGAGATGCTGAGGGTTCCCTGGATGCCTTCCTCACAACACTCCTCACACTACACATCATTGTTTAGTATGTACCTTGTCCCTGCTAAGCTGTAAACTCCATGAGAAAACACAACTTCTACCTTGTCCTCCAGGCACAGAAAGTGTGCTTGATAAATATCTGTGGACTGTGATTGAAGGCAGGGTCTCACCTCTAGCTCCTTTGTTAACTCAAAAGTGCCCGACATCATGTTCGGCTTATAGTGACACTATAAGGGTATAGATGGTTAATTGTCCCACCTAGCTAATGTCCAGATTGAATGTACCTGGAACAGTAACCAACAACATCCATTGAAGATTATAATACAAACTTTCAAATACAAAAGCAAACCAGAAACTAGGGGAATTTGAACAAATCCTTGGAAAATAAGGTCAAAGTTAATCTACTTTAGGTTTGAGTTTCCTTGATATACCAGAATATCTTGGGCAGTCCTGTCCCTGCATAAAGACCTTTCAGTCAGTTCAGTTCAGTCACTCAGTCATGTCCGACTCTTTGCAACCCCATGGACTGCAGCATGCCAGGCCTCCCTGTCCACCACCAACTCCCAGAGTTTACTCAAACCCATGTCCGTTGAGTCGGTGATGCCATCCAACCATCTCTTCCTCTGTCGTCCCCTTCTCCTCATGCTTTCAAGCTTTCCCAGCATCAGGGTCTTTAAAAAAGACCTTGCCATTTTCTATATGACAGTCTATCCTTCATCTGGAAATTAGATCTGTCATCAAGAGAATACACTACCATACAGCTTACATGGTTTTATATATTATATCTTTATTATACATATATTATATTGTATCTTTTGTATATATATCTCTTTCCTAAGAGATAATATACATAAATTAAAAGAATAAAATTAAATGATAAAAAGTTTTTCATTCTTTATATCATTATAATTTTTTGCATTTTTGCTGCTTCGCAAAATTCTATTAAGCCTGCCTCTCAGTGCATGAAATGAAGAAGTTGTAACTGAATGCCAGTCTTCTCTTGTACAAAACAGGGAGCCAGGTAAATCCTTGGCCCCAGGGAAGCAGCGACCAGGTTATAAAAAGTTAAGATTAGGGGTAAAAGGAGAATGGATGAGGATAAGTTTGCCTTTTAAAAGACTGTGTTGCACAACTGAAACTAATATTCTAAACAAACTATGTATCAATTTTTAAAAAAAGAGACTCCACAGAATAAAACCTCACAGTTAGAGACTTGACAAAGCGATTGAGTTTATACGTGATTACTGGTTAATATTGAAAACCTCTTTTTGATTGATGTCTCCCTTAGAGTGTTAATTTACAGAAAGTACTATTATTTAATTTGGGACTTGACAAGAAAAAGAAGGAGGTTTTCTCTTCTGATACATATTCAAGGATTTTCCTAAAGCTTTTTCATTTCCTCTGGCCATAGAGACCCAAGATGATGCTGCTGCTGATGATGATGACAACAGCAACAAACTTTATTTAGAATTTATTTAGAATTCACTGGGATTTCCCTGGTGGGCCAGTGGTTAAGACTTTGCCTTCCAATGCAGGGGGTGTGGATTTGAGGCTTGGTCAGGGAGGACTCCACATGCCTTTCAGTCTAAAAACCAAAATATAAAACGGGAGCAATATTGTGACAAAATCAATGAAGGTTTTAAACATGGTCCACATCAAAAAAAAAAAATCTTTTTAAAGAAAACGAACTTACTATGTCATTTAATTTTCACAACCCCTCTGTGAGATGGTATCAAACCTAGTTGACCTGTGCTCATAACCAGTTGACTCTACTGTAGTTTCCCTGTGTGAACGAAAGGAAACAACTCTGTTAGGAATCTGCTTGAAGGACAGGGTCAACATCCATGTTGCCCCATATCCATGGGGGATATTGCAATGTCAATATGTAATTCAACCTATTTTACAGAAATATTTTTATATACCTATTTGTTTTTTCACTGGAGATACGTCATTGGTGTCAAATACTGAATTTAGACCTTTGCTAACAAGGAGAATACATACCTTTGAAAGAAAGCATGTTTTCCTCAATTCTGTATTTCTGCAATCCCCTTGAGCATTGTAGGAAACTCGCTGTAAATATTAGGTCTTATATTAGTTTTCTATTCCTGTGTAAAAAAAATTACAAATTAAATATAACATTAAATATAAATAATTAAATTTAAATATAATTAAATTAAATTTAAATATAATCATTATGGATTAAAAATATAACAGATTAAAGAAACAAAAACAGCTCACAGTTCTGCAGATCAGAAGTACAGCACCGTTAGACTAGATTCTCTGCTCTCAGTCATGTAGCTCAAACCAAGGTGTCCCAGAGCTACATCCCTTCCCGGATACTCTGGAGAAGAATCTGCTTCCAGGTTTGTCCAGGTTGGTGGCAGAATTCAGTTCCTAGCGGTGCTAGGACTGAGGTCCTTGTTTTCTTACAAACTATCAGATGGAAGCCACTCTCAGTTCGCAGAGGCTGCCCACACTCCTCTCGTGTAGCCCTTTCCATCTTCTGTCAACAACCCCAAGTCAAAGCTTTCTTGGGTTTGGAATCTCTCTGACTTTCCCTTCTTTTAAAGAACCTGTGTGATTCAAACAGGTCCAACTGGATTATCTTCCTATTTTGAGGTTAAACAGTTTGGGACTATAATTACATTTGTAAAATCTCTTCACAGCAGCACTTAGGTTAGGGGTTGATTGATGAACCAGGTGACGGGAATCCTTGGGAGGCGAGAGGAGCAGAGAAGAGGCATCTTTAGGATACCATCTACCATAGGACTGTTTGCTAATTTTCTGAAGCTAAACTTCTTGGCAGCAAGATGCTGTTCTGCTGAATCTGGGCACAAGGTTTTTTTTTTTACCAGAATGAGCCTTTGGATTCCTAACCAGGGATACTTAAAATCAGCAACTGCCCCACTTCACCCCTCTATCCCCTCCTGGTATTTCCTTCCTCCAAGCTGTACCTAGAGATGGGGCTAGAGACCTAGAGATGGAGCTCTGTGAGATTAATAGATGAGTTGTGCCTAAAAGTGAAACAAGTGAGCTAGGGAATGGAAGGCAAGGAGTCTCAGCTCCAACTTATCCCATCTCCCCATCACTACCTTCACATCCTGTATACCTTGGGACCACTTTCTTCTCTTTCAGGGCAGTTTGGTGCCTCTGATCAATTTCTACCTTCCCTTCTCATCCTCAGTTTTCCCCAGTATTTTTTGCCCTGATTAGCACCCAACTTTCTAATTACCTTACAACTGCACAAGAATACATGGGGAGAGAGAAATTTTCTTCCTATGGATCTTTGCACACTCTTTATACTTCTTTTAGATTCTATGTACATGGGTAATAACATAGTGGGTCTGTAGGTGGTGGTGGAGGAGCAGATTAATTTACACATCAAAGTGAGACTCCAGGCATCCTGGGCTTCTTAAACCTCAAGTTAGAGCAGAGGAACCTAAAATGAACAGCAGGTCTGGGTCCTGCAGAAGGAACAGGGAAATAAATGAAAGAAGGGTTGAGAAAGCTGGAAGTAGGAATGGGGAATTTGCAGGTGATGAGAGAAGCGGGAACCAATGATTTCCTTCCTTTGTCATCACTGTTTTATCCCTTGACACAGGGCCAGCCCTGTACTGAGAAATAGGAACTGGGAAGGCAGGCAGGAGTTTTGTTTTCAGGCAACATTAATGCAACAACTGGTATTTCCATGAGGAAGCAGGCTAGTGTTAGCACATTCTTTACCCTTCAGCTGTTAGGAATTTCATATCTAAGACTCATCTAGGTCAGGGACTGCTATGTCAGCCTGACCTCATTTAATCCCAAATCAACTCCATATTCAAAGCAGTATCTGCAAATAGGTTCTGCAGTGTGATGAAGAAGAATTCCTTTGAGGACCTGAATGTTATCTTTATTTTTAATTGACATAATTTTTTATATGAGGTCCTAGTGCTAGAGTAGTAGCTTATATGTTCTAATCACAAATATGGGAGGGATGAAAAAAGTGAAAGCCTTAGTTACAGAGGTCACATCTTGAGAGGGCAAACAAGACTACCAGACACACAAAGCTACCAGAACATAGGTGTTCTATATATCCTTACTTTCAAAGATTTAACCCCTGTCCAGTAAATCTGATGCAGTAATGCTCCAGAAGTCTTTCATCAACCCTCAATTTCTAAAGGACCTAAAAGATAGCACCGCTTTGGACTCCCTGCAGCATCTTACTGCAACCTAAAACTCGGTATTAGGTTTCAACTTCCCAAAAAGACCTAACTCTTTTAGCTGTAGCAAGTTCATTTGTTCTCCCTCTGGAACTGACACACCAGAAACCAAAGGGAAAATAAGCACTCGACACCAAGGCTCGGAAATTGGAAAGCAATTTGATTTATTGGTTACACAATGGATAATGACAGAAAGTGATCCCACTGCTTCTTGGTTCATCTTCACCAAAGTGAATTAATTACAACTGGGGACTAATTTCTAATTGGTTTATTCATACCTCAGGCTATTCATTAATAGGTAAAGATCACTTTTTTGTGTGAGAAAATGAAAAATAGCCCTAGCACATGACAGCTAGGCCTTAATGTTTTCAAGAAAACATAAACAAGGATTGGACAAGGCTTCACCGTGAGACAGTCTAACAAAACAGAGCTAAGACTTCCCTGCGATTGTGTCTGAAACCAGACTGAGGCAAGGATGCCCTGCAATCACACAAATACCTGAATATTCCTTGTGTTGCTCACTGGGTGACTGCTGCTTCTTGAACAAGGAACAGTGACCCCACTTTAACACTTCCACCTCCAGATAAAATTTACCAAGGAATACTTGCTGCCCGGACACTCCCTTTTAGAATCTGGGCACCATGATGTGGCATGGTGGCAAGCTCAAGCCACAAAAAAAGTCCTCCTGCAAATGCTCTGGTTGACAGCCCCAGTTTAACACAGCCTGCAGGCCACCCCAGCCTAGGCATCGGAGATTAGAAAAGCAATTTTCCAGATGATTCCAGCTCAAGCTGTCACTGCATCATTTGCAACTTCCCAGCTGGGGCTTCAGTGAGCCATCTGTGCTACCCTATCTGAATTCCTGACCCACTGAATCCATGAGCAAAATAAGTTTGGATGGTTTGTTGCACAGAAATAGATAACCTGAACAGACAGTGTAGATATCGCCTTGTCTAGTAAGTTGACCATTACTCACATGTGCTTATTTCTTTCTCGCTGTCTTTTTTTAATGTGGCTATTTAAATTGAAATTTAAATCAAGTTAAATTGGTTTAGTCGTTAAGCCGTGTCTGACTCTCGCGACCCCATGGACTGTAGCCTGCCAGGCTCCCCTGTCCATGGGATTTCCTAGGCAAGAATACTGGAGCGGGTTGCCATTTCCTTCTCCAGGGGATCTTCCCAACTCAGAAATCGAACCCAGGTCTTCTGCATTACAGGCGGATTCTTTACCAACCGAGCTACGAGGGAAGTCATCAAGTCAAATTAAGTAACGTTAAAATTTTTCGTCTTCAGTCACCTTAGCCACATTTCAAACGCTCAAAAACCAAATATGGCGAATAGCTAGCGGATTAAACCATGATATAGAGCATCTTTACCAATACAGAAAGATCTCCTGGAGAGTGCTGCTCTAGAAAAGTTAGTTTTTCTGTAGTTTAACAGGGGTTGCAAACTTACCTGTTTTCATAATGCTACACACATAAGTAAATGAATGAAACAGACTTGGTGGAGACAACAGAGACCGAATCTTGACAAACTAGAGACCATTTGCCCTAACTCATATTCTGAATACTTTACAGGAGAAGCAAAACACATAAAACAGCTGCATATGGCCAACAGCCCATTACTCTCTAGCTCTCAGTTTATAAGAGCAAGACTATATTAAAAATCAGAACCATCCCAGAAAACCCAAGGAGAATGATTATAATTGCCATAAAACTTCATAGAATGTTGAGCTAATCTGTAGGGATATTTATTGTCCCTTGTACTTTGTAGATTGGCCAATAAATTCTTCTACTTTGAATTGAATTTGTTAAATTGCAACTATCAAATAATTGCATTCAATATCAGGGTAAGGAAAAAATTAGAAAAATCAACACGACACATTAAATAAAAAAATTCTAAACGGAAAGATCAATAGATTGAGTTGAAAGGTTTCTGGAGAACCTTAAATCCAATTCATTTATTTTATTCATGGAAAGAATGAAAGCCAGAGAAGTTAAGTGGCTTGTCTAATATCAAACAGGAAGCTATTAGGAGAACCACCAGGGGCCTTCTATCTGCAAACATCTGTAAGAGATGAAGAGGTAGGCTTATCTGATAATTGAAGACTGAGTGTTGAAGTAACAGGTCACTTGTCCTTCTCTACCCCAACCCTAACATAGCAAATTTGCATTGAACTGAGTATTCAATAGAAAGTGTCTTTTTAATTAAAAGGAAAAAAAAAGGACTAGTTTCAGAGCCTTGACAAGCCACTTGTGAAATGCCTTGGATCAGAGCAATTTCAGCATCCCTCAAATAACATTCAAAGCCAACCTTGAACAACCCAGAAGACCCTGAAAAACTAAATCAAACAGAGTTATGCCAGACAATTAGAATGAGCTTTCAGAAATAAAAGACACTCAAAAATAGCCCTGAAGTTTGAAGTTACCAGTCTGTTTATTGTACGTCTAACTCAAAATCTACATATGCCTATGAACTCACATAATTTCCTTAGGCTTTCTAAATGCAGTTACTGCATGCAACCACTTCAATAAATCTGAAATTGGCTTCACTTTCCTGGTAACATTTGATTCTTTTGTCACTATTCCCACCATGCCACAATTCTAACAGCAGAGAAACTGTGAACACAGAAAATATCTAAAAATTACAGGAAGCAAATGTCTGTTGTGTTTCATTTGCAAGATATTTAATGCTGTCTTTTGTCCCCATGAGCAAAATGTCACCAAAAAAAAGGAAAAGAAAGAAAAAAGGGAGTAAAAAGATGTTCTTTTGGCATAGCTTTTTCACATGGTAAGATATTCCACACACTAATTAAGGCTCTGTTAGGGGCCTGACTTGCAGTGATGAGGTGCTTATTAAACTGCTTTGGTTTCAGCCTCTGACTATGATAGAACTAGATAAAAATCTTACTTACATGCTAATAAGAAACCACTTTAGTTGAGAACTTTGATGTTACATATGCACTGTGGATTGAAGACTCTCAATTGATAGGCTGGGTTTGTTTTTTCACACATACCCCTCTCCCCATGAACTATACAGAAACATTCTTGTTTTCCTTGATATCGTTTCTTAACTAAATTTAAAACAGACATGACTCATTCTACTGCATCTAGTAAGTTTGTTCTGTTTTGTTTTTTCCTTTTCTAATTACACAATTACACACAGGCAAGTACAACTTAAGAATCTTGGGGTCTGAGTGATCAAAAAACTGATTTTTTAAAAAATACTGACTCTGACACAAAAATCAAGATCAGACAGGCAGATTTAATAAATAATACTGAAATTGTCAAAGGCAGCAAATTTTTAAAACTGCATATTAACAAAAATTTGAGGTTTTAGACCTGGTGCTCCTTTTATTAAATTCTGAGAACCACTTACATCAGGATCATTATATAACATTACCACATAGGCTTCTTATTTTTTCAAATACAGATTTTGAGGCTCCACCTAGATTTATTGAATCTCTCTATCCTAGAATCTTCACTTTAATAAGTTCTATAACTGACTTAATATAAATTTTTTGAAAATTACCTTTATAGAGGGTTTTTCCACTAGTTTCCCCCCTGGTCAAGTAAACTTAATCCAACTTTGTAGTAATGATTTGCCCTTGGGGTAGAAGCTTTATTTTACTGTAATAATAGTCAGGAACCAGTCTATCAGACTACCATGAATGAAATAATTCAATAAGTGTTACTAATAAATGTGGTTCTATCAATATTTCCAGCCATCTAACACAATAACTTGTCCATTTCTTTCTTCAGCCACAAAAGCAAAGGCAGAAAAAGAACAGAAATGCTTTACTCATATATTATCAAAACCAAACATACAGACATCTGAAAAAATTTCCAGATGCTGCTTTAGAAGAATGGGCTCTACAACACAGATGTTAAATAAGTGAGTTTGGGTTAATTTTGCAAATAATTTGTCCCGAATGACTATGTAAGATAAAGGCTTATTAGTGGAGAATGAGGACATTGGTGGTAGAACAGAGTGCAGAGTGCAATGGTTAGGCCAGCCACCTCCCTTCTGGGATGCTACAGAACTCAATTAAAATTCTACTGCAGTTGTGAATGGCATGCTTTATTAATGTGCTTCCAGGAAATGTTTGCGCTTGACAATCCTAATACAATTTAGTGAAAGCAAAGCCTTTACATGAAAAAATGCTGTGTTTCACAAAGAGCTGATTTTGATTCTCTACAAATTATTCTTGCTGCCTCCCTTGGCCTTGAGAAAAGTGTTTGTTATTACCTACAAAGTGAGAGAGTGCTGCAAAGTAAATATCTATAAAGTAAATACAGTAAATGAATCAGTAAATACAGTAAAACTTTTACATGTATAGGCATACTTTTTTTCTAGAAGATAATTGACAAAATTAACTGTACATTTATGTCAAGAAGAAATAAAATAAACAAGTAACATTAATGTTATAATGTGATTTTAATAGTCAGAAAGAACTTAGAAAATGTCTGCCTCATCAACTTGGGCCTCCAAATAACAAGGCATTGCTTATGGTCATTAAGAGCATCATGCAAAATTAGATTACCTTATTAACTTAAATTAAATTACAAGCATTTGGTTTGTTGATTTTTATCAATAAATTCCGTTTTGGAAGCCTTAGTTCTACTCAGCCAGATATAGTTTTAATTGGAGAGGGACACATGGAGTAGCTGACCTAAATTGGTAATTCTTGATTTAACAGAACTGTGAATTATTATGATTTATCACCCACAGAAGGCTGTTAATAATAGGGAAGTCTTTGAGCAGGAAAAGGTACCTTTAACATCCACTCATTCTCTTCCTGGAATGAGGCAGAGAATGGAAAAAGAAAATCAGATACTCTTTCGTTATGTCATTGCCTGCTAAGTTTCTCCATTATTGACAAAATCAGTCCTGTGAGTGTCCCCAAAGCCAGGTCTAATAACAAGAACCATGGATTCAAATCAACCAGCTAATTCTGTGCCTTTGCGTGGGTCAGGCTGCCAGTCACACTGCTCTTCCCCTGGGACAGTCAGATTCTGCCGAGAGGCCCACTGGTACCCCAGCACCGCTCCACTAGAACAGCCAGGCCTCCTTCATTTTCTACTTGAAAGCCTTACACGTGGCACACCGCACTAGGTGTTTGGAGCCATGGTAGCTTTGTTAATAATCTCAGAGTCAACCTCTCAACCTGGAGGAATCAGAGTTAACAGGATCGGAAAACCAGCACGTGATGCCGAGCCCCGTCAGGTCACACAGAATGGGCAGAGTACTATGCACCTTGACAATCTCTCTTGCATCCATGGAACTTGATTACCTCAGCCAGAAGCAAATTCTGACCATCAGGAGAAAAAAAATTTTTGTGTGTCAATGAGAATTCTTAGCTTTACTCTCTTAACAACTTCCAATATCAACTGATACACTCTTCAGGAGGTAGGGTGTTAGCTTCCAATTAAGGACTGCTTTGGCCCATTCTCAGGGGGAGTGGAAATTGCTTGTGCATAAACCGAGGAACCAAAAAGAATTATCCCTTCTCAGATCAGTAACTAAAACCACCTGTCCACCCATTCAAGTCTTAACTTAGAAGTGGAGCCTTCTGAGATATTTATGAAAAATCAATCTTGAGACAACAGAACACCAAATTTGCCCTGTATGTAGGTGTGGAGCCCAAATTCTCACTACCTTTTCACTGCTTTATTATTGTTACTCAGTCACTCAGACATGTCTGACTCTTTACAACCCCATAGACTGCAGCATGCCAGGCTTCCTTGTCCTTCACTGTCTCCCTGAGTTTGTTCAGATTCATGTCCATTGAGTTGATGATGCCATCCAACCACCTCATCCTCTGTTGCACCCTTCTCCTCCTGCCCTAAATCTTTCCCAGCATCAGTCTTTTTCTGTGAGTCAGTTCTTTCCATCAGGTGGCCAAAGTATTGGAATTTCAGCTTCAGCATCAGTTCTTTCAGTGAGTATTCAGGGTTGATTTCCTTTAGGATTTACTAATTTGATCTTGCTGTCCAAGGGACTTTCAAGAGTATTCTACAGCACCACAGTTTAAAGGCATCAATTCTTTGATGCTCAGCTTTCTTTATGGTCCAACTCTCACATCACATAGATGACTACTGGAAAAACTATGGCTTTGTCAGCAAAAAAACTTAGTCAGCAAAATAATGTCTCTGCTTTTTAATACACTGTCTAAGTTTGTCATAGCTTTTCTCCCAAGGACCAAGTATCTTTTAATTTCATGGCTGCAGTCACCATCCACAGTGATTTTGGAGCCCAAGAAAATAAAGTCTGTCACTATTTCCATTGTTTCCCCATCTATTTGCCATGGAGTGATAACCAGAAGCCATGATTTTAGTTTTTTGAACGTTGAGTTTTAAACCAGCTTTTTCACTCTCTTCTTTCACCTTCATCAGGAGGCTCTTTAGTTCCTCTTCACTTTCTGCCATTAGGGTGGTGTCATCTGCATATCTGAGGTAATTGGTATTTCTCCCAGAAATCTTGATTTCAGCCTGGGCCTCATCCAGCCCAGGATTTTGCATGATGTATTCTGCATATAAGTTAAATAAGCAGGGTGACAATATTCAGCCTTGATGTACTACTTTCCCAATTTGGAACCAGTCCATTGTTTCATGTTTGGTTCTAACCATTGCTTCTTGACAAGCATGCAGGTTTCTCAGGAGGCAGGTCAGGTGATCTGGTACTCCCACCTCTTCAAGAATTTTCCATGGTTTGTTGTGATCCTCACAGTCAAAGGCTTTAGTGTAGTCAATGAAGCAGAAGTAGATATTTTTCTGAAAATTCTCTTGCTTTTTCTATGATCCAATGGATGTTGGCAATTTGATCTCTGGTTTCTCTGCCTTTTCTAAATCCAGCTTGAACATCTAGAAGTTCTCAATTCATGTACTGTTGAAGCCTGGCTTGGAGAATTTTGAGCATGACTTTGCTAGCATGTGAAATGAGTGTAATTGTGCAGTAGTTTGAACATTCTTTGGCATTTCCCTTCTTTGGAATTAGAATGAAAACTGACCTTTTCCAGTCCTGTGGCCACTGGTGAATTTTCCAAATTTGCTGAATAGTGAGTGCAGCACTTTAACAGTATCACTTTAAGGATTTGAAATAGTTCAGCTAGAATTCCATCACCTCCACTAGCTCTGTTTGTAGTAATGTTTCCTAAGGTCCACTTGACTTTACACTCTAGTATGTCTGACTCTAGTTGAAAGACCACACAATTGTGGTTATCCAGATCATTAAGAATATTTTTGTACAGTTCTTCTGTATATTCACTGCCTACAAAGTATGAAAACCCAGGAAGAGAAACTAACGTAAAAATTATCTCTGCCATCCAAAGTACCCATTTGTTGTTCATTCACTCAATTGTATCTGACTCTTTGTGACCCCATGGACTGCAGCACTCCAGGCTTCCCTGTCCTTCATTATCTCCCAAAGTCTGTTCAAACTCCTGTCCATTGAGTCAATGTTGCCATCCAACCATCTCATTCTCTGCCGCCCCCTTCTCCTCCTTCCCTCAACCTTTCCTAACATTAGGGTTTTTTCCAATGAGTCAGCTCTTCACATCAGGTGACCAAAGTATTGAAGCTTCAGCTTCAGCATCAGTTCTTCCAATGAATATTCAGGGTTGATTTCCTTTAGGAATGACTGGTTTGATCTCCTTGCTGTCCAAGGGACCCTCAAGAGTCTTCTTCCAGCACTATAGTTTGAAAGCATTAATTCTTCAGCACCTTCTTTATGTGAAGTACCCATTGGGCTCTCACAAAAGAAAATTTGTACTGAAGGTGAGCCCATAAACAAAAGTTTAAAAAGCAGGAAGAAACCCACCAGCACAAAAGACAGCCAGCCATACAATAAATGGGAGAATTCACACCTAATGTGATGAAAACAGAACAATCTCAAGAAGCAAAGGGACATATCCAAAAGTTAAATGTATGATACTAGGAAAAAACATGCAGATATGGTGGGAGGGAGAAAGAAATTCTAGAAATTAAAAAAGAGTCATTGAATTTTTTTAAGTTAATAGAATGCTTAAATAGTGAGCTAGATCCCCTGTAGGAGGAAATGGCAACCCACTCCAGTATTCTTGCCTGGAAATTCCACAGACAGAGAAGCCTGGTGGGCTGCAGTCCATGAGGTCGCAAAGAGTCAGACACAACCGAGCAACTGAGCACACACAGCACACAGTTTTTAAGAGAGAATGAATACTTTTGGAAAACAGAGACAAAGTAATTTCCCAGGATGCAACAGAGAGGAATGGAGCAGCAATACAGGGATAGAGTGGGGGGTGTTTCAAGTCTAAATATTGTTGGTAAAATATAGGGCAATCTGACCTTCATGAATATTGTGACACCAAGGACAGGCTGGCTGTTTTATAATAACCTGTTCATCCGAATAGCCTGAGGAGGAAGCACTGCTAAGTGTAAACTGGTCCCTGAGGGCTCCATTTCAAGTTATACTCAGTGATGTCACTGTGAAAAAAAAATTAATAAAGAGAAAACTCAGCTAACTAGAGTAGGGAAACCAGAAGGGGAAGTTCTCACACCCTGCAATTATAGCAGAGCCCAACAGGAAGACTCCTTCTTGACAAGGACTCAGCCAATGAACAGCCATGGACTCTGTTTGTTATAGTCTTCCCAACTTCCTTTTGCTTTCTATAAAAGTGTCCTCTTTCTCTTGTCATGTGGGAGCCTACACACATGACTCTTCCCAGTTGAAGGCCTCACATTGCTATTCTCTGCTGATTCTGCATAAACCCATCTTTGCTGGAGAAATATCAACTGCCTGTTTATTTCAGGTCAACATCACCAACCCGCTGCATCATTCAAGCTCCAGAAACCTCTCCCCACTTCTTCCCCTTGTTTCTTCTTGGCTGTGCTATTAGTTCCTATTCTGTTACTTCTTTTTAATGTTTTAGATTTCAAACCCAAGGGCTTGAGTCCCAATTTCAGAGTCATAACTTCAACTCCCATTAAATTTGCTTAGAAAGGTAGACTTCCCCTAAATGTGTCCATGAATGCTGGGTCTCAGGACTGGATTAGAAGGAACGTGGGTTTTGGTCCACTGTAACAGTTCTCTATTTGCTCTAACATAAAGAGACTTTTAATGTCTTACTTAAAATGAGAGCCAGTTTCCACAGTTTCTATCTTTCTCACATTTTCACTCTCTTCAGTGAGACTCAAATTTCTCACCTAAAATTACTTTCAAAGAAATTCTGTGTTCAAGACCCTTGAGAAATGGAATATTTGCTGCCATATCAGTAAACAAAAGCTGTCACATTCATCAGCAATTGCAGCCACCACTGATGGTGAGCTGATGATCCCTGGGGAAACTCAGAAAGGAAAGAATAAACCTAGTAAGCATCAGACTGCAGCCACTCCTTATGGTGAGCCTTAAGGAAACTCAGGATGTGAAAACAGGATACTGGACCCAGATAACTGACATACATATCAAAGGAATGGTTTCAGTGAGCCCAAACTCTTGCATATTCCTATACGTAGAAAAGCTCTAAGTTCCTTAATTTGAGATATCTGGTTTTCCTTTAACTAACAATAAATTTTGACATTCACAGTGCCTGCTTTTTGTTGCAAAACTTCTATATAACCAGGCTCCCCACCTCACTTGCTCAGAGCAGTTCTCTCAGGGTTACTTGAGATGCTGCCTCCCAGGCTTGAAGTCCTAAAAATTCTCACAAAATAAAACATAATTCTCAATTTTTAAGACAACATCCCTATTCTTTTATTTATTTATTTGTTTTACAAGACTGGTATAATATAAAATGTCCCAAAACTTGGAGTCACACGGTCACATAAGGAAGGATATGCTCAGTTCTGTCTGACTCTTTGCAACTCCATGGACTGTAACCTGCCAGGTGCCACTGTTCATGGGATTTTCCAGGCAAGAATGCTGGAGTGGGTTGCCATTTCCTTCTCCGGGGTATCTTCCCAACTCAGGGATCAAACTCACATCTTCTGCATCTCCTACATCTCCTGCATTGGCAGGCGGATTCTTTACCACTGAGCTGCCTGGGAAGCCCTGAGGAAGGACAGGGCCATCTAACTGGAAGAGTAAGCTGAAGGAAGCCAAGAGGCATCATCTGGTATCCAACTGTCTGCTTGCCAGGAGGAGGCAAGGAGCTCACAAAGATGCTGTTACACAGGATGCTCTGCATTAAGACCAAGAAGACTTAAATTCTTCTGCTTTGGAGTCACTCAGAAAATGTTAGAATGGCACTAAGATACTTAAGAGTGCCTATGTGATCCTGAAATCAATTTACAAATAAATCCATGACCTGAACAACTATCTGTAAAATAACAATAAAAAGTTACAGCAAGGTGTAAATGATATCTTTCCTGTGAAAGGATTTTAAAAACCAAAAAAGATTACTTACACCAATAAAATTTGTGTTTATTCATTTGGAATCAAAGTAAGCACATTTTATCAGTCGCCTGGATTTATGGTAGAAAGTGAGGTAGATTTAATTCAAGGCAGGGAAGAAGTAAATTAGAAGAACTTATACTTAAACATTTTTTTTTATCTGCCATATTTTCTCCCATTAAAAAGAGTCAAACACCTTCACATTACACAAAAAAGATCACTTTCAGGAACATTCAGAGCCTCTCTCTCCAGATGCCTGATTTCTTTTTTTTTTAAATAAATTTATTTATTTTAGTTGGGGGCTAATTACTTTACAATATTGTAGTGGTTTTTGCCATACATTGACATGAATCAGCCATGGGTTTACATGTGTTCCCCATCCTGAACCCCCCTCCCACCTCCCTCCCCATCCCATCCCTCTGGGTCATCCCATTGCCCCAGCCCTGAGCATTTGTTTCATGCATCGAACCTGGAATGGTGTTCTGTTTCACATATGATAATATACATGTTTCAGTGGTATTCTCTCAGAATGTCCCACCCTCACCTTCTCCCTCAGAGTCCATAAGACTGTTCAATGCATCTGTGTCTCTTATTCTGTCTCACATATAGGGTTATAGTTACCTTCTTTCAAATACTATATATATGCATCAGTATACTGTATTGGTGTTTTTCTTTCTGAAGATGCCTGATTTCAATCGTGACCTCCCAGAGGTCCTTCCACCCAGGATTGTCCTACCTTAAAACCATGTTACAGAATAATCTAGAAAGTGCCTGTTCCTTGGTTTCTGAAACACTCAATTCCAACGGACTCCCTTTAAAAGGTTAAGTGTTAAGTGTTAGTCTGGCAGTCATGTCCAGACCTTTGTGACTCCACAGACTGTAGCCCACCAGGCTCCTCCATCCATGGAATTCTCCAGGCAAGAATATTGGAGTGGGTTGCCATTCCTTTCTCCAGGGGATCTTCCTGACCCATGGATCAAACCCAGTTCTCCTGCATTGCAGGCAGATTCTTTACTGTCTGAGCCACCAGGGAAGCTTCAAAAGATATCAAGTATGCTAGTTCACTCAGTCACAACCAACTCTGCAACCCCATGGACTATGGCTCACCAGGCTCCTCTGTCCATGGAATTTCCCAGGCAAGAACACTGGAGTGGGTTGCCATTTCCTCCTCCAAGGAAACTTTCCAATCCAGGTATCAAACATGGGTCTCCTGCATTGCAGGCAGATTCTTTACCATCGAGAGCCACCAAGGAGACCCCAAAAATATCAAGGCAGTTATTAAATCATCATGGTCTTCTTTTACTGGTGGCAGGGAAAAGGTTTAGGAGCATGCTTTCTACACAGTTAGCAGCTCTTGGTTAGAAAGAACCTCTCTCTTGTGAAGTTAAGACGAAACAAGGAGAAATGTCTCCTAACTTTAAAAAAAAATAATAGGGAATATATATATATATAGTCCTTATTATATAGTCCCTATTATACATATATATATGTGTATAGATATATATATACACACATACAGTCAACAGCTGCAGCCTTGAAATCAGCAGCCATTCATGAAGAGCAACAAGTGAAGAAATTGTCTTCGTTTATTTTATGTGCTCTGACCTTCTAGACAGAAGACAAGCTAGTGAAATATAAACAGGTCATCATATGGTAATTTCTTATGTAACAGATTCTATATAAATGGTGGTCTGCATTGTTCTAGAATTTAAGCTCTGAAGAGTGGTTTGCTTCCCAAAATAATCTCTAGCTTGTTTTCATAAACATAAAGGCATATAAAATATGTGTTGTCTATATATAGCAACTTTTTGAAAACAAGGATTGTTTGGTACTTTGCTTTACAAATTATGTATGGAAAAGGTCTTCAGAGTGCAACTAAAGAAAGCAATTCTGTCAATCAAAATCATTAGCATAAGGGCTGCCATTTGTCTACCAGGCAGGCCCTCTGTCTGTGCATTACAAGCCTAATCACATTTAATCCTTACAAAATGTCTATGAGGTTGGTATGATTATTATAACCATTATGCTGAAAAGACAGACTTATCCCCTCAGCTTGAGTAAACCTGAGACAGGCTTGACCTGACCTCTCTTCTTGGAACATTTATTTTAGAAAACTTGTCATTGTAAAGTCTTTCTCAGCCCTCTGAGATGTCAGTTATCCCTCAAGAACCTGGGAGCTATCCCTTTGAAATGTAATTCTAGAACTCTTACCTCCTAGTTTCTGTGGGAGGGTGGGAGCCTAACTTCTGTAAGCAACGATTAATAAACATGGATGAGATGGCCTCATCACCTGGACCAACTTCCCTTAACAACTTCCAGTCCTTTTTCATTAGCTTCTCCTGCACTTATCTCAGCAGAGTTGTTCAGTTGTAAGTCATGTCCAACTCTGCAACCCCATGGACTGCAGCACACCAGGCTTTCCTGTCCTTCACTGTCTCCTGGAATTTGCTCAAACTCATGTCCATCGAGTCAGTGATGCCATCCAACCATCTCATCCTCTGTCGTCCCCTTTTCCTCCTGCCCTCAGTCATTCCCAGCATCAGGGTCTTTTCCAAAGAGTTGAGTTTCAGCAGAGTTGAGTTCTCTCCTATTGCCAAAGCCTCAAATCATGTCTTTCTTGCCTGCTAAACTCTGTTTGGTGCATCTTTTCTTGACAGTTAAGTTGGCTTAAACCTCAACATTCAGAAAACTAAGATCATGGCATCTGGTCCCATCACTTCACGGGAAATAGAGGGGGAAACAGTGGAAACAGTGTCAGACTTTATTTTGGGGGGCTCCAAAATCACTGCAGATGGTGATTGCAGCCATGAAATTAAAAGATGCTTACTCCTTGGAAGGAAAGTTATGACCAACCTAGACAGCATATTAAAAAGTAGAGACATTACTTTGCCAACAAAGTTCAGTCTAGTCAAGGCTATGGTTTTTCCAGTAGTCATGTATGGATGTGAGAGTTGGACGGTGAAGAAAGCTGAGCGCCGAAGAATTGATGCTTTTGAACTGTGGTGTTGGAGAAGACTCTTGAGAGTCCCTTGGACTGCAAGGAGATCCAACCAGTCCATCCTAAAGGAGATCAGTCCTAGGTGTTCATTGGAAGGACTGATGTTGAAGGTGAAACTCCAATACTTTGGCCACCTCATGTGAAGAATTGACTCATTGGAAAAGACCCTGATGCTGGGAAAGATTGAGGGCAGGAGGAGGAGAAGGGGACGACAGAGGATGAGATGGCTGGATGGCATCACAGACTCAATGGACATGAGTTTGGGTAAACTCTGGAAGTTGGTGGTGGACAGGGAGGCCTGGCGTGCTGCAATTTATGGGGTCGCAAAGAATTGGACACGACTGAGCAACTGAACTGAACTGAACTTCTTGACAGTTCAGAGGAAGAGATTGAGCTGTATAAAACTTCCTTATCTTGCCTGATATCATCCCTTTAGCTATGGGGATTGAAGCCAATCTTTATTCAATGCAGGTAAAAGGAGATGCCCAGGGAGAGCTTTCTGAGCCTTCCATCCTACACAAGAGGATGAAAACCAAGAAATGCCACAAGTGAAAGCTCAGACTCTACTTCTGTCCTGATTCCCCTAAAGGCTCTTTGATCATGGTGAATACCTGTGATTTCACCCACCCTCTAGGCCCTGACCTCCATCTGTGTCACATGCAGACCCAGGGAAAACACAGGCTAGGGCGCACTCTTGTGTGTAGCCTCCTTGCTGGGTCTTCCCAGAGCTGTCAGGTGGCACCTCCTCCTGTGACACTGCTCCCCAGAGCAGCAGCCCCAGGAGAGGCCCAAAGGGACCCTTTCAGAAGCAAAGCGAATAATATCTGACAGGGTAGCCCTTCCAGCAGAGCTGGACCTGCTCCCCACTCATTCCTGCTACCCCACGAGTCACGAGGAAACCCCTCTTTCTCTTTCTCTCTGTCTCTCTCTATCTCTTTCATACACACACACACACACACACACACACACACACACACACACACACACACACACACAGAGTTTAACTCTCACAGCCTCAAAAGAGGTTTCCTCAAGCAGGCTTCCTCCACCCTTAATATTCACGCACACACCTGCAGACTTCTTACCACCTACCTCCAATATCTGAATTCTTAATGAGCTCTTGTCCTCAGCCTCAAAAGAAAAAGTAAGACATTTTGTAAATATGAATTTAGATAAAACTTCTCAGACTCTTCCCAAATGCCAAAGCCTCTACCCAGACATGCCTCAGCCATGCACACAAGCCTGTACATGGAGTCTGAGGCCCCAGATGCCTCTCTTCTCCCGCCCACCCCGATCCCTCAACTTCCTGGGTGATTCTACATTCTCAAACAGCAGAAATTTCAGTCTTTCTCTTAGAGAATCCAGAAACTTTTCAGTTTATTTTTTCCAAGCTATACTTTATCCCCTTAAAAAATATATGTTAAAGTTTTTTACTGAAATTCAGTCTTCTCAGTCAGTTTTAGTCCTGGCTCCATAAAGGTTTCAGCCTGACATGACTGCAAAATCTGTGCCCCATCAAAGGAAAAAAAAAAACAAAACCAAAAACCAGGAAGGGAGGCTAAACCTTGCATGGTCCCAGAGTGCCATCTAGTGTCTAAAAGTTTAAACAACAGCCTCCAGATCTACTGCAAAAAAAAAAAAAAAAAAAAGAAGCAGCAGGATGCCAGGACACATTGGAGAAGGCAATGGCACCCCACTCCAGTACTCTTGCCTGGAAAACCCCATGGACAGAGGAGCCTGGTAGGCTGCAGTCCATGGGGTCGCGAAGAGTCGGACACGACTGAGCGACTTCACTTTCACTTCACTTTCATGCACTGGAGAAGGAAATGGCAACCCACTCCAGTATTCTTGACTGGAGAATCCCAGGGACAGAGGAGCCTGGTGGGCTGCAGTCTATGGGATCGCACAGAGTCAGACACGACTGCCGCGACTTAGCAGCAGCAGCAGCAGCAGAACACACTTGTTCATTCTCTTCCCAAAGTGGTCTAGTCAGCTGGTCACAACATCCATATACATGGTGAACTAAGGGGAATGGGAAGCCCTTAGGAGTCTTAGGATAGAATAGTAAAATTATTTAACTACATATTAAAAGGATCTTTCTGGGTTGAAAACAAACCTAACAATACAAAATGCAAGATGGTTGAACAGTTGAGAAGATATTAGAACAATGTCTTCCAACACTGAAAGTTCAGAAACTATGGCTAGCAAGGTGGAGGAGAAGGAGACGACAAGTATTAGGTGAGAAATGAGAGGAAGCTACCCACACAGCCCTCTCTAACTGCCTATTTCCCCTCGCAGTCAGCCTTGAACTGGGGGATGAAGAAAAGCCTCAGTGTTAAATCAAGTTCAAAATTTTTATAATATAGGTATCAGGGTTTTCCAGGTGATGCTAGTAGTAAAGAACCTGCCTACCAATGCAGGAGATATAAGAGATGCAGGTTTGATCCCTGGGTTGGGAAGATCCCCTGGAGGAGGGCATGGCAAACCATTCCAGTATTCTTGCCTGGAAAATCCCATGGACAGAGGAGCCAGCAGGCTACAATACACAGGGTCGTAAAGAGTCAGACACGACTGAATCGACTTAGCACCAGATATGGACATTTTAATTACTTGTCTTACTAAACATAAACAATGACTTAGACAAATAGAAGTGAAAGTCAAGGTGCTTTATAATTGCTTCCCATGAGTCATGCTTGTTCAAGGCACAGCTCAGTAAGTATTCAGGGTCTGTGAGCTGTTTGTATCATTTTTGTTCCCCTTTTGTGCTTTAGAGCATCTTGCACAAGGAGGTGCTTATTTGTTTACTTATCCATTCAAAGAGTTATGGAGCAACTGCTATGTGCCAGGGTAATGGCTGGGAACCAAGGATGGAGATGTGACAATGAAATGGCCCTTATCATGTAAGACGAATCACTAAAGGATAACTTTAAAAAATGAGAATAGAGAGCTCTGTAGAGATGTGCAAAGAGCCACTGAAGGGGAAAAAAAAGGAATGAATAATGCCTGGGAAGTCAGGGAGCTGACACAGTAAAAGAACTGTTTGCCCTGAAGATATATTTGTTAACTTTGAACTATTTGCCTTTTGCTACCTTGAAAACATTCAAATTTAGAGGAAGCAGGAAATTTAGATGGAGCCCAGGTGAAGGTCAAGTGAATGCTGGTGGGGAAAAAAAAAATTACTGAGCTTTTCCCTTCTAATGTGCCAAGCGTAGGACTATTGCTCTGAGATGCAGGGAGCCAAATGCAGGCTCTCAGCATCTCAGAGCAATCATCCTCACTCTTACAGAAGCAGCAGCCTCACCACCAGCAGGCCACCTGTAGGGTGCATTTCAGAGGCACGTGGGTGGTACCTCCTTTTAGGCACCCAGAAAGATTCCCCTACTCAGTTGCTTGGAACTCTATACAGAATCATTTATTGTTTTGTCCTAAGGGTCTCATGCCCATTAAAAAGGAGTGGATAATCACATTTACATTTTAGCATGAAGGAATTATTGAACTGTTTTCTAAGGGCGAGTTTTGATACAGAAAAAGAAAAACAGAAATGCATCACATCTCAGGGTAACAAAGGAAAGAAAAAGAGCACTTTTCCCAGATTCTCCAGAAAACAGCCTCTTCAGCTCTGAGACTGGCCTGCAAGAGGTTTGTAAAGGATTATTTAGGGGAACCAGGCTGAAACAGGCAAGTATGGACAGAGGTAGCACTGAACTGCAACACAGTTGCAACGGAGACATTAGCTGTACAGGTGAGGCTAGGAAGCCAGGCTTTGCAATCAGCTTTGATCTGTCACTGGATGAGGCTGCCTCTAGGGGTTGGGGATTGTGGGCTTGCAAGGTAGCTTCCTTCAGCCAAGAGCAACTGCTAGAGAAGGACTCAGCTATGAGCCACCAGCAAGTAGTGGGCATGAATGCTTCTGTCATAAAGGTGATTCTGGAGATACGACTCAGTGTTCACTACAGGAACCACTGAGGCTAGCAAAGAAAACAGAGAACAGACCACAGCTGAACACAAACTTCCATTCCTCTCCCCTGCATCCCCGCTCTAATAATGTATTTCTTTATTTGTGATGTCCCATCCTAGTGTTAACTGTCTATAGTTTCTCCTAGCTCCTGAATATTCAACCCTCTCCTCAAGAAAACAAGTAAGAAACATTACTAACATTTATTAGAAGTGGCTGTACTGCCTCAGTTTCCCCAACGAGGTTGGGAGAACAAAGAGAAAATGAGTCGGAGCTTACAGTAAACATTGGGTTATTGGCCCCTCTGCTCAGAAGTACTGTCCAAGGTTGGATCCATGACATGCCAGGGAATAGCTGTGCTCAATCACACCTTCAGGGACATCACCAGCATATCCTGAGTTATTACTTCTAATCCGCTAGTTCTCTGGGTGTCATTAAGGAGCTACATGGACCAGAAATTCCCATTGTACATTTTATATCTTTCTATTGCCAGGAAATTTGCAGCAATCCATGAGCCAAGTTCATTGGACTTGGAAGAAGCTGATATCCAGATCTCCCTTCGTGAGCAAATAGTGCCCTGCATCCATTTATTCACCAGACAAACATTTCCACAGTGCCTACTCTGTGCCAGGAAATGTGGTTGGCATAAGCAAGACATACAGCAGCTTTTTAGGGCCTCAGTTCACTCTCATAGAAAATCCACGTGCGTGCATGCATGCATGGTCACTCAGTCACGCCCAGCTCTTTGTGAACCTGTGGACTGTAGCCCACCAGGCTCCTCTGTCTGTGGGATTCTCCAGCAAGAACACTGGAGTGGGTTGCTATTTCCTCCTCCGGTAGAAAAGCCATGGGTGAGACTTAACGCTATCAAGCACAGCTCTACCAACTTGTTGGACAGGAAACAATTCACCAGGCCAAGGCAATCTGTTCTTCCAACTATGCCCTGAACTCTGCCAAATTACGCTAACATCCCTTGCCAAAATCTCAACAGGAAACACTACAGCCAAGCAGTGATGTGATTCCTCTGGAGTAGGGCAATATTTAAACGCCTCTGTGTTAGCAGGGAGTTCTTTGAGAATCCTACAATTGGCTTTATTATGGTGGGTTTCCATTCTCCAGACTATCAAGTAATTGTACCTTCATGCCAGGCCCTTTCTTCTGAGGCAAGGTCAAGCTGTTGAAGTCTGCTCCAGTTTAAACAAAAACACAGCAATTTGGCATTGTCTGACCTGGAGTACTGCTGTGCCTCAAATTCTGGCCCCTAGAAGAAAAAATTAAAATTTATAACTGCCTGTCACCTTCCCAAATTTTCAGACAATAATTAATCTGTAGTCCCAAACAATGTAGGTCACAGAAAATGTAGTGCTGCAATATCCAAATCACCAAAATTGGAAACTGAAATTGTTTAAATTCTTCATTCTCTATGGAGAGTTTTTTAAGTGGTTTTTATTTCCAGATGTGTCATTAAAGAAATTACTGAATTGTTTTTATAAGTTAGGCTTATCAATTCCTCAATTCTACAAGGGTTTATTGAGGGACACATTGTGTGATGCAATGTGCTAGGCTCACAGTGGGCAATGAAACCAGAAGGTGCAAATGGAGCCAGAGAAGGGAAGGCCTGGTAAGCCAGGCTACATAATTTGTACTCGATTCTCTAGGAGGTGACAAGCTAATGAGGCTTTCTGAGCAAGCAAGAGGCTTAATGAAAATGAATTTAAGAAAAAGCAAAACAGAAAAGAGTACAGGGTGAACTAAAGTGGAGTCTGGGCAAGGAGTCCAGATTGTGACCTGTTTCCAGCAGACAAAGGTGGTAGCATGAAAGAGGGACAGGAAGGAAAGTTAAAATAAAAGAAGGAATTCAAAGGAAAAAAATCAGAGTATTTGGATTCTGATGATTTTCCCTAAAACTTTCTTACCTGCTCTATCATTTATTAGCTGAGCTACCTTGAGGAAGTTAATTAGCTTCTCTAGCCTTCACTTTTTTAATCTGTAAAATGAGGATGCTGATAGTACCTACTACATAGGTTTATTTTTATTGTTATGGTATTAAGTGAGGTAATAAATGATAGAGAATGAACAGCATAGTGCCTGACATCAAGCTCAGTAAAGTGCAGCTAATATAACTTGTCAAAATACAAATGAGATAGACCTAATTTTTCCCCTTTTGTATAATATGCAGCTTTTAGTATTCACCACATTTTTCAAAGTTCCAAATACATTTAAACAAATGTATTTCTTTTATCTGGCATGTGGGGTCTTTTTTAAAAATATTTATTGGCTTATCTGGCTGCACTAGATCTTAGTTGTGGCACTCACGATCTTCTGTCTTGGTTGTGGCATGTGAACTCTTAGTTGCACCAAATGGGATTTAGTTCCCTGACCAGGGATCAAACCAGGGTCCCCTGCACTGAGAGTTCAGAGTCTTAGTCACTGGACCAACAAATACATTTCTATATACAGAACATCTCTAGAAGGTGTACAAGACATGGTAACAGTTATTATCTGATGGGGCAGAGGCAGGGGGAGTCTGGGAGAGGGAATGGAAACAGGGATAGAAAGGAGAGAGAGCTTTTACGTTGTTTTCTTTAGTACTGGTGGAATTTTTTTACTATGTGCATGTATTATTCAAGAAAATAGTTTACAAAATAATCTGTGAACACACAAGAGAATTAATATGTTTATTTTGTTTACATAGATGTTTATATAGAATGAGAATAATAACCATAAAATAACAATGAATGTGTATTGGGCACTTATCAAGCTCTTTTGCATGAACTCACTTGATCAATACCCACAATACCATATGACATTAATAGGATTGGTGTCAAATACAGATGGTGTTTTATAAACATCCCTAAGTTCCAGATAAGGCATAACAAGTGCTAATAACTTATAAAAAATGACCCAGCTAATTAGCAGCAGAACCAAGACCAGAACCATGACCAGAACCCAGGCTCCACAAATGTATAGATCTACATATACAAATAGGCTGAAAACCTATTTTTAAGTGTCTGTATGGACTGAGACATGATGAACAAATGTAGTGTGGGATCTTGGACTCGGTCTTGGAATAGAAAAGGAACAGTCATGGAAAACTGAGGAAATCCAAATAAAGTCTATATTTAGTTACAAGTTATTGTACCCATGTTAATTTCTTAGTTTTGACAGATGTATCATGGTCATATAAATGCTCACATTAGGAGAAGTTGGTGAAGGAGAACTCTCTGCACTGTCTTTACAACTTTTCTCAAAATAAATTTTAGAAATGCAGTCTCTGCAGGATATAAGCTGCTGAACATGAGTGCAGTTTCAGAAAGATATTTCTTCAATGTGGAAATGCTCACTTGTTTTCCCATTCTGGTCTATCCCCATGCTTGATCAGCCCAACTCCATGGCCCAGTGGCTTTCCACATCTGAACAACTTACAGATAGTGCTGGTATTTTAGAGAAATCTACAGATTGAAACCATTTCACAGGAGAAGGAATAAACATCTAATTCATTTTTTAAAAAATAACAATAAATATTTCTGGTGCCAGAATATGCTAAAACTATTGATCCTCCTCGGACCCAAATATAATGTAAGAATCCAAGAGAGAGTAGACAATACTAATTTTCCTTATTCTTCCAAGATGTTGTAATTCCTTTTGAGGTGTGTTGACTCTGCGCCTGCCAACTGAATTATTGAGCATGTGAGGGTGAAGCTAAGCCAGAGCTACTGATCAGTGAAATTGGGTACAACTGGATGGAAGAGCTGCACTGCTGAGAACCCCAGCAAAGCGCAACATCACTCATAGTGTGAAAACATTGCATTACTTGGATGCCTAGATGTATAAGGCTCCAGGGAAAGGTTACTTTAGGAGCCTCGTGGAACTTCATTATTCTAGGTCCATTGCTCTTCAAAGAAATGTGAGGAAAGTTTGTAAGAACTGTGGCCTAACTCTGGAACTGAACTTCATTTGTTAAGATATTCTATCAAAACTCACTTTCTAGAAAATAAAACCTTGAAATATTTTTAATTTGTCTTTAGAGAACTATCTAATTTCACAGTCACATTTAATCAACATCATAAGTAGACATACAAGGCAAAGCAAATGTCGCAAATGTGTGCATAACCCTAAAGGGGCAAATTACTCTATAACATCCAGCCAGGGATGGATAAAGCAGTGAAAGCCTAGGATTTGTCCTCAGCATCATATAGCCTGAGGTGCACACTACAGATCATATGTCGTTGTTTAGTCGTTAAGTCGTGTCTGACTATTTTGCGACCCCACGGACTATAGCCCACCAGCAACTCTGTCTGTGGGGTTTCCCAGGCAAGAATACTGGAGTGGGTTGCCATTTCCTTCTCCAGGGATCATCCTGACCCAGGGATCAAACCTGCATCTCCTGCATTGGCAGATGAGTTCTTTACCACTGTGCCACTAGGAAAGCCCCAGAGAAAAAGGAAGCCTCAAGGGAAAAAAATTCTGATCCAATTACTATGCATTTTGCTTTTTTAATCAAGACATCTATAGTCATGTTTTGGTTCGATATCTGAGAACTTCTACAGCAAAGTACAAGTTTTTATTTTTATGGGAAATCACAGGCCACTTTTTGCAACCAGCTAGGTCAGTTATGACGGAGAAGGCAATGGCACCCCACTCCAGTACTCTTGCCTGGAAAATCCCACAGACGGAGGAGCCTGATAGGCTACAGTCCATGGGGTCACTAAGAGTCGGACACGACTGAGTGACTTCACTTTAACTTTTCACTTTCATGCACTGGAGAAGGATATGGCAACCCACTCTAGTATTCCTGCCTGGAGAATCCCAGGGACAGCGGAGCCTGGTGGGCTGCCGTCTATGGGGTCGCACAGAGTCGGACACGACTGAAGCGACTTAGCAGCAGCAGCAGGTCAGTTATGAAATGGTCTTCAATCAAGTTGCCTCAAAGAAGACTCTGCATTGAGAACTCCTGTGCAGAAGATTCATTTAGAGAGTGCTTCCAACAGTGACCAATAAGGGAATGAGGGAAGCAGGACAGAAAAGCAGAAGAAGCCAAGCAAGGAAGGGATTTCAGGCAAAGCTACCCAGAAGCTAACTTCAGCTTCATGCTGTGGGGAACTCAGAACTATAAGCTTTGCCCCAGAATTTGTCCTAATTCACAGCAAAGTTGCTGTGCTTTGGTACTGACAGGGTAAGGGTCAGTCATTGGCTAAAGGTTACCATGTGTACATGCAAATTCCCAGGCTTTCTGCAAGCACAGGCCCAGCAAGCTCTAGGACCCAAGGGCAGGCCTTCAAAGAGAATCACAGGTGTGGGTAACAGAAGCAAAAGCAAACAGAAGCCAGGGATGTGCAAGCTCAGTCGCTTCAGTTGTGTCCCACTCTTTGAGACCCCATGGACTGTAGCCCACCAAACTCCTCTGCCCATGGGATTCTCCAGACAAGAATATGGAGTGGGTTGCCATGCCCTCTTCCAGGGGATCTTCCCAACCCAGGGATCAAATCCATGTCTCCTGTGTCTACTGCACTGCAGGCAAATTCTTCAACCACTGAGCCACTTGGGAAGCCCAGGAGCCAGGAAATGGATGTGCGAAGAAAAGAGGACACAAGAGGTTCTGGGCAGAGCTGGCAGAGTACCTCCAGGTCTGCTGCAATTACAGAGTCTAGTATTAGAATACATGCCACATGTCACAAAAATTTGCTGAAAATCATAACTCTGTATAACAAGGCTCTCACTAGGCACCTGAATGTAGCTTGAACTCCCAAGTTTCTCACCAAACATAACAACCATTGTGTTGTTTTTCATTGTTTTCAGTCATTGCCACATTCATTTTTAATTATATATTACTGTTAACAATACTGCATTATATACTCAAAATTTCCTAAGATCGTAAATGTTTTCACCACCAAAAAAAAAAAGGTAAATAACTATGGAAGGTGTTAATTAATCTTATTGCGATAATCATTTCATAATATATATGTATATTAAATCATTGCATTGTGTACCAAACTTTAAACAATATTATTTTTCAACCACATTCAGTAAAGCTCAAAAACTTTTCATTTACTAAATTATAAATTAATATTAATTAGGTTTGTATCATCATGATCAGTTTAGTTATAATGAGTTGTCTGGTTAACACTATGGTATATAGTAAAGTGTATTTGCATCAACAGTACTTTTGGCCTATAATTTTCTAATATCTAGGTTTCTTTGAATTATCTACATGTCAGAAAGAAGTATATGAAATTCACATGCCTGTTGCTAAAGCACATGTATATATACAAGAACGGGGAGATGCCAGTGGCTCAGATCATGATGTCCTTATTGCAAAATTCAGACTTAAATTGAAGAAAGTAGGGAAAACCACTAGGCCATTCAGGTATGACCTAAATCAAATTCCTTATGATTATACAGTGAAAGTGACAAATAGATTCAAGGGATTAGATCTGATACACAGAGTGCCTGAAGAACTATGGGTAGAGGTTCATAACATTGACAGGAGGTGGTGGCCAAAACCATCCCAGGAAAGAGAAATGTAAGAAGGCAAAATGGTTGTCTGAGGAGGCCTTACAAATAGCTGAGAAAGAGATGTGAAAGGCAAAGGAGAAAAGGAAAGATATACCCATATGAATGCAGAGTTCCAAAGACTAGCAAGGATAAGAAAGCCTTCTTAAGTGAACAATGCAAAGAAACATAGGAAAACAACAGAATGGGAAAGACTAAAGATCTCTTCAGAAAATTAGAGATACCAAGGGAACATTTCATGCAAAGATGGGCTCAATAAAGGACAGAAATGATATGGACCTAACAGAAGCAGAAGATATTAAGAAAAGGTGGCAAGAATACACAGAAGAACTGTACAAAAAAGATCTTCATGACCCAGATAACCATGATGTTGTCATCAATCACCTAGAGCCAGACATCCTGGAATCCAAAGTCAAGTGGGCCTTAGGAAGCATCACTATGAACAAAGCTAGTGGAGGTGATGGAATTCCAGTTGAGCTATTTCAAATCCTAAAAGATGATGGCGTTAAAGTGCTGCATTCAATATGTCAGCAAATTTGGAAAATTCAACACTGACCACAGGACTGGAAAAGGTCAGTTTTCATTCTAATCCCAAAGAAGGGAAATGCCAAAGAATGTTCAAACTACTGTAAAATTGTACTCATCTCACACACTAGCAAAGTAATGCTCAAAATTCTCCAAGCCAGGTTTCAACAGTACATGAACTATGAACTTCCAGATGTTCAAGCTGGATTTAGAAAAGGCAGAGGAACCAGAGATCAAATTGCCGACCTCTGTTGAACCATCAAAAAAGCAAGAGTTACAGAAAAACATCTACTTCCACTTTATTGACTATGCCAAAGCCTTTGACTGTTTGGTTCACAACAAACTGTGGGAAATTCTTAAAGAGATGGGAATACCAGACCACCTTACCTGCCTCCTGAGAAATCTATATGCAGATCAGGAAGCAACAGTTAGAACCAGACATGGAACAACAGACTGGTTCCAAATTGGGAAAGGAGTACACCAAAGCTGTACATTGTCACCTGGCGTATTTAACTTATATGCAGAGTACATCATGGGAAATGCCAGGCTGGATGAAGCACAAGCTGAAATCAAGATTTCCAGGAGAAATATTAATAACATCAGATACACAGATGACACCACCCTTATGGCAGAAAGCAAAGAAGAACTAAAGAGCCTCTTGATGAAAGTGAAAGAGGAGAGTCAAAAAGTTGGCTTAAAACTCACCATTCAAAAAATGAAGATCATGGCATCTGATCCCTTCACTTCATGGCAAATAGATGGAGAAACAATGAAAATAGTGAGAGACTATTTTGAGGGGCTCCAAAATCCCTGTAGATGGTGACTGCAGCCATGAAAATAAGAAAAGCTTACAAGCTTTTCCTTGTAAGAAAAGCTATGACCAACCTAGACAGCATATTAAAAAGCAGACATTACTTTGCCAACAAAGGTCTGTATAGTCAAAGCTATGGTTTTTCCAGTAGTCATGTATGGATGTGAGTGTTGGAACATAAAGAAAGTTGAGCAATGAAGAACTGATACTTTTGAACTGTGGTGTTGGAGAAGTCTCTTGAGAGTCCCTTGGACAGCAAGGAGATCAAACCAGTCAATCCTAAAGGAAATCAGCCCTGAATATTTATTGGAAGGACTAATGCTGAAGCTGAAACTCTAGTACTTTGGCCACCTGATGCGAAGAACTGACTCATTGGAAAATATCCTGATGCTGGGAAAGATTGAAGGCAGGAGGAGAAGGGAATGACAGAGGATGAGATAGTTGGATGGCATCACTGACTCGATGGACATGAGTTTGAGCAAGTTCTGGGAGCTGGTAAAGGACAGGGAAGCCTGTCATGCTGCAGTCCATGGGGTCACAAGCAGTGGAGCATGACTGAGTGACTGAACTGAACTGAACTGAACTGAAGGGAACATTTCATGCAAAGATGGGCCCAATAAAGTACAGAAACAGTGTGGACCTAACAGAAGCAGAAGATACTAAAACGAGGTAGCAAAAATACACAAAATAACTATACAAAATGGGTCTTTATGACCCAGATACCATGATGGTGTGATCAATCACCTAGAGCCATACATCCTGGAGTGTGACATCAAGAGGGCCTTAGGAAACATTAATATGAACAAAGCTAGTGAAGGTAATGGAATTCCAGCTGAACTATTTGAAATCTTAAAAGATGATGCTGTGAAAGTGCTGCACTCAATATGCCAGCAAATTTAGAAAATTCCACAGTGGCCACAGGACAGTGGCCAAAAGGTCAGTTTTCACTCTAATCCCAAAGAAGAGTAATGCCAAAAAATATTCAAACTAATACACAATTACAGTTATTTCACATGCTAGCAAGGTAATACTCAAAATTCTCCATGCTAGACTTCAAGAGTACTTTCAGATGTACAAGCTGGATCTAGAAAAGGCAAAGAAAACAGGGATCAAATTATGAACATCTGTTGGATCATAGAAAAATCAAAGTAATCCCAGTAAAACATCTATTTCTGCTTCATTGACTACACTAAAGCCTTTGACCGTGGGGATCACAACAAACTGTGGAAAATTCTTCAAGAGATGGGAATACCAGGCCACCTTACCTGCCTCCTGAGAAACCTGTATTCAGGTCAAGAAGTGACAGTTAGAAACAGGCATGGAACAACAGACTAGTTCAAAATTGGGAAAGGAGTACATCAAGGCTGAATATCATTACCCTGATAATTCAACTTCTATGCAGAGTGTATCACATGAAATGCTGGGCTGGATGAAGCTCAAGCTGGAATTAAGATTCCCAGGAGAAATATCAATAACCCCAGACACAGATGATACCACTGTAATGGCAGAAAGTGAAGCCTCTTATGAAGGTGAAAGAGGAGAGTGAAAAGCTGGCTTGAAACTCATCATTCAAAAAAGGAAGATCATGATATCAGGTCCCACCCCTTTATGGCAAATTGATGGGAAACAAATGGAAACAGTGACAGGCTTTATTTTCTTGGGCTCCAAAATCACTGCTGATGGTGACAGCAGCCATGAAATTAAAAGACACTTGCTTCTTGGATGAAAAGCTATGACCAACCTAGACAGCTTATTAAAAAGCAGAAACATCACTTTGCAGACAAAGGTCCATATAGTCGAAGCTATGGTTTTTCCAGTAGTCATGTATGGATGTAAGAGTTGGACCATAAAGAAGGCTGAATATCAAAGAATTGATGCTTTTGAACTGTGGTGTTGGAGAAGACTCTTGAGAGTCCCTTGGACTGCAAGGAGATCCAACCAGTCAATCCTAAAGGAAATCAACCTAAATATTCATTGGAAGAACTGATGCTGAAGCTGAAGCTCCAGTACTTTGGCCACCTGATGGGAAGAGCTGACTCATTGGAAAAGACTCTGATGCTGGGAAAGATTGAGTGCAGGAGGAGAAGGGGACGACAGAATATGAGATGGTTGGATGGCATCACCAATTCAATGGGCACGAGTTTGCGCAAACTCCCAGAGAGAGAGAGACAGGGATGCCTGGTGTGCTGCAGTCCATGGGGTCGCAGAGCATCAGATAAAACTGAACAACTGAACAACAACATGTCATGCAATTAATCTCCTAAAATATATTTGTTCAAAGATTTATCATATCATCTTTTTCAAAGAGTGGGACTGGGTAGGGTTGGAGGAGTGCAGGGCCTTGTTTATTTGACATTCATTCCCAAAAGTGACAATCTTCAACTCCTGGGAATAAAACTACCAATTACACCATCACTGTCTGTATGAGGGTGTTAGGTAGTTAGAACAGGAAAAAGGAGTCCAGAATGGCAGTGGCTAAAAGACAAGGAAGGGAAAAGCCTGCAAAAATAGAACAAAGGAAGGTCTGAGGACCGGAGTGAGGACCTCAGATAGAACAAACAGCACTTCTAGCTAGCCCAGTTTACATAGGGCAGGCCCAGGGGAGGAAAAAACATATAAAATGAGGAGCCAAAGGGCCGGGGTGGGAGAGGGGTCTCTCTTCCATGAGTGCGCTCTCTCTCTCTTCTCTTCGTGTCTTTTGGGTTGGCATGCTCTCACACCTTGAGGATGTATTTTCCTTTATTTTCTAAATAAAACTGAGCTGTAACACTGTCCAAGAGCTGTGATGCCCTGAGGGCTTTAACGTCCAGTGCTTCAAATTTTTCTTGTGATGAGACAGAACCAAGGAAATTACACACTCCCCTGAAAAAGCTTTGGCTAGACAGACCTTTGCCAGCAGTGTCATATCTCTGCTTTTTAATATGCTGTCTAGGTTGGTCATAGCTTTTCTTCTAAGGACCAAGCATCTTTTAATTTCATGGCTTCACTCACCATCTGCAGTTATTTTGGAGCCCCCCAAAATAAAGTCTGTCACTGTTTCCACTGTTTCCCCATCTATCTGCCATGAAGTGATGGGACCAGATGCCATGATCTTAGTTTTCTGAATGCTGAGTTTTAATCCAACTTTTTGACTCTCCTCTTTCACTTTCATCAAGAGGCTCTTTAGTTCTTCTTCGCTTTCTGACATAAGTGTGGTGTCATCTGCATATCTGAGGTTATTGATATTTCTCCTGGAAATCTTGATTCCAGCTTGTGCTTTATCCAGTCCAGATTTTCTCAAAATAAGCAGGCTGACAGAACCAATAAGGGCTCAACAAACCGGTATGTTTTACTCATACATTGTTCTCCTAATCTATGTTACTGAAACTATATATTTACTTGGAAACCTGTCTTTCTTCAAGATTCATGTCAATCGTTTTATGGCCCAGGATGACTCACCTTGTGCCAATGTTATCTCAATATGCATGTTGTGAGTGAGGGGCCTGGGGCCATTCTGAGTTTTGAGACATTTCCTTTCTCTAATTAACAGCTTGCTGATAGGTATATAACATATTGCTAAAGGCTAGCGGGGGGCACTCTTTCTGCCCCCTTCTGATGTCTCTGTCAGAAGCTTTCTTTATCCCTTTTAGACTTTAATAAAACTTTATTACACAAAAGCTCTGAGCAATCAAGCCTTGTCACTGGCCCTGGATTGCATTCCTCTCCTCCAGAGGCCAAGAATCCCAGTCTCTTTCACAGCTCAGCAACAACCTTTCACAAGGACAGAGGGGCCTGGTGGACCACAGTCCATGGGGGTCACAAAGAGTCAGACAGGACTGAGCAACTGAAAACACACACACTAAAGGACATTCATTCCCAATGAAGAATCAGATACTTCTGTTTTCCTCTATAAACTTTTGCCTACTCAAACTAAATGAAAAATAAACTTCTAAAAAATTCCTAAACTAATAGAAAACATCACCCCCACCTCAACTCCACCGAAAGAAAACATTAGAACCTACTATTTCCTATATCAACAATTTATGAAATGTCAACATGGAAGTTTAGACATTATCTATTATGACATCTGGAGAAAGAAATGGCGACCCACTCCAGTATTCTTGTCTGGAAAATCCCAGGGATGGAGGAGCCTGGGGGGCTATAGTCCATGGGATTAAAAAGAGTCGGCCACGACTGAGTGACTTCACTTCACTTTCATTATGACATCTCTTCATTTAGCATTAGGAAAACTGAGGTTCTGGAGAGTTGTGATTTGTCCTGAATATGGTTCTATGTATTTTCAAACCAATGGTTCCTATATAAGTACAGTCAAAATTACACAAGCAATTGCACTTCAAGCAAGTCACAGTTAACCAGAAAGAAACATAACATTTAGCAAGTCATTTGAAATATCTTGGTCATATTTCCACAAAATAAATCTATTACATGAGAGCTGGGGTTAAACAACTCTACTACTAAGTCCTTAGCATTATAACTCAACTAAATGTTTACCAAACAGGAAGTTTCTAGCATAATTTTCCACTTGCATTCTCACCATTGGGCTAAATTTACCAACTGCACCTGCTGTCCCATTCACTGCTGGCACTTCGTTTAAACTGGAATTACTCCTCATCACTTAGCACTCAGAATTTTTTAGCAGACCAGAAAGTGAAAAGTACAACACAATAAACTCAGCAATTCAATTTCTAAAATCACATTTGGGTTTTTTTTCATTATCTCTCCCTAAGGAAGAGATAAGTTAGGTGTGTTTCTGGTATGTTCCAGGCCATGGTGATTCATTCAAATAACTTTTGTCCATCTGCTATCTACACAGGATCTCTTGACCATTAAGTCAACCCTGGAACCCAACTTGACTAGTGACAGTGCCACAGTCTCTAAGTTTACCCCAATCTGACCCACGTACTTTAAAAAGTCAGCTTCCAATCTCGTCGATACTCCTGAAGACCCTAGGGATGCTTACCTCACTGCATTATGGGGTCTTGGGAATGCCCATTTAAAAGAAGAGAACCAACATGAGTTGCTGATGTCTTGTAGTCAAGCATTTCTTTGTTCAATCTCAAGCCTTTCCATGTAACTCCTCTCATCATCAGTTTCTTAATCTATAAAATGAGACTAAAATTAGCTACTTCACAAGATTATGGTGAAGATTTTAAATAATGATGGAAGTTGCCTTATAAATGTCCATTATGTACTAGACACTTAATAAATGGAGGTTAACAGCAGTGGTCTAAATGTTGTTGAGCCAGGGAAAGGAAGAATGGTCATGGGCTATTGGGTTGCCTCCCTCCACATATTTTGGGTACCTGTGACTGGAAGCCACCAGTGAAGATGCTGGTGTCCTAGAACACCCACCCACCACTTAGCTTTGACTTATTTGTTGTATCTTGATAGGCATTAACTCCCCACCAATGACTCTGCTCTGTGCTCAGAAATATAACCCACTTCAATCCACAAATGGGTTCTGTTTGGCTGAGGTAAAACAAAGCCTAAGACTGTGGATCCTGCTATAAATAAATCAACGACCACAAGCTGGACCATCTCAATACCCACATTTCTATCTTCAGCACTTAGCAAATCACTCCTATAATAAGTACTCAGAAATACTTCTTAGTGAATGACAGAGGAGCCCCATACCTCACTGGCAGGGCAGGAAGGAGAGCAGGGAAGCAAAGCACTATGGAAGAATTCTGGGCTGCAGAATCAAACAGTTTTATTCAATCTTGATTCTACCACTTAGTAACTCTTAACTTAGTTCAGCATAGCTGAGTTGTTTTATGTATGCCTGTTATTAATATTTTACCAAGTTATTTAGGTAGTAGCACTTCTTTAGTATCTAGTTACTTATCCTCTCTTATCCTCTATGTCCTCAGCTATAAGATGAAGATACTTGCTCCCCCCAGGCTTGTTGTAAGGGTTAAATGACATTACGTATATAGATAATCAAAATGCTGTTACCCTTGCATTGATAAATAACTATTATCTTATTGTCGTTATTTACTGTTGCAGCTCTGTCTTCTCTCATATTTTAGAACACTCATTTTTCTATTGTTTCTAAGTTATTTTCATTAAAAGTGTAAGTACAGTACCTTTCAAACCTCTGAGGCAAGACTTCTGTTTCTGCCACTCTCTTGGGCAGTCTTGGCATCATAGACTCCTCACAGAACATGAAATCAGAGATGCTGATGTTACAAGCATTTGTCTATGAATATGCCACAGCCAAAACAAAAAATGCGAACCCATTTCTTGGATCACCTATAGATCAGTATTCCACTAGTTCTATCCAACATTTGCCACTGAGTCTATTTAACTGATAAATGCAGCACAGACTTAAATGTATATTCGTACTGATATACTTTAATGATTTATTAAGGCTGTCCATTTTCTTGGCATATATATACACATAGATATGACATATGCCATATTCATTTCACATTAAATACTAAAGACAAGTATTTTCTTTTTTATTATTATTTTTTTAAATTAATTAATTTATTTTAATTGGAAGCTAGTTATTTTACAGCATTGTGGTGGGTTTTGCCATACATTGACATGAATCAACCATGGGTGCACATGTGTCCCCCTGTTCCAAACCCCTCTTCTACCTCCCTCCCCATCCCATCCCTATGGGTTGTCCCAGTGTACTGGCTCTGAGTACCCTGTTCCATGCATTGAACCTGGACTGGTCATCTATTTCACATACAGTAATATATATATTTCAATGCTATTTTCTCAAATCATCCCAACCTTGCCTTCTCCCACAGAGTCCAAAAGTCTGTTCTTTATATCTGCATCTCTTTTGCTGTTTTGCATATCAGGTCATTATTACCATCTTTCTAAATTCCATATATATACATTAATATACTGTATTGATGTTTTTCTTTCTGACTTACTTCACTCTGTATAATGGGCTTCAGTTTCATCTACCTCATTAGAACTGACTCAAATGTGTTCTTTTTAATAGCTGAGTAATATTCCATTGTATATACATACCATAACTTTCTTATCCATTTGTCTGCCAATAGACATCTAGGTCACTTCCATGTCCTGGCTATTGTAAACAGTGCTTCAGTGAACATTGGGGTACATGTGTCTCTTTCAATTCTGATTTCCTCGGTGTGTATGCCCAGCTGTAGGATTGCTGGGTCATATGGCAGTTCTATTTCCAGTTTTTTAAGGAATCTCCCCACTGTATGAATCTATGTGGGGTAGAATCTATCTACTTCATATTATGAATCTCCAGAGTGGCTGTATCAATTTACATTCCCACCAACAATGCAAGAGCATTCCCTTTTCTCCACACCCTCTCCAGCATTTATTGTTCGTAGACATTTTGATCACAGCCATTCTGACTGGCATGAGATGGTACCTCATTGTGGTTTTGGTTTGAATTTCTCTGACAAAGAGTGATGTTGAGCATCTTTTCATGTGTTTGTTAGCCATCTGTACGTATTCTTTGGAGAAATGTCTGTTTTATTATTTGGCCCATTTTTTGATTGGGTCGTTTATTTTTCTGGTATTGAGCTGCAAGAACTGCTTGTATATTTTTGAGATTAATTCTTTGTCAGTTGCTTCATTTACTATTATTTTCTCCCATTCTGAAGGCTGTCTTTTCACATTGCTTATAGTTTCTTTCATTGTGCAAAAGCTTTTAAGCTTAATTAGGTCCCATTTTTATATTTTTGCTTTTATTTCCATTACTCTCAGAGGTAGGTCATAGAGGATCTTGCTGTGATTTATGTCAAAAAGTGTTCTGCCTATATTTTCCTCTAGGAGTTTTATACTTTCTGGTCTTACATTTAGATCTTTAATCCATTTTAAGTTTATTTTTGTGTATGGTGTTAGAAAGTATTCTAGTTTCATTCTTTTACAGGTGGTTGACCAGTTTTCCCAGCACCACTTGTTAAAGAAATTGTCTTTTCTCCATTGTATATTCTTGCCTCCTTTGTCAAAGATGAGGTGTCCATAGGTGTGTGGATAAATCTCTGGGCTTTCTATTTTGCTCCACTGATCTATATTTCTGTCTTTGTGCCAGTACTGTCTTGATGACTATAGCTTTGTAGTATAGTAAAGACAAGTATTTTCATAAGTGTTTTTGCAGGCTCAAGATGGCCCCTTAAAAATGACTGCCTTTCAGCTATGTCAAGACTGGATATATGAGCTTCCCTGGTGGTGGCTCAGTGCTGAAGAAGCCACTTGCCAAAGCAGAACACACAGTTTCTATCCCTGGTCCAGGAAGATCCCACATGCTGTGAAGCAACTAAGCCCATGAGCCACAACTATTGAGCCTGTGCTCTAGACCCTGGGACCACAACTATTGAGTCCTCATGCTGCAACTACTGAAGCCCACATGTCTAGAGCTGTTGCTCTGAGACAAGAGAAGCCACCACAATGAGAGACCTGCATACCACAACTAGAGAGTTGCCCCCACTTGCCACAAGTAGGAAAAAGCCCAAGCAGCAACAAAGACCCAGCACAGCCAAAAATAAATTTTTTAAAAAAGGATTGGAGATGAATTGAGTACACTGAATTCACCCTTGTTAACTGACAATATTAACAATGGACAACACTTATGTACTATGCTTTACTTACATCTGTATTTATTCATTAAGTCTTCACAATAATCCTAGGTAATAGATCCTACTATCATCTCCATTTTACTGACAAGAGAACTGAAGCAGACAGGCTAAGGGACTTCCCTGGTGGTACAGTAGATAAGGATTCCCCAGCCAATGCAGGGGACATGGGTTTAATCCCAGGAAAGTTTCACATGCGGCAGAGCAACTAAACCCATGCACTACAACTACTGAGCCAGAGCACTGCAGCTACTGAAGCCTGCATGCCTAGAGCCTGTGCTCCACAAGAAGAGAAGACACTGCCACGACAAGCCTGTGCACTGCAAGGAAGAGGAGCCCCTGCTTGCTGCAACCAGGGAAAAGCCTGAATGGAGCAATGAAGACCCAGAGAAACAAAAATTAATTAATTAATTTTTTAAAAAGACAGGTTAAGCAACTCACCCAAGTTCACATAGCTGGAATTTGAACCTTGTCCTCTGCTATATCATACTGTCTCTGAAAGATTACAGAAAAAAAAAAACTTGAAAATGATTACTCTAAGCTGTGCCTACATATGGAGAAGGAAACGGCAACCCACTCCAGTATTCTTGCCTGGGGAACCCTGTGGACAGAGGAGCCTGGTAGGCTGCTGTCCATGGGGTCGCATAGAGTCGGACGTGACTGAAGCGATTTAGCATGCATGCATGCGTTGGAGAAGGAAATGGCAACCCACTCCAGTATTCTTGACTGGAGAATCCCAGGGACAGAGGAGCCTGGTGGGCTGCGGTCTATGGGGTTGCACAGAGTCGGACACGACTGAAGCAACTTAGCAGCAGCAGCAACAGTGCCTACATAAGACTGAAAAATCAGTTAAAGGGTATGACGATACCATTGACTCTTCCTGGTAATAAGTCTTGGACTATTTACTGAGCACATCCATTCTGCCAGGTGCTGGTTGTTTACCATTATTTCTGGTTAATTTTGCATGAAACCCTGGCCCCGATCATTGAGTAGTCTGAGAGCTGTGCAGAACTACACAATGGAACATCTGTGTCAGAGCATCCTTCCATGAGTTTCCTCTGTGGTCAGTTTCATGCAATTTTGCTTTTACTACAATATGCTGAGACACCGTCACATCCCCATCCCTGGCCCCCATCAACCTGCCTGGAATTCCTGAGAGTATATAAGCTCAGGGTCAGAAGTGCCTGTCCAGCCTTCTGATTTGTTACAAGATTATCAGAGCAGCGTTGGGACAAAACTTAATTAGCAGAAAATTATAATACACAGTAATCCATTAAGCCAGTCTATAATGGGAACATTATAATGAGACCTGGAGAATCATTGCTTCCTAACTAAAGATTACTCCTTTCATGTGAAGAGAAAATTAGGTCCAGAGAATTCAGTCTCTCTCCCCTGAAAACTGAATTAAATACTACCATCTTCTGTATCTTTGGAATAAGTTTCTATTCTTTGAAGGCCTTTATTGGACTGACAATGGCCTTCTCAATTGTGTTGCATCCTCTCTGATGTAGCCATATGGAGACTTCCATTCATTCATTCAGTCAGTAATTACTAAGAACCTGCCAAGACCTGTGCTGGTGATAGCCTTGTCTCTGCCCTTGAGGAGCTTGTAATCTGTTGGATGACAAAGACGTTAAACAATATGAAGGAGTATAAAATAGGGCCAGTGCTTTCAGTAATTCCAGGAGTCCTAGAAAATCCTCTCGTCACTGTTACTGTCACTTTTCTTGACTTCAGAGGTTATTCAAGCTCCTCTTTCCTCCCCCATGTCTTACATTTTCTTTCTCTAGAACAACTACAAGTCTTCCACTTGCATTAAGACCCATTCTCCTCCCTTCTCCACAATGCTATGCATCTTTGGAAGTGTAGAGAGTACACCAGAAAGTTCTCTTGTTCTTGACTTCCTGTTGGGTTTAGCCAAAGGGGAGCATTAACCCACTAACCAGATTTTTAAAAAGAAGAAAAGAGAAAGTGAGATTTGGGTATTTTTCACCAACTGTCTCCATCAGCATCATTGTGGGGTGGCAAAAATCCTCAGCCAGAGACAACAGCTTCTGTCAGACAACCCTCTCCATGCAGCTCTCTTTCCTTAACTTCCTCCCTTTTCTCCTAATCCCACCCCAGGTTCTGGTAACAACACAGAGCCCCAGATAATGTACTATCTCTACAGCTTTGTAACTAGTTCTTTAGTAAATTCCCCTCAAATTATCCACATTGAATATGCTGTTTCCTGCAAAGACTCTGGCTTGAATACAGCTGCTTTGAATGTCTCCTTCATTCTGGCTTTTTCCTATGCAGAGAATTATTTTTGACATTTCCTGAAGTGTTTTTGGCCCAAGCAGTTCAGGAAACCTTTATTGAATGCCCACAATAGGCTTCACTATTCAAAATGCTAAAGATAGAAAGATAACCAGGACAATGGTTTTATCCTGAAGGAACCTGGTCTAATGATACAAATAGGGTGTGCCAAGCTTTAGTCTCTTAACTGCAGCAATTTTAAAAATAAAAGAGTTGGTATTAATAATTACATGAAGACAAGAAGTTCAAACTGTAACAGTACCAAGTTTATTCTACATATAAAGAGATCATTGCCTCATTGCCTTAGCTTTAGTGAGAGTATAGATGGAGTGTAAACAGGCTACCACAGGTAAATAAGGCTGAACCCCTTGAAGAATGGTCAAGAGGAGGCTTCTTGAAGGAGTCTTAATTCTGACCTGCCCATGCCCCATCTGTCACATCAACTCCTTTGCTAGAGACTCACCTTACCCACAGCTGACAGACTGAGAAATCAGGACTAAGTACATCTTTATTTCAACAAGAAATAAAAGATCCACTCTCTGACTTCAGAAATAAAATCTTTTAAAAAATATATATGTAAATATTCACACCATGACAGATATTTGTAGCTTGTAAATATACCTTAGTCCACAAATCATAGAGTGAAGGAATTATTACTTTTAAAATTTTCTTAATTCCACTGGATGCTGGGTACATTATTGGAGTCAACTCAAGCTCCTCTAATACAGAATTTTGAAGTGTCTATGGGTACTGGGGTGAGGCACCATAGCTCTAAGGGTACAGAGACATCTGGTCCTTGAGGCTTTCACTCATTCATTATTGACTAGTGTTTGGGCCTCAAAAGTCACCGCAATTTCTCTTCATTCCTACCTGCAAAATGTCTTCATGTCCTTTCTCCCAGTCTCTAAACTATGTTTCCTCCCCTCTCTGATATGTCAAGATTATCTGGTCCTGGACAGGGGGAGGACAGACAGGGCACAAGTCTCCTCTGGATCTCACTGACTTTAATGTACTGGCAACTCCTGTCACAACCAAGAGAAACTTCATCATGCCTGGGGTGCTCATGCTTACTTTATATTCTTCCAGATCTCTGTCTTCTGCATCTGGGCTTATGATATTGAATCTCAAGACACAAGGCTTTTTCCTTTGTCTTCACAGTCTGCTTCATCACTCCTTCAACAAACAAATCAAGATGGACTGCTCAGCCATCCAAAGGAAGGTAGGGTAGCAGTCACAGGTAATAACTGGTGGGGGAAAGAGGTGAGGCATCCATTATTATTTATAATATTTTCCCACCCCAGAATTGTTAAGTGTCATGTATATGCCCAAGAATTGGAGACACAAAGAGGAGTATGAGAGAGTTTGCCCTCTGGAAGTTCAGAGCCTATTAGGAATTGTAGAATCAAACAAAATATCAATATAAAAAATATTTTTGGAAAAATGGACTTTCCAGAAGACTGAAAAACTAAATGAAAAATAAAAATATTATTCATGGATATGTGGATATTAACTCTGCTTTCTCCCTGTTTAAGGATCGAGAATGTTATAGATATTCCTTGAAACTAAAGCATATGGATTGCCAGAATAAGTTTTGTCCTAAACAGTTCAAAAATTGCTGAGTGCCCATCACATGCTTGAGCAATTATTCGTATAGCAATCATTGAGGTTTCTGGACTTGATAAGACTCTATCTTAAATGGTGTTCATGACAGAGTTCTCAGACTTGGTGATTTACAGTCTTACTGACCTGGAACAAGCATGTTCTAGATGAGATGCATCCTGCCATTTCTTGAGGAACAGAGGTTTTCCTTCGATAATCATTTCAGGATATACACTCACTCCCAAATCTTCAAATAATAGTTCAAAATAATACAAAAGAATAGAGGTGGGAAGACAACCTGAATATCTCTGCTGAGCTTATTAATAATGAAAATACCATCCATACATACATGAAATGCTCCTCAGTCTATCAGTAGGGTGGTATCTAACTCTCACCTGGTTCCATGTGAGGTCCACTTCTAGCAGTTCATTTCTAAACTTGCCACAGAAGGAAAAGTGGTTAAAATAGAGTCATTTTCCCTTTCTCTTGGGAAAATTATTAAGGACTAATATTCTTAAGATGTGTTTGGAAGCTTTCAATGGACTCCAGGCTATAGCAATTTGACACAAAACCTCAGAAGTGCACAAGTGGAGATTTGACTACATTTTCTGATAGAAAACTTCTATTACCCAGGAAATCTTTAGGATTAAGCGCTGTGTAGTCACCAATTTATATACATAGATAGAATCTGCTCTCAGTCATAAAATGACAGCGGCCGCTTATCACCCACATAATCCCACTGGATCAGTGAACTAGGAGTCTGAGAAGCTTCTGCCTTTCAGACCAAAATATGTGAACATCAGCTCTGAGGAGACAGTACCTTAAATTTAGAGCTCTGGTTCAATTTAACCCTACTTCTTTTTATAAAAGAAAATCTATCATTTCTTCCCAAAGAACTTCAACAGCTATCTTGCTAACTAAGAAATCTTACTGACAGTTATAGAACAACCAGTGTGAGAGTAACCGTGAAGGAACTGACAACACTGAATGGCCATAATCTTTGCTGACAAACAAAATTCAAAAGAGGGTGCCCTTGCCTTTGAGTGGTTACAATTAATCTGCAAGCCTCCAGGGTGGAGGAACTGAGAGGTATTTGCAACTATTGCAAAAGAAAGAGAAAATAATTGGCTGTCCCCTTATTCCCCCTAGGGCTCGCTCTGTAAAATTTTCAGTACCTAAGCAAAAATGGTATTTTGACTATTGAGAGGCTTTATCTCATGGGGATGAGTTAAAACTTTCTGATACTGTTATCAAAATATCAACTATTGAATTATCATAAGTTTGAAATAAATGAATCAGTCCAAACTTACTGTTCTGTTTTCTGAGTCGGTCCCTAGCATTCTTATCAGGCAAAAACTTGATGGGAATACTTGGATTTTATCCACACATATAAATAGACTTTTAAATATAGATCAAAAAAGAATCAGAGTCCTTAAAGAAAAAGTCTGTGGTCATCAAACTATTGAGGCATCTTCTTAATTAGTAAAAGTGTCATACACAGCTGAAAACAGTCTCTGGAAGTCAACCCTGGGATAATGGAAAGACCAGGTACAAAAGCAAACAACAGATAGCAAAAGTTTTGGAAGAAACATAGAAGAGAATTTTTTTCCAAGTGAAGTCTTGGTGGAACAAGCTCAGCATCAACCTCTGAAAACAAAACTCTTAGCAAAGTATGAAGACACAGGGAATTCCTTGACGTAGCAAAGATATCTACTAAACACCTACTGCAAACCGAATAGTAATATAATAGAGGAATCCTTTCTGAGTCAGTAAGAAGGTAAGAAGCCTGCTATCATGCTTAACAAACTCAAATGAAAGGTCCCAGGTAGTGAACAAAGAAGGAAGGATGGGGAAAGAGGAAGAGAAGAGTGCAAAAGAGAAGAAAGCAAGAGAGAGAGAGAAGTCAAGGATAGTAAGTCGGAAAGAAAGAGTACAAAGATTGGAGAAAAATAACAGCGCTATTTTTTGCAAATAGTGTGTAATTTTCTATGCAGAAAATTCAGGAGACTCTACAGACAAAAAATCAAGACAAAGAGCAAGTTCGAAATTTTGCGGAACATAAAGTCAATACAAAAAAAAAAAAGTCAATTACAGTCCTGCACACAAATCACAATTAGAAAATGCAATTTTTTAAAGATAGTATTTAAATGACAAAGTAATCTATAAGATACTTAGAAATAAATCTAACAAAAGATGTCAGCATTTTATTAAGTTCAAAACTGTGGAAAGACTTTAAATTTAAGTATATTTATGGATAGTAAAACTCAGTATCTTAAAGATGTCACGTACTACCAGATTAATCTATAAATTAAATATAATTTCAGGCAAAATCTAACAGACTTTTTCATGCAACTTGACAAGGTGCTTCTAAAGCTTATATGGAGTCAACCAGACAGTTACAAGCATAAAGACAATTCTAAGAGAAAAGGACAAAGTAGGTGACACTATAGCATATATAAAGACATTACTCATGGGTTGTAATTTAAAAAATTATACTATTTCCCAAGAACAGACAATTAGATGAGTAGAACAAAATAGCCCAGAAACTAATTCTTGCTTAAATGGACGTAAATTTACATCTCTAATGTAACAGAGATGAAGTCACAAATCAAGAAGAGGTGGATGGGCTAGTCAACAAATGATATGGGAACAGTGAGTTCACCCGGTGGACACCAAGTGCTCAACAATGTCGAATTTTCCTTTTCTGCTATACAGACTGAAGTTAACACTGCCTTTCAGCTGGTCGGGGAATGTGAGAGGCCAAGCAATAAGCTGTGTGCAGAAATGATATGAATAGGAGTAGGAGCTCCCTGCACTCCCCTCATATAGTGCTAACAGAGGAGGCTGTGCACTCTGAAAAAACTGAGAGCTACTTCCACCTGGGTCTTGCAGATACTTGTGGAGCAGAGAACCAACTGTGCTCACTCAACCCCAGAATGGCCACCAGTGTTGGACACATAAGAAAGAAACAAATCTGGACTTCCCTGGGAGTTCAGCGGTAAAGAATCCACCTGCCAATGCAGGAGACATGGCTTCAATCCCTGATCTGGATAGATACTACAGGCCATGGAGCAATGAAGTCCAGGCACCACAACTATTGAGCCTGTGATCTAGAAGCTGGGAGCTGCAATTACTGAGCTCACGTGCCGCAACTACTGAAGCGCTTGCATGTGGTGCCTGAGCTCCACAACAAAAGAAGCCACCACAACTAGAGAGTAGCTCCTGCGCTGCAACTAGAAAAAAGCCCACATAGCAACAGAAAACACCCATCACGGCCAAAAAAAAAAAAGTTTTTTTTAATGATAAATAAATATCAAATTTTTTAAATGTTTAAAAGCAAAAAAGACACAAATCTTTGTTGTATTAAGCCATTAAGATTTAGAGCTTATACAGATGGCTAACATATACACAAAAAGATGCTCAACATCTCTCATTGTTAGAGAAATGCAAATCAAAACTACAATGAAATATCACCTCACACCAGTCAGAATGACCATCATCAAAAAGTCTAAAAACAATAAATGCTGGAGAGGGTGTGGAGAAAAGAGAATGCTCTTGCGTTGTTGGTGGGAATGTAAATTGATACAGCCACCATGGAAGACTGTATGGAGATTCCTTAAAAAACTAGGAATAAAACCACCATATGACCCAGCAATCCCACTCCTAGGCATATACTTTGAGAAAACCAAAATTGAAAAAGACACATGTATCCCATTGTTCACTGCAGCACTATTTACAATAGGTAGAACATGGAAACAACCTAGATGTCCATTGACAGATAAACAGATAAAGAAGTTGTGGTACATATACACAAAAGAATATTACTCAGCCATAAAAAGAAACGTGCTTAAGTCCATTCTAATGAGGTAGATGAACCTAGAGTCTATTACACATAGTGAAATAAGTCAAAAAGAGAAAGATAAATATTGTATTCCAACGCATATATGAGAGAAGGCAATGGCAACCCACTCCAGTACTCTTGCCTGGAAAACCCCATGGACGGAAGAGCCTGGTAGGCTGCAGTTCCTGGGGTCGCAAAGAGTCAGACAAGACTGAGCAATTTCACTTTCACTTTTCACTTTCATGCATTGGAAAAGGAAATAGCAACCCACTCCAGTGTTCTTGCCTGGAGAATCCCAGGGACGGCAGAGCCTGGTGGGCTGCCATCTATGGAGTCGCACAGAGTCGGACACGACTGAAGCAACTTCGCAGCAGCAGTAGCAATGCATGTACACAGAATTTAGAAAAATGGTACTGAAGAATTTATTTACAGGGCAACAATAGAGAAACAAGCATAGAGAATAGACTTATGGACAAGGGGAGAGGGAAGGAGAGGGCGAGATGTATGGAAAGAGTAACATGGAAACTTACATTGCCATATATAAAATAGATAGCAAAGGGAATTTGCTGTATGTCTCAGGAAACTCAAACAGGGGCTCTGTATCAACCTAGAGGGGTGGGATGGGAAGGGAGATGGAGGAAGGTTCAAAAGAGAGGGGATATATGTATACCTTTGGCTGATTCATGTTGAGGTTTGACAGAAAACAACAAAATTCTGTAAAGCAATTATCCTTCAATTAAAAAATAAATAAATTTTTTAAAAAAGATTTAGACGTTAGTTTGTTGTTGTTGTTATTGTTGTTGTTCAGTCACTAAGTCATGTCTCTTTGTGACTCTATGGACTGCAGCATGCCAGGCTTGCTGTCCTTCACTATCTCTAGGAGTTTGCTCAAACTCATGTCCATTGAGTCAGTGATGTCATCCAACCATCTCATTCTCTGTTGTCCCCTTCTCCTCCTGCCCTCAGTTTTTCCCGGTATCAGGATCTTTTCTAATGTGTTGGTTCTTCACAACAGGTGGCCAAAGAATTGAAGCTTCAGCATTAGTCCTTCCAATGAATATTCAGGTTTATTTACTTTAAGATTGACTGGTTTGATCTCTTTGCTGTCCAAGGGACTCTCAAGAGTCTTCTCCAACACCACAATTCAAAAGCATCAATTCTTTGGCACTCAGCCTTCTTTATGGTCCAACTTTCACATCCATACATGACTACTGGAAAAAACCATAGCTTTGACTATATGGACCTTTGTTGGAAAAGTGATGTCTCTACTTTTTAATATGCTATCTAGGTTTGTCATAGCTTTTTTCCAAGGAACAAGTGTCTTTTAATTTTGTGGCTGCAGTCATTACTTGCAGTGATTTTGGAGCCCAAGAAAATAAACTCTGCCACTGTTTCCTCAACTATTTGCCATGAAGTGATGGGGCCACATGCTATGATCTTCGTTTTTTGAATGTTGAGCTTTAAATCAACTTTTTCACTCTCCTATTTCACCTTCACCAAGAGGCTCTTTAGTTCCTCTTCACTTTCTGCTATTAGGGTGGTACCATCTGCATATCTGAAGCTGCTGATATTTCTCCTGGCTCAGTTTGTTACTATGGCATAACTAGCTTATCCTGGTAATGCACATGCCAACTAAAGAATGTCACTCGTCATCCAGCTCTACAATGATTAGGTCACTAGCCACTACAGTCACTGACTTTAACATGTGCAAAAGGAGTTCAGAGCATTCTATTCTCTGGGAAAAATTGGCAGAACAGGCCTTCAGACAGTTAGATATTTTCAGGAGAAAATTTTACTAACCCAATTTCTTGCATCTTCTCACACCCAAGAAAGCACTAAAATCATTACCAGAGACGTCTGCTCCTTATGAGTAACAGCAACCCTCTACCAAGATGTATGCTGGATGGCATGTACTCCCTTTTCCAAAATCATATATATGCTGACCTTCACCACTGCCTCTTTGGAGCAGTTCCTTGGAGCTATCTGAGAGACTGTCTCCCAGGCTACAGTTCTCAGTAAGTCCTCAAATAAAACTAAACTCACAGTTCTCTCATTGTGCAGTTATTTTCAGTCAACATATGAAAAAAAGTAAGCACAACTAGATCTCTATCTCAGGCCACAAGTGGATTTTAATTTAATTTAGACCTAAAGAAAAACTTTAACAAACTTTAGAGAAAATATAAAAGGATATCCTTATGACATTATGGCATAGAGGAGTTCTTAAATAAAAGACAACAAAACTCAAACCATAAGAAAATTGATAAATCTGAGTACATTAAAATTTTAAAACTTTGCTACAACAAAAGACACTATAAACAGAGTGAAAAACCAAACTCATTTTGGAGAAGACAGTTGGAAAAACTCACATAACCAAAAAAAGATTAGTATCTAGTTTATATAGAAATCTATAAAATGACAATGTAGCAAACCTTGAATAAAGAATATAAATAAATTTTCATATTCTAATGAATACAACTTAAAAGTACATACATTATATATAAATTATGTATGTGCTAAGTCGCTTCAGTCATGTCTGACTCTGTGCAACCTCATGGACTGTAGTCCTCCAGGCTCCTCTCTGTCCATTGGATTTTCCAGGCAAGAATACTGGAGTGGGTTGCCATGCCTTCCTCCAGGGGATCTTGCTGACCCAGAGATCGAACCTGCCTCTCTTATGTCTCCTGCATTGGCAGGCAGGTTCTTTACCACTAGCACCACCTGGGAAGACCTATAAATTATATATATAGTATATAATAAAAAAATAAATAAAATACAATCATATTTAACTAAATAAAGTAGATGCGAATGCTTGTGATCAAGAAAACCATGTAAACACTGTGAATTGTGACCTGATAATCTGCTCTGCGCCCTAGTGCTCCTCAGTGCTAGAGATCTACAGATCAATCCTTTTTTTTTTTTTTTTTTTTTGAAGTGTAGTCCTTTTACATTTCTCTTAGGAATATTTTCCCCTAATGAGATTGTTTTTCTCCTAATGAAATCACAAACTGTCAAGGGTGGGGTTGAATTCTGCAACCCACATGCCTATCCTGCTTGCAAGTGCTTTGGGTTTACCTGGCATGATGCTTTTTCAAAGATTTAAATTGAACATCTCTAAGTAAAGCTGTGAAGCTCCTCCATTCACAATAAACCCCACTATACTCTAAAGTCTTATTTTCAGCACAAGACCACATGTCTCTTAACTTCCTGATCTCTGTATACATTAGAGTTATGACTTCTGCCTACAGGCAATGATTACCCTTCATTTTTTTAATGGATAAATCTATAAAGTCACTAATGGTCAGATAGTGTGCTATTGGCTGGAACAAGGCAAATAAAACACAGTCCCTGCTTTTGTTGGAGTTCTAAGCCTATCAGAGACAGACATAAGTAAATAAATTATAACACTAGTGAGTGCAATTAGAGTTATACACAAGAGAGCTCCAAGAGCTAGAAGAGACTGAATAAGCAAAGGTAGGGTTGGAGAAGTGAGTAGAGGCTGCTTATAAAGCCTCCTTAGAGGAGATAACACTTGAACTACATTTTGAAAAATAAATTCTGCAGCAATCAAAAGGTAAACGAGCATTCCTGGCAGAAGGAACCTCACAGGAGTTAAGGCTCAATTTAAAGGGCCTTGTATGACTTCAGTTAAAATCGTGGCTCTAATGCTTGTTAAATGGGTGACTTTAGACACCTTGCTTAACCTTTATGAGTCTCAGTTTCTTCAAGATTCAAATACAGATAATATTTTCTTTCAGTATTCTAATGAGGGTTTAATGTGACAATGTTAGCTTAAATTCTTAGCATATCACCTAATCTAATGCAAAGGGCAGTTCTCCAGGCCTCATGTCACTTTGATGGTGAGCCCATTACAGAATTTCTTCTTAACAGTTATCTATAGTCTCTAATTTTTCAATGATAAACATATATGGCTTTTATAATAAAGTTTTTTTATAATGAGAATTTTGGGTAGACATAAACAAGCTTATTTTAAAATTTATATAAAAGGCAAAGAACCTAAAGTTGGTTAAAAATAAGAATTTTGGAAAATTAGAATAAACTTGAAAGAATCACTCTATTTAGGCTAGAATGTCACAGCTACAGTTATCAAGAAGGTGTGATATTGGCAGAGGGCTAGACACATAGATTGATGGAACAAAACAGAAAACCCAGAAGTAGACCTACAGAGAGAGATTCATTAATTTTTAAAACTGGTTCACATAATTGTAAGGGGCCAGAAAATTCAAACCCTTGCAGGCAGTCCAAGCCAGCCTGGAGAACCAAGGAACAGTTGATTTTGCAGTCTTGAATCTGAAAGCAGTCAATCTAGAGGCAGAATTCCTTCCTTTCTCCCTGGAGAGTCTCAGTCTTTCCTCTAAGAACTTCAGCTGATTGAATGAAGCCCATCCACATTATTAACAGTAATCTCCTTTACTCACAGTCTACCATATAAAATAGAAGGGTAATATAAAACAAAACAAAAGTATCTGATCCAGCCTCTCAAATAGAGCACACGATTAGAGCTGAAGTCTAACGTAAAATATGGAGTGAACTGCAGTAGCTGCTGAAAATATAGAACTTTACCTGAGCCCTGTACTCAGGCAAAGGCAGGATCAATACATCCTTTTGTATTTCAGAAAACAGCTTATTGCAAAGGATCATCCTTTCACATATGACTTTTATGTAAAACCTATGGATGACCCCACTGCTTGTCCATGACAAGGCCAGACACAGACCCTCGAAATTTCCAATTCTTTGTCACACACAATATTGGTTGAGGACTTCCTTCCCTGGTGGTCCCATGGTTTAGAATCTACCTGCCAATGCAAAGGACACAGGTTCAATCCCTGGTTCCAGAAGATCCCACATGCCGCAGAGCAACTAAGCCCATGCGCCACAACTGCTGAAACTGTGCTCTAGATCCCTTGTTGTGCAACAAGAGCAGCCACCACTGTGAGAAACCCATGGACCACAAGTAGAGAGTAGCCCCCACTCAATTGCAACTAGAGGAAGCCCAAGTGTAACAACGAAGACCCACAGCAGCCAAAACTAAATAAATAAATAAAGACTGGTTGAACTGCTTGTCCCACTGGACACCAAAATAGTCTGGACACTAGCCTGTCTCGACCAAACCTTTATCAGGTATCTCTCCTTCCACCAGGGCCCTGAAGTGTTACCCACCTTTGAGCTTAAGTAAGCAATGGGAGCTTAAGGAAGAGAGGAAAAAAAAAAAAAAAAAAAAAAAACCTTAACAGCTTCTCCTGAGAATCAGCCAACCACAAAAAATCAAACATTTTCTGCTCAGCTGACCAGTCAATCCCCTGCTCACCCCACTCCCCACACTCAGATCTTTCAGACCTTGTTTACTTGGCCCTTTAAAAGAAAACCTTTTCTGCCTGGTCTTTGCGACATCTGTATACATTATGGTTGGAGTCTTCTGTTGGAATAGTTCCTTTCTTCCTAATGTAATAGTCCCCCCTCTCCTAATTACAATCTTTTCAAATAAAGTGCCTCCTTATTTAAGTCTGCATTTGTTTTTTATTTGACACTGCCTAAAGGTAGAGTTTCTAATATTTTTGGAAGTATTTTTCTCCTCTGTCATGTTTGCTTTTATTTATGAGTTCCCTTTTATGGATTTTAAGTATTCATGCCTGGTTCAGAAGCCACATAGGCAGAGGAATCAAACCCTTTGAGGGTATCAACAAGCTTCCCACATACTTCTTAGGTTAAAATGGAAATAAATAGATAGGAGGGCCGTTTCCATATGCAAACACCTCCAGATAATCAATTCTATTCTAATATCTTGCTGGCTGCAGAATTACAGCTTCTGGGGCCATTTAATTCACTTCCAGCTAATGCCTGAGGTGCCAAGCATAACAAAGAGAAAAGATAAAGTAGATCAAGCTAAAATATTTCATAGATCACAGCAAGTTAAAAGCCTGGCCAACTCCAAGCCTCACAGAACATCTTTGTCATATTATCCCTGAATGGACTCAAATAAAAAGTTTGCCAGTGTTTACAAACTATTGACTTTGCACCTTGAAAATATTTATGTTATCATAGGAAGTTTAATGGCATTCTTCTCAAAAACAAAAGTAAGTATAAGTAGACTAGATATGTTATTTTTGACTAGTGCATTTAAGGGAGGCCTAGCATGCTGCAGTCCAAGGGGTCGCAAAGAGTTGAACACAACTGGGCGACTGAAAAACAACAAAGTCATAAATTAAGTTAAACATTGTAGATCACATTTAATTATGCATATTTAATGAATTGCTGGTCTTCCCAGGTAGCGCTAGTGGTCAAGAACCTGCCTGCCAATGCAGGAGGCATAAGTGACTCAAGTTCGATCCCTGGGTTGGGAAGATCCCCTGGAGGAGGGCACGGCAACCCACTCCAGTATTTTTGCCTGGAGAATCTCATGGACAGAGGACCCTGGCAGGCTATAGTCCACAGGATCACAAAGAGTTGGACATGACTGAAGCAACTTAACATGCATGCATACAATGAATTACTCACCAAAACCATAGATAATTTTAAACACCCAGAGTATGTACTATGTACATAGTTATAGGATGCTTTTGCTGGTTTCTTGCTCAGAAGTTTCTGGTGTACACTGCCATGGTTACCAGGATCAGCAGTATGATGAGAAATGTTTTAAAACTTGCCTTCAGGGAGAAAATAGACCCTGATGGGTAGCCCTTGCCAATGTCCGTATGTGCTAAGTCACTTCAGTAGAGTCCAACTCTGTGCAATCCTATGAACTATAGCCCACCAGGCTCTTCTATCCGAGGGATTCTCCAGGCAAGAATACTGGAGTGGGTTGCTATCTCCTCCTCCACGGGATCTTCCCAACCCAGGGATCAAACCCACATCTCTTATGTCTCCTGCATTGACAGGTGGGTTCTTTACCACTCACGCCACCTGGGAAGTTCCATGGTGTAAATATTCCCACCATGGTTCATTTCAAGCTATCAATGTGACTGCACTTGGAGTTGAGAAAGAGATGCTCAGCAACACACCGTACAGATACAGTAGAATTAAATAACCTCAAGAGTACATAATAATAAAATGAAGTAAGATAACTAGGAAATGATGTTTTTAGTACATATAATTTTGGGTTTTAAGATGACTTATTTAACTGTAAGTTTATATAATTTAATTTTTAATAATGGCTGTATGAAGCAACAGGCTTGCAAAATCCCTGGAAATTTAAAAGTCAGCTTCTCTACACTGGTACAAGCTAGCACCATGCCCGCTAGTGAGTACAGGGTCCATCTTTCACCTTGGCAACAACACCTAGGTGACATTATTTAAGACAGAAATGATTTGGCTCACAGAAGCTTAAGGGATTTTACTGGTCAAAGGGCATATACTACCAGTGCTGGGTTGAATGATGGCTCCCAAAAGATATATCCAACTGGATCCTGTGAGTATGGGCTTATTTGGAAAAGGTCTTTGATGATGGAATTAAGTATCACAAGATGAGATCATCCTGGACAATCTGGGTGGGCCCTAAACCCAATATCCTAATGAAAGCAGACAGACAGAAGAGAACACAGAGACAGAGAGAGGAAGACCACATAAAGAAGGAAGCAAAGGAAGGTCCCTAGTAGTCCAGTGACTGGGAGTCTGCCTTCCAGTGCAGGGGACGCAGGTTCAGTTCCCGGTCAGGGAACTAAAATCCCACGATGCTGCAGGGCAACTAGGCCTGCAACATATATGCTATCCCATGACAATTAGTCTTGGTCAAACTGGATTCAAAGAAAGAGGTTTTCCAGATTTAAAAAGCTTAAATTAATAACTATCAACACTGGATCATGTAGAATCATAGAGGAAGAAGTGAAGTTTAAAGGGAAAGACAGCTTTCTCATTCTCTGTCTATAAAACTTTCTTTTTTTCCTTATATCCAGAGAGTTTGCTTCTGTTTTACAGAATACTCTAGTTCTATTCACTGGGAAAGAAAAAGGTAAAGGAAAAATAACTGTGATATGTAAACATCCAAAAGACCTTGAAAACAACAGTAGATTTAAAATTTTACCATTGATTGTGATTATTACTCTGACTATATAATTTGTGGGGCCCAGGGCAAAATCTCACATCTTTCATTTGAAAGTAAAACAAACTGGTATATCCATACAAGGGAATACCACCAAAAAGCAACAACACTGATGAATTGCCAAGACATTATGATCAGTGAAAGAAGTCAGCCTCCACAGGTCACACTGTGCATGATTATATTTACATGATACCTTAGAAAAGGCAAATGCACAGAGTTGGAGAACAGATCACTGTTTGTGAGAAGGTGGGGTGGGACAAGGGCTTGACTACAAAGGGGAAGCATAAGAGAATATTAAGGAGTAAGGCAACTGCTCTGTGTTTCCACTCTGTGGTGATGGTTACATAAAACCATACATGTGTCAAACCCTTAGAACTGTACATTCAAAAACAAGTTTATTTTATGGCATGCTAACTCAGGAAAATTTTCAAATAAAAAAAATTGGCTATATATATCCAAATAAATATCTCTTAAAAAGTACTTTAAAAGAAATTTTCCATCTGAGTTTCTGCCAGAAAGCCTGCTTTGGGGGCTCTGCAACATCAACCCTGGTATTCTATGGGATTGTTTTTCCATTTGTAAAACAAGACTATCCCAGAGCAATGCTTTTCCATCCATTTTTCTTCCTAGATTCATCTGTGGGCAATTCTTTGTGGAAGCAGGGCACGGGCACATTCAGAGAGAAAGACTACTCAGACTACTCAGCCTCCACCAGGCTCCAGACTCCCAGCTCTGCATCAATCAAAACAGTTGTACTTTCATTTATTTCTTATATTATTTCTCTGCAGAACTTTCACTTAGAATAGTTGGTCCAAAACCACATGATTAGGTACCTGAGGAGTTTGAACAATCCAAGATTCTGGGGCCTAGTGGTGGGAGCAACTCAATTATCCCTTGAAAAAGTGCCCACATGGATCTCAGTGGTTAGCCAGACTGAGGCACCTGTTTAAATGGTCAGTGATTCTAAACAAGATGTTTGAGAAGTAGCTTGAATCATGCTCCTTGCTTTACAACATTTGGATATACAATGAGATTCTGAAAAGGCTGCTAAGTCTAGGCTTCCCCTGACATATAACCTGAAAGGATCTTAAGCTTACCTGTCCCCACACAAGATGGATGATTTGGGGAAACAGCACTCACTAAATAATAAAAGGCTGTGCACAGACAGGGGAAATGCTGCTAGGAGGATGAAGACGCTGACCAAGAAGCAGGAGAGCCTGAGAGTAGCATTAATCACAAAAGCCCCCCTTTACTCTTAAGCAAGTACCTTATGCCAGTTACACTGCTGGCAATCCTTCAATCTTCACAGCAACCCTGGGAGAAAAGGAGACTGTCATCGCGGAGACTGGTAAGGAAAAGGAATCTCTGAGAAGCTCCAGGTCATATGATGACAGAGCCGTGTCTCAGCCCACATCTCCAACCTTCCAAGTTGAGAGGAAGCCTGGAGGCCTGTTATTAAGGCTTTCTCTCTCATCGTGTGCCCTAGAGAAAGGGACTAATGCCCACCTTTCATCAGAGCTGTTGAGAAGTCACCAAAGGCACCTTGAGACCTTGCCATCTGCAACAGCACTCAAAAATTATTTTTAAATTTAATATAAGGAAATGCTTTCTTCAAAAACTATCTTACACTTAAGTCCAATCTATAAAGCCAGAGTTGAGCTCTGTGGTTGAAGGTGGGGGAAAGGGTGGCCTGAGTCTCCCAGGGCTCCCAGAGCATCACTTGATAACTACTTATCTACTAAATTGACACTTACTATGAGAAGTGCAGAAGCCATGACTCCCAAGGCCCTGGCTTTGGGTTCCAAAGAATGAAGTGGGATTCTGGCTGACTTGCTCCTGAGAAGTGGGCCTGGGGGAGAGCTGTGGGATTCCAGGCCTGCCACTTGCCCTGAGCACGGCTGGCAGGTCCATCTGAATGGCCACCACCTGCCTCTCCTCCTCTCTGACCTGGCCCCAGTGGTTATGCCCTGGCACTCACAGGGTAGAAAACTTATTTTCACTACCTCAAATTTAGTGAGTACTTTTATTCTTAAAAGGTATGAATTATAAGGTTAAAAACTGCAGTTACCCTCCCTTTTGCCTTGGCCTTATAAGAGCCATCATCTGATTTTCTGTATCAACTAAAGTAGAATGTTGAAGTTCAGATCTTGATATAGGATCAACAGCAGATCCACACCTCTGACCCGTGGGGTAGGGGCTCACCAGGATGGTTCACTGTTTGCCTGCCATAAAACCGACCTACTTCTCATAGATGTCTGGGATCACATCCAATTGGGAGTTGACCCTGTGCACAGCTTTCTTGCCGAACAGCTGGAATTCATAGTGGAAAAACTACTCCCAAAAACTGTTGTTGGGCAGGATGAGAGCCGGCGTGGCTTACTCCCAGCCAGGGAATCCAGTGGGGCAGGGGGCTGGTACTTCCAGAGGCCTCAGAGCATTGGAGTAGAATCGGTGACTTGGAGCAGCAGGGGGCAGCCCTGCTTCATCTCTGGATTGTGGGTGCACTCAGAGATGCGGCCCAGAAAGTCACAGAGGCTCGAGATGGATGCATAGGCCACAAATACCTGCACCTACTGGATGTCCTTGTATAAGGTGTTCTCTGCCTACACCGCAACGTTGATAACCACTGTGATCTGGTTGCTGGACAGCAAGAGCTTGTTGCTAGCAGTGACACCGTTGCTGATGTACAGGTTGCTGGTGATCTGCGAACAGCAGAGGGCAGCCGGAAACAAACCAGGAGGGCACCAGGGGTGTGGTCATCAAAGCAGAGGGGCAACGGCCAGCAAGGAGCTAAAGCTGCATTTTTCTTCTGGGTCAAGTCCACTGAAAACTCAACCATCGGCAGGTGGGCTCCTTTAAGAAACAGTCACACCAAGAAGTCTTGGGAAAGTGTCTGGGAAAGAGAAGACTGGTCACGACTTTGGAGCCACAATTCCCACTGGCCAGGCGGTCCTCTGGTTTCCACTGGCTGATGGACCCTGCCTGGTCTTCTACCAGACTGCGGGCTCTGCTCCTTGGCGCAGCACAGCTTGGGGCTGGGCTCACCTGGTTATCAGCCCACAATTATGACAGGCCCCACAGCTACCTTTGCCAAGAAGTCTACACTGAATTTTATTGAGCATTATAAATAAAATTAGGTAATTTCTCCATATTTCTTAAGGAGTTTGGAAGGTAGTTTACCATCTCTTCTAAGCACAAACAGAAGCAAACTCATTTAGCCTCCCATATTAGATATTAAGTTCAGAATAAAAACTATTGAGAATGGGAGCGCTTAACACTGGCATGCATCTTAATGAAAAAAAAAAAAAGGCCCTCTCTGGAAAATTTTAGGATGGGTTAGATACCAGTTCCCTGGGATTACTTCAGTAAGGCCATTTAAACAGCTCTATAAGAGCTGGGACCCAAAAGCCAAATGAAAGACTCCCAAAAAACAATCCAGAAGCCAGAGGAAATAATATCCTCAACTATCTTGAATATTTTACTGATTTTCCAAGAGATAATCTATCTGTGTCTCCATAAAAGTAAACACTCACATTGGCTAATTTTTCTCAAGTGCCTGGATAGTTCCCCACTGGCTGTTGCTATTTCTGATGTTATTTAAGATTCATGATTCACCAGACTATAGCTTAGAGGCTCTGGAGGGACCATGACCCTGCCAACACCTTGATTTTGGACTATTGGCCTCTAAAACTGTGAGAGAATAAATTTCTGTTGTTCTAAGTCACCCAGTGTGTGACATTTTGTTACAACAGCTCTGGGAAATCAATCCACCTCTGTAGTCTTTTACTCATGAAAGCACACCTTAATGCAAGCAAATGAGAGAACAATCTTATAGGAACAGCCTTGAATTCACGTATTTAAAAAAGTATTTCCCAAACCTCACTATTTTCATTGTAATCTGTAACAAACAAATATGACACATTTTGCAACCAACACAAAACACAACACAACACAACACTCTCAAGCAACCAACCCACTGCCTGAACCAGGAACTGACAATCCCACCCAACACCTTAATTTTACTGAGGAAATATAGCTCCCAAGAGGCCAAATGGCTCACCAACTTAACTATGTGTTTATCCTCATACCTGGCCTACCATGTTCTAGCAAGTTCCCTGAGCAAAGGTAGAAAAAGACAACTTGAGGAATGTAAAGGATACTTCAGCATTGCTCATACCAGTCCTCAAATTCTGGCCCCTGACTGCAGTTTAAATCATTTTGTGCAGAATGACTGAATGTTGAAACTTCCATAAGCAAATCGGCTCACAGCCCTGACTGTAAAGGCTGGTAAAGTGATGCATTCAGGCTGCTGTACAAACTAAGACACCACTCAGCGTGACACAATATCCTGTGTCAGGGTATAGATCTCATGCAGGAGGGAACAACATCTGTGCTTTGATACTACTATCAAGAGACTCAGATTTATTATTAAATTCTCCTGGGGTAGAAAGACCAATGGTGAATTTATCAAGAAGCCTGCAGTATAATTTTGAAGAGAGTGATTTCTCTGTACTTCAAATAAAAGTCTAATATAGGCCTCAAGTAGAGCCAAGATAAAATGTCAGAAATCTGAAGGTAAGGAATTTATGTGTGCAATTAACTAATATCTTTAGCCTGAAAGTGGTCCTCTTGGTTAGGATGCCCTTCCAACAGGATGACTTTTGCTGACCTAGATTTCTCACCATAATAATCCTATTTGCTTCCTGCATAAGGGTTAATTTAGTTGTCATCTATGTTTCAGAAAATAATACATCTTCTATTTTTGAGACATAACCAATAAAAAAGAAAGTTATTTAAAAACTGCTCTGCTAGTAAATCTGCTCTTCTTAGAAAGAAATTGGAGAGTCACATAAGTAACCTAAACATTCAAACAACACCTCCAAGGAGGTCCAAAGACTCACCAAATAATCTAGTACTAGAGTTTGGGTCTAAAAACCTGAGTTAAAGCAAGATAAGCTCTCTAAGGCACTAGAAGAGGAAAGAATCAAGGACAGTGCTGGGAGATGCCAAGGGTCCACAAAAGCCAGCAGATCTACCTTCTAGCCAGAGATTGCCGTGTTATCTAAATGAGAAAAAAGGTTAGGGCCAGGAGCCAGGCAGAAAGAAGGCCAAAAATACAACTGACAGAAAGCAATTGGGGTCCTCACAATTGCTTTTAATAAAACTGAAAGGGCCTAAAATGCCAATGAGTCAAAGTAGATTAAAGACATGATGAGGTATTTTCTTAGTACCCACTGCTGACTTTATTTATAAATTAAACAAGGTTGACTTGATCTATAAAAAATAATAATAATTTTTCTCAAAACCACTTAACTCTGAGCCAACTGGCTCACAGTTCCTATTACCTCTTAGAGTCTGTAAGTGTGCATACCCTATTCTCAACCCTGAAGCAGTCTAAAGTACACATGTTACCCATTGTAGAATCACTGTGGTTGATTGGATCAATACTAGACATAAGATCTAAGACCAAGCAATTCATTTTCTAGCCAGAAACCAATCAAAATACTTCCTCAAGAATTTAAACTAAGGCATACAACTATACTCAGTGTAGACTGCAATTGAACTAAACGGATATGTGACTCTGACTTAGCTCACTATTTCGGTGGAGACAGATGTGTGAATAGATGATACCAATCTGCAGAAAGAGATTTAAAGTGAAAATGAAAGTGTTAGTTGCTCAGTCATGTCCAACTCTTTGCGACCCCATGGACTATGCAGTCTACCAGGCTCCTCTGTCCATGGGATTTTCCAGGCAAGAATACTGGAGTGGGTTGCATTCCCTTCTCCAGGGAATCTTCCTGACCCAGGGATTGAACCTGGGTCTCCTGCATTGCAGGCAGATTCTTTACCATACAAGCCATCAGGGAAGCTCAACTAGAAAGAGATTAGAGCAACATAAAGAAATAAGCACTTGAGAGCACGTGGTCCAAGAAAAAATGAGAGGGAGGGATGGGCAGAGCAGCTGTCTTGGTGTCTAACGGCATAACTATCCCAAGTCACAATTTGTATGAAATATCTATAAGGACTTTGTCTCGGTGAAGTTTCTGTATCCTTTTGACAAATGTCTCTTGAGTTTTGTCAAATTCTCAAAGTCAAGTGATTTTGGCTAACAAAGCACAATTAGGTTTTCCTCAAACATACTCCTACTGCTATCAAATGGCCCTTGGGGTAGAAGAGAGAAAGACAATGCTGGGAAAAGAGAGGATGCTAAGAACAAATTATCAAAATTGTACTCTAAAAATAAAATCCATGTATATAATATTTATAGGCATGTAAAGCAGTATAAAATATTATAGATTCATTGGTGTTAAATGGGACAAACTTAATTCTTGCTTTTGGGAAAGCTACAGTTAGCTTCACCCAGAGGTAACAATTGTTCATAATGATCTCAAATTTTACTGATATACATATCCCTTTTTATTTCTCTTCCTTATCTCTCAAAATGAAAACTACTCTGAATGTTACCTGAGGGGGAAAGCAGTGATACCTAGATGTTTCTACAAGATGAAATCTAGATGAGAAAAGTTGAACAAAGCTTTTTTGTTTTTTTTTTTAAAGAAAAAGGCAATGTCATCATTTTTACAAAATGCAAAGAAAGTGGATAATCTTACTCCTCAACCTTCAGTGGAAGGCAGGATTCAAAAGAGAAAATATGCTGCAAAGAACATTTTTGATGCTTTTTTGGGCAAAATATGCAAGATTGTTAAAAAAGAGAGAGAGAGAAAGCAGGGAGGGGAATAATCAAAAGACCTAGATTATCAGATAGTCACTCTATTTCCAACATGAAGACCCAAACAAAATCACTCTAATAAAAATCATATTTAAATGACATATTCAAACCTGTACTCAAAATACAGCCGTGCCAACAGAACAAACAGAAAGGATTAACTCTTTTTACTCAGAGGAAGAAACAAATCTCTAAAAGAAAATGATGATAAAAAAGCCAGCAACAGCATTCTACACAGGCTGTCATTTCTGAAGAACCCTGCTCTCAAGATGGTTTAATGCAAGGCAGTTCTTTCCAGAGAACCCAGAATACTCTAATGATGATTCAAACCACATAAAAAAGAAACAGAAAGAGAAAGTACTGGAAGTTTTCAATATATTTTCATCTTAAAAGACATTTTCTGTTACTACAACAGAAGAGATGCCTCTATGGTTGATTTTACATGCTTGTTTTCGCAGTTTGCTTTTGTGAATGGAAAAAGGCTTCAAATTATTGCAATAAAGACTATAATAGCAATATGTCCAAAAAAACTAAAACTTATAAACAGATCATTCTATAAAAAGGCTGTTTGAATTAATTCTGGTTACCATAATTTTTAGGGCAATGGGTATAAAGTTCATTATGGGTAACTATACATACATATGTTTGGATGGCATATTTAACTCTGAAACAGAAGATGACAAAAGATTTTGGAGGAAAGATAAGTCCAAATGGTGAAACGGAAATCACGTATATAGTCTTTAATGGGTAAGTCCACATACTGTGATGATTAAGCTCTTAAAGCAGAAGAGTTTAATTGAGTAATGGCTCCATTACATACCAGTTATGTAATCATGGGCAAAGTAGTTAACCTTTCCAGATCCTCATCTATAAGATCAACATAAAAGGATCTATCTCATAGATTTCTTTGGAAAATAAACAAACACATAAATCACTTAACACAGAGCCTGAGTCACAGCAAGTACTGAATAAGTCAATGTGATGATGATGACAATGACAACATCAGTTTCAAAGTGCCTCCTCATTAGGGCGGAGAAGGCAATGGCACCCCACTCCAGTACCCTTGCCTGGAGAATCCCAGGGATGGCGGAGCCTGGTGGGCTGCCGTCTATGAGGTCACACAGAGTCGGACACGACTGAAGCGACTTAGCAGCAGCAGCAGCAGCAGCAGCAGCAGCCTCATTAGGGATCCAGTAATGATCTATGTGACCTGTGTATCTGCTCAGGTCCAGTCTCAGCATTTTTGGCCCCTGTGTTCTCATTATTCTGTTGATCACTCTCTGTGTTTCCCAAGTCTTTTCCAATGATATTGGATTTGGGAGGCCATTTTCTTCTCTCAGTTTCCCAGTAGCTCTTCTTGCATATAATTCCTAGTTTTTGAACCTAAAAACATTTAAAGTTCTCTTTAGAATCTTTAGAAATAGTTTTTCTTCTTTCTTATTGTTACCTGTAAATGTGACCTGCTTACTTTACTTGCTTGTATAGGAATAACCTGCATTTGTCTCTCTAAAGTTGTAGCTCTTCAAACTCAACACCACTCTCTTTGTATTCTTTGGCATGTCAGTACTTTAGTGAGCAGACACATTCCAACTGGATTCCAACTGAAAACTAATACCTTATGTGTGAAAAAAGATACATCCTACATAACACCATTAAACATTATCCCTGACTATTAAATTACACTATGGCTACTATTGCTCATCCTATACTAACCAAGTATTGGACTGAAACAGTAAACAAGAAATGCCTGTTAAACTAAATTAAATTGGATTATAACAATACCATGGAACAGTGATGCTTCTGGAAGCCTTTGGAAAGTCTGTTTCAGTTACTGAGACCATGGCCATTGCTGTATGATGAAGCTTCCCACGTCTGCTAACACCTAGACATGAAAAATATTCAGCGTGAGATAATGATGCCTCTGGTTTAGAAGGGTTTATTCCCACCGGTCATGGGAGGAAACAAAAACTAAAACATGAGCAGTTCTTCAGTCTTACATCTTATCCTGTCTAATATCACATGAATTTTTGCATGTTTGCTACTCTGTAATTATTCTATTCATGAAAAAAATTAAGCCTCTCTCAGCCCAAATAAGAAAGTAAATGTTTCCATGTAATGTCAACATTGCACATCATCTTGGCTTAAAAAGAGGGGGGGCAGGTCAATTGGCCACCAAAGTAATAATCCTGAAGCTATGTCCATGGAATTTAACTGTGAGTGAACCATGAGTGTGGTCCCCACTCTTCTGATGTATAAATTATCCAAGGAAAGAAAATTCACCAGCTAATGGCTGAAACACCAGTATGGGTAAAACTTAATGATTCCTTAATATTATTCTAGGTAGAAAATAAAACAGGATTTGTTTGGAGAAGAAGATCTACTTCTCTTGTCAATATTTATGATTCTTGTTTTATACATGGTTCAGTCATTTGCCTCTGCTCAGAGAGTTTGAAAGTCACTCTTATAAAGGACCTAGAAAATTACAATGAATACCCTTAGCCTGATTTTGTACAAAGATGGGAAAAGGAGTCCAGGACAATGGACCCATGCCAGAAGCACAATAGTTCTCATGACATCTTATCTTACTGGCCAGGTGAGGTAGGCCCAGGCAGAGCAACTCACACCACGAGCAAACTGAGTACAGCATCATCTCTGATCTTACCAAGTAAGTAGACAACACCCCAGATAATAGGTTGTGAACAGCTAAGACAGAAAACTCTATCCAGTGCCCATGAAAATAATAAAAGAGCAAAATTCAGTAAGCAAACAAACAAACAAATACCACTACAAATCTACAGTGCATCCATAGCCTGGAAAACCAGGGGGGAAGCTGCTATCCTCAAATCCAAACCACTGCCCAAACATACTTCCAAGTGCATCAGGAAGTTGTCTGTCCCTTACTAGTCTTTACAGGTCACTGTATTCAGTTCTATTGTCTTCACAATGAGTTAGACTAGATGATATATTATATATAGAAATATACATTAATGTAATTTTATATATATTGTTGTTGTTTAGTCACTAAGTCATGTCCAATTCTTTGCAACCCCACAGACTGTAGCCCACCAGGCTCCTCTGTCTGTGGGATTTTCCAGGCACGCATACTGGAGTGGGTTGCCATTTCCTTATCCAGGGGATCTTTCTTACCCCGGGGTTGAATTCTTGTCTCCTGCTTGACAGGCAGATTCTTTACCACAGAGACACCTGGGAAGCCCATACTTTTATATATATGTGTATACATACATATATATGTGTGTGCGTGTGTGTGTGTGTGCGTGTGTGTGTGTACTTTTATTAGATGCCTGGAGAATTATAATTGGTTTGTTTCTCAGAATTTGCAAAAAGACTGCTATAATCTCTCAGGAAATTCCTTTTATTGGTCAGTAACTGCTACAAAATTGCTGTATGTCAATCAACTACGAAGTCTCAATGATATACAAGGGACATGCATTTTTCATACTTCTGAGGGGTTCTGCTGATCCAAGCTAAACATAGCTGATCTTTGCTGGATTTCTTACTCATTCATGTGGTCTGGCCAGCTCATTCACATGTTTCTAGCTTGGCTCTGCACCATGTGACTTCATTCTTTTCCTGGGACCAGGGCATGGGCATGACCCACACCCTGGGCATGATCTTTTCATGGTAATGGCAGAAATAAAAGAGCGAAAGTTCATTAAGCAAAATCTTTAAAGGGCCAAGCTCAGAAGTAATACACTGGCATTTCAACCACATTTATTGTCAAAGAAAGTCACATGACAAAGCCCAGAGTCATAGCAGAAGGGTACTGCAAATTTACATGACAAAGAGCATGAATTCAGGGACGAGTGAAGGACTCAAGTCACTGTACAATCTACCACGAGTCCACCATAGACAAGAATTATTCATGTTACTCCCATCTGAAATATATGTTCATCTACCATCCTAGAACTCCCGAGGGTTTTAGCAAACACAACATCAAGTTTGAATTACATGTAAGAGATGTGCATCCAAGACCTTCTGATCCAGAAACCTAAGAATGAAGAAGGCAATATAAGCACCTCACAAGCACACAGCACACAACTGTGGAACAAGGACAGGAAAATCACAATAAACATTCCAGTTCAAAGAGGAGGAAAAAGGACTTCCCTGGTAGTCGAGTGGCTGGACACCATTTTCCCAATGCAGGGGTCTTGGGTTCGATCCCTAATCAGGAAATAAAATCCCATAAGCCTCCCAGTGCAACCCCCAAAAAAGTGGACTTGGATTAGTTGGAAATATATACTGCAAACCACAGAGCAATCACTAAAAGAAAATTGCTGGCAGGAATGTAAAATGCTGTAGCCAGTATGAAAAAGCCTGTTATTTCCTCAAAAACTTAAACATACAGTTACTATATGATCCTACTATATAATGCCTAGCAATTCCAATCCTAGGCATCCAAGAGAAATAAAAACATAAGTTCACACAAAAACTTGTATACAAATGTTCATAGGAAAAGCATTTATAATAGCCAAAATGTGGAACAATTCAAAATAGCCATCAACTGTGAATGAATATTTTTTTAGAAAATATGGTATATGCAATGGAATATTGTTTATGAAAAGGAATTAACTACTTATACAAATATATGCTACAATGGGCTTCCTAAGTGGCACTAGTGGTAAAGAAACTGCCTGCCAATGCAAGAGAAGTAAGAGATGTGGGTTCGATCTCTGGATCAGGAAGATCCCCTGGAGAAGGACATAGCAACCAATGCCAGTGTTCTTGGCTGGAGAATCCTATGGGCAGAGGAGCCTGGCAGGCTACAGTCCATAGCATTGTAAAGAGTCAGACATGACTGAAGTGACTTACACTGAAGTGACACACACCCACATGCTACAACATGATTGAACCTTTAAAAAATGCTAAGTGGAAGAAGCCAGACACAAAAGGTCACATTTTATATGATTCCATTTTTATGAACTGTTCAGATTAGGCAAGACCATAGAGACAGAAAGCAGGTTAGTAGTCACCAGACAAACCTAAAAGAAAGCTCATAATTTATATTTTTAAAATGTCTATGAATTTTTTATAAAATTCTAAAAAGCAAAACTAATTTGTAGTGGAAATTCACATCAGAACCCTGGCTGTCTCTGATGGGTAGAGATAGGAATTGACTAAGAAGGAGCAGGAGGAAACTTTTTGGGACAATGAAAATATTTATATCTTAAAGAAATTAGAGTTACAGTAATCTTAATATATAGATCAATTCCCTTAAATGTAACCAGTCTCTCAATACCACTTTTACCATTCCTACGTTGGTACAGTCATACTCCTCTACCAATTCAAACACCCCATTCTGAGCCACCACCACTGTCCTCCCATATGGACAACGTTTTCAGCCCACTTTGCTCCAACACCCTGCTCTGGGCCACCACAGCTCACAAACACATGCCTGCTTTATTCAGCATTATCTGATGATTTTAGGGGGAAGGGCTTTTCTTTTACCTTTGAAAAGACCCTTCCATTTCATCTAAGCCCTCAAAGACACTATGAAATAGACAAAGCATGTAATTTTAACCCACTTTACAGCTCACAAAAAGTTAAAAATCTTCCCCAAAGTTACTCATTGGTAAGGTGGGCACACTTCAGGATACCACATCCCTATTCTAATGTTGCCTCTACCACTTTACAATGAAGTCCTCATCCATACTGCTAATCCCTAAATCCCACTTTCGAAACCAGGGGATTTGGAGAACAAAGAATCAGGTAGGATAACAAAATGGAACCTGTAAGCAGCCTCTGTGACTAAGGTGGGAAGCACCATAACACACTTTTCATTAAGTTGCACAATCTGCTTCCACAGATAACCAACCAGACCAGTATACTTACCTTCATGTACTTCTGATATACACCTCACATGCCAGGCCCTCCAGTTCACTTCCCCAATCATTCTCATAAGAGGAAGAGTTAGGGTAATGTATTAGATTCCTAATCCTGCCCTAAGAAATCATTACAAATATGGTGGCTTGCTGCTGCTGCTAAGTCGTGTCAGTCATGTCCGACTCTGTGAGACCCCATAGATGGCAGCCCACCAGGCTCCGCCGTCCCTGGGATTCTCCAGGCAAGAACACTGGAGTGGGTAGCCATTTCCTTCGCCAATGCATGAAAGTGAAAAGTGAAGTCGCTCAGTCGTGTCCGACTCTTCACGACCCCATGGACTGCAGCCCACCAGGCTCCTCCATACATGGGATTCTCCAGGCAAAAGTACTGGAGTGGGTTGCCATTGCCTTCTCCGGAATATGGTGGCTTTGAAGAACCCAATTTGTTCTCTTATGGTTCTGGAGGCCAGAAGTCCAAAGTCAGTCTCAGAAAGTTAGCAGGCCTCACTCCCTCCAGAGGGTCTACAGAAGAATATGTTTCCTTTCCTCTTTCAGCTTCTAGAGCTGCATTCCTTGGTTCATCATCCCTTTATCTAGCTTCAAAGACAGCCAAGTAGTATTTTCACATCTCTCTGCTTCCATCCTCACATCACCTTCTGCCACAGTGTCAAATCTCTGCTCTCTTTTCACATCACTTTCTCCTCTATCATAAAATCTCCCTCCGCCTTCCTCTTATAAAAACACTTGTGGACTTTTGGGGTTCATAATCTTCTGCTTCAAAATCCTTAAACATATCTACAAAGTCCCTTTTGCTACATGTTCCAAAAATTAGAACCTGGATATCTTCAGGGGCCATGATTCAGTCTACCACAGGGAGCAATGAAAACAGTATTACCTCCTTCAGATGCAAGCACTAAACACGTTTCTACTTAGAAACTGTGCGGGAAGAATTAGAATAAAGCTGATTTATTTTTCCAGTCATGGTTAAGATAATGCCACCAGCCAAGGCATTTCAAACATTTTAGAGAGTCAAGAGTATCGTCCTGCTCTTTCTGTTTTCCCCAAAAGAACTGTTTGTTGAAATTTACCAACTGATTTTCAACAGCCTCTTTCACTCAAGTAGCTTTCCATCTCCAACTGATGCTCAGAGACAGGGAATTATCATAGAAATGAAAATGTTTGGTGAAAACTAAATATATATTCCCTTAAAATGCACTTTGAAAGTTTTGTCCAAGCAGTTTCACCCAAAGAAACAATTATTTTAAGCATGAAATTGAATGTTAACATTCTGAATATGAATGAATTTTCTGTCTCCCTTGGTCTTTGTCTTCAGGGAAGTGGGGGAAGGAGCCCCAAAAGCACAGAAAAATGCAATTTTTTAGTTGTTCCTAATTTTTCTTGTTATTTTATTTAAATTTCATTTTAGAAAGTTTCAAATTAATACAAAAGCAGAAAACATAACTTCATGTATCTATCACCAGCTTTCACAGTTTCCAACACTCTGACGCTACCTTTCCACATGTTAATACTTCATACCACCTTTTTTTTTTTTCTGGATTATTTTTAAGCATATCCCAGACATCATAAAAAATTTCTCCTTAACTCTTAGCTTTTATTATTAGAAAGGAGACCTTTTAAAATATATATATAACTACTACATCAATACCCCATTATACAGAATTCACAACAATTTACTAATAGTTTTCAATACCACCCAGTCTTTAGTTACCACCACTTGTTTCAAAAATACCTTTTAACGGATGGCTTGTTCAAACCAGAATCCAAACAAGGTTATTATTGTTTTTAAAATCTCTCTTGTATCTACAATTACTTTTCCTTTTTAATTCTGTTATTTTTTTCTTTTTGTTTCTTTTCTCCTTTTTCTTAATTGGAATTACCAAAGGTCTACCAGTTTTAGTTTTGTGAATCTTCTCCATTATTTTTTGTGGCTGTTGTCCTTTTGTGTGGATGTGTTTGGTAAAATCTATTGATACTATCTTAATCATTTTAAGTGTACAATTCCGTGACATTAATATTCACAATGCTATGCAACCACTACCATTTATCCATTTCCAGAACTTAGAAAGGATCAATTTTATAAGGAGACCCAAGAGAGTAACTATACTAAAAAATAGGTTAAATGCAGATTTCAAAAGAGAGATTTACAGATTCATTAGTAGTTTCCAATTTCATGCCAATTTTTAAAGCTCTGACCTAGATTCACAGTTAGATAGCTTTAACTGGCATTTAATAAATATCATTTGCAAGAAGGATATATAACTGCATTATATATCCAAATAACTCATCCAAATAACTGCCTTCCAAGTAACTCATACAAATAACTGTCAGGGTACCACCTACTAGGTATTGATCTTTTATATTCAGCACCACACCAAACATCATCACATAGTAAATGAAACTGCTGATTTCATCCCAAGGTTCATAGAACTATAAAAGTGCTTATAGTGTTTAACTCACTAATGAATGGCATCTCAATTCAGAAGCACTGGTTTACTCCTTGAAATGTTTGCACTCCATCAATAGTCACAACCTCACTGAGCCACTTTCCTTGCTATTAATTAGAAGAGGTACAAATAATTCTTAGGAAAATAGCAAGCTGTTCATAATCTTCTTTGAAAATGTACTGAGGTTAAAGCAATTAGCAAAAGTGTAACCTGATTAAAACAATTGGTAAATTCAAGAGAACCTCTATGGTACAATTTGCTCCTCTAGTACTACTGGTAAGAGGTTGAAATAAAATGTGATACATGTATTAACTAAGTGTTTATTCAAGAAAATTACAAGGATAAGAGAGCAGACATCCTGAACACTGCATAGAATATTCCACATGATATTTGGTTTACAGCATCACAACTCACCGTCTTAGAAAATGTGAGAGATTCAGTCAGTGATGGGCAGGCCGTTAAGTACTCTGATGCATGGGTCTCCATTATAATGAGATTCATTTCTGATTGAAAAAATTCATAGAATTGAAGAGGAGAGGAAAGGGGAAGAAATAATCCTATTTTTACATCTCATCCAAATGTGTAGATAACATTGGAAAACCTGCATGGGGAATAAGGTATGAAATTACTTTCACGGTATATGAACATCATGGTCACTGTTGGCTGTCATAATATTCTTTAAGGGATGTTTTATTCCAAGATTTTAGATTTTAACTCTTGGCTGATAGGAGCCTACAAAACATCAGCATGAATTAAACATGGAAGTTTCACGAAACTAAATGAAATAAGGGAAGGTTGATAAAGTTTGGCTTCTTAGGGGTACAATTAAAACATGAGAGAAAATCCTTCTCAGAGACAAAGGAAGCAGTTTTACAGAAGAGTAAACAAAGATGCCTCCAATGTAATTATCTTAACTAAATTGGAATAAGCGGAAATGGTTGGTTCAGCAATTTTACTTCTGCAACTGATTTTCTTGACTTGTAGAAGGAACAAGAAAAACAGCTCCAGGGCCAATGTTTTAACTGTTTATTTATGGAAAATATGAGTGCCTGCCATGCTCTGGCCCTAGGCTAAGTGCTGGGAATACAGTGGGGTAAAAAACAACATGCTCCCATCTTCATGAAGCTTCTATCCTGATAGAAGAGGTGATAAATAACCAGATACTTTCTAAAAATAGTAAATTAAACAGAACCACATAATACAAATAATTATAACAGTTTTAGCAGAAACAAGAACAACACCCCAGAGGAGACATGAGTGGTGACTCTGGTCACTAATTACTGTTTCTGTGGAGGGTGGTGGTTTTCCACAATAGTCAGCCAGACCCCCACAGACTCAATTCATTGATGACGCTGGTTATGGTTGCAATTAAAATGAGAGAATAATCATGTGTATCAAGCACTTAAGAAGCTGAGCTGCTTCTGGAAGTCTCCCTAACAAAGACAAAGAGTGAGAGGCAAACTGTTTTTATAAGAACATATGTATGTAGGTATATTCAGTGAATTCAAGGAAATGCAATGTTCTACAAGACAGAAATGGCTCTAGAAAATGTGTCCCTAACAGAAATTTTATAACTTATTTGGCCAGTTGCACACTCCCATGCTGTTCATCTCATTAGAGAGAAAAGAGAAGTAAATGTAGAGTTCCAGCTTCCCCATCACACCCCTCCCTGGTCAAGCCCTGATTAGTGTGTAGGTTATGGAAGCCGCCACACTCCACTCCAGCCCACTCCCTCAGCCTTATTGCTATTGTTCAATCACTCAGTCATGTCCAACTTGTTGCAACCCCATGGACTTCAGCACACCTATCTTTCCTGTCCTTCACCATCTTCCAGAGCTTGCTCAGATTCATGTCCATTGAGTCTGTAATGCCATCTAACCACCTCATCCTCTGTTGTCCCATTCTCCTCCTGCCCTCAATCTTTCCCAGCATCAGGGTGTTTTCCAATGAGTTGTCTCTTCACATCATGTGGCCAAAATATTGGAGCTTCTGTTGTAGCCACGCTCACTCAGAAGGACAATGGAGGTAGTGGAGTGCAGTTTATTACACTGGCGGGCCCAAGGCAGAGTCTCCTCTTAGCCAAGGACACCAACCAACTTTTGTGAAAACCTATATACCCTAAGTGTACATGCACAAACCCACTTCCCCAAATTCTGTAAAACTAGTCTGGACAAGGTAAAAGAGTGATACCATCAAGGTTAACCCATGATTCAAGTGTCCTAAGCCTAGATAGTTAAACAGTGGACATTTATCAATAGGCCTGTCATCATATCCTGATAAACATAATGGAATTTATGACCTTGTTCTTTTACAGAGATAATTAGCATATTCTTTTAGACAAGTACAAGTCCAAGTACAAGAGAGTCCAAGTACAAGTCCTAAGGCTGTTTTATCCAAGGGGTCTGGTTTTCCATTGGTATGCCATTTCTATAGACACCGGGCACAAAGTTCAGAGTCCATTGGGAGGTGACCGTGCATTGTAGCACAATGTTCACAGCCTGGCCTAAGACAGAGTCCAGCTCTCTGTTTCCTCCTTCACTTCAGCTTCAGTATCAGTCCTTCCTATGACTATTCAGGGTTGATTTGCTTTAGGATTGATTGGTTTGATCTCTTTGCAGTCCAAGGGACTCTCAAGAGTCTTCTCCCACACCACAATTCAAAAGCATCAATTCTTTGGTGCTCAGCCTTCTTTATGGTCCAACTCTCACATTCATACATGACTACTGGAAAAACTATACAGCTTTGACTAGATGGACCTCACTCAACCTATGAACACTTATCCCAAAGACTAAAAGTCCCACCCAACATTTTCCTTCAGAGTTAGACATTAAAAGCCTCTATTCATATTCAAATATGCTACCAGGTCCACTTGAGCCATTTCCTGACTGCATATGAGAATCACCTGAAAGGCTTCTAGAATTTTTTTTTTTTGGTGTCACAGATATTGATTTATTGGTTGGAATGGAACTCAGCATGGATACATTTGAAAAGCTGCCCAGGTTTTTCCAATGATGCAAACAGGGCCGGGAACCGCTGAGTAAATGTTTTACTATAAATTAGTTTGCCCATTTGGTTTTTTAAAATTAATTAATTAATTTTTGGCTGCACTGGATCTTCATTGCTGCTCGGGCTTTCCTTCAGTTGCAGCGGGGGGTGGGGGGTCCTCTTCAATTGAGGTGTGTGGGCTTCTCATTATGGTGGCTTCTCTTGTTGCAGAGCAGAGGCTCTAGAGTACGGGTTCATTAGTTGTGGCCTATGGGCTTAGTTGCCCCCCAGCATGTGGAGTCTTCCCAGACCAGGGATCAAACTCGCGTCCCTGCATTAGTAGGCAGATTCTTTACCACTCAACCACCAGGGAAGTCCTAGTTTATCTCTTTAAATAACAGAGGTTGAAGAGAAAAGAATGCACTACACCAGGAAGGAACAGCCAGGTGGGGGGTAAGCAGATTACCTATCTCTGGAGTGGGTGTAAGAATGGATAGCTTTGAGGAGACAGGGGTCATGAAAAGACACAGGAATATTGAAGGAGGCACAAAATACATAAGCCTCTGAACAAGATTCTGCTGAGATAATATGCTCTTGGTCTCTGGAGCTTGTGTTGTGGAATTAAAGAAGGCTGTTCCTGGGGAAGCCCAGGAATAACAGACTGCTTCTAAATAGGAAAAGGAGTACGTCAAGGCTGTATATTGTCACCCTGCTTATTTAACTTACTTAACTTATATGCTGAGTACATCATGAGGAACGCTGGACTGGATGAAGCACAAGCTGGAATCAAGATTGCCGGGAGAAATATCAGTAACCTCAGATATGCAGATGACACCACCCTTATGGCAGAAAGTGAAGAAGAACTAAAGAGCCTCTTGATGAAAGTGAAAGTGGAGAGTGAAAAAGTTGGCTTAAAGCTCAACATTCAGAAAACTAAGATCATGGCATCTGGTCTCATCACTTCATGGCAAACAGATGGGGAAACAGTGGAAACAGTGTCAGACTTATTTTTTTTTTGGCTCCAAAATCACTGCAGATGGTGATTGCAGCCATGACATTAAAAGATGCTTACTCCTTGGAAGGAAGGTTATGACCAAACTAGATAGTATATTAAAAAGCAGAGACATTACTTTGCCAACAAAGGTCCATCTAGTCAAGCCTATGGTTTTTCCAATAGTCATGTATGGATGTGAGAGTTGGACTCTGAAGAAAGCTGAGCACCGAAGAATTGATGCTTTTGAACTGTGGTGTTGGAGAAGACTCTTGAGAGTCCCTTGGACTGCAAGGAGATCCAACCAGTCCATCCTAAAGGAGATCAGTCCTGGTTGTTCACTGGAAGGACTGATGTTGAAGCTGAAACTCCAGTACTTTGGCCACCTCCCTCATGTGAAGAGTTGACTCATTGGAAAAGACCCTGATGCTGGGAAGAATTGGAGGCAGGGGGAGAAGGGGACGACAGAGAATGAGATGGTTGGATGGCATCACCGACATGATGGACATGAGTTTGGGTAAACTCCGGGAGTTGGTGATGGACAGGGAGGCCTGGCGTGCTGCAATTCATGGGGTTGCAAAGAGTCGGACATGACTGAGCAACTGAACTGAACTGAACTGATCCTGGGGAGAAGCTGTGTAATGAAAAAACTCAGTTCCCCTCCTGTGTTTCTCCTTTACTCTTCACATTACCACCATACTCACAACACTTCTGACAACAGCAACGTGGGGGTTGTTTCCCCACACCCAGCAATTCTCTGAGAAATCTACTGAGTGTCCTACAATTTAACTCAATTCTGATGCTCTCTACCTGGAGATTACATAAATCCCATAGTTAAGGGCTCAGTCGAGACTACCACCCACTTCAGATGCCAGTCACAAGTAAAGGCCCCCAGGTTACCTACAATTTCTTTCCCACTTGGCTACAAATCCAAGGTTCCTAGGACCTCCTTCTCCTTGGATTCAGTTATTTGCCAGAACAGCCTACAGAACTCAAGGAAACACTTACTTATGCTTACCAGTTTGTTGTAAGGATTTATGGTAAAGAATATGATAAAAAATACAGATGAACAGCCAGATGAAGAGATACACAAGGTGAGGTCTGAGAAGGTACCAACTGTGGGAGCTTCTGCCTCCAGAGTTGGGGTGTCTCACACTCCTGGTATGTGGGTATGTTCTACCTGGAAACTCTCTGAACCCGGTACACAAACAATTGATATTTTAGACATATTATTCTTTAAGCATAAGAGGCATTAGCTGCCCTATCCAATACTATTGATCTTTGTTTTTTAACAAATATTACAAAGAAAAATTGTTGCTAATTTCATATTAAGAGTTCATCCAAAAACATTTTTATATTGGGTGTCAGCATACATGTCGCTTCTGATAAGTTCATTTTCATTCATGCTTGATATTAGGTGTGACATTGAAATAGATACTGCTTTTACTAATACAGATCTTATATAATTTGTGATTGCATGTCAGAGTATTCCACATAAATCATACACATCTTTTCTGTATTTCTCTGTTAAAGTATTTACAATTTTAGATACTGGAAAACACCAGCAAACATTTTTAGGTATATTCTAATGCCTAAAATTCAGATCTTCTAGCAAAGTTAGCAGCACTACTAGAAATCATGTGTCAAAACTCCCAATTTAAGAACTATTTTGTCTACAAAACTTATTTTTTGGAATGCCACTCATATAAGTTGCATATAGTATATAACGCATGTAAACTTATTAATATTAATTCCTCTTTTATAAAAATGACTCACTGTGAAAAGTAAACAAGGCCACAAGCACCCAGTTATGTCAACAGCTCTAAGGCTGAATGATTATATCATGATCACTTCCCTCCTATGTGCTCCTGTACCAGTTCCCAGAAATGTCAGACTCAACCTTCAACTTCACATGGCAGCTTTCCTGTTCTTGCTTTTAACTTTACTTCAGTGAAATCTCAAATTAGTAATATCTTTATGTTTATTGTTAAGCTTTAATTCCTTCAAGAGCTGGAATTTTAAAAAACATACAAGTCATAAGATCTACAAGGAAGATTCCTGCATAGAAATACAAAGGCTGATCAATAACTAATTAGTAAATACAGCCAATAAGTAAAATGTAACAGTGTTCAAGGTCCCCCAGCTGTGGACACCATGTTCTAGTAAAGCACTTACTTTTGGTCCAAATGTATGAACTAATATTAGAGTTGTACTATCCCTGGCTTCCGGGATTTTTCTAAGGGCAGGAGCTTCCCACCATGCCAAAGCGAGCCTCAAAATCCTCAAGAGTCCAAGGAGATAACTCACAGGGATACGAAGAAAAGATCGGGGAAACTTTCATCCTAGACATCTACACTTATTTCTGTTGCCTTCAGCATAAGACTCCCCGCTTTGAGGCAGTGATCTTTGAAAATGTGAAAAAATTGATATGGGAAACACTCAGCACGGTAGTAGGAGCATAGTCAACTCTTCTGGTATGTTTCAATAAAATCCTTCCAAAGTAATACCCTGGCCTTGTCCCTTCTCCCTGAAAACCCATTTGGAGTCATTCATTTTCACTGGATTTTAATGGTCTTGTTGATCTACATCCCCTCACCTCATCCTCTATGGTATCCACCTGTGTTGAATTCCTTCCTTTTGCAATCCTGCTCCACTGTTAATAGAAGCTTGTGAGAAGTCAGCCTTATTTCATCACTTCACTTCTAATCATTCTGCAGAACCCAAACGGGCAGTCACAGAGTCCACAGGGCAGGGAAGAGGAAGGGACGATGATGCCAGTTTAACTCTAGCGCTTCCTAGTCCTAGCTGTGTCATTAAAATTTGGCCAGTGACTGAGAATACATTAACCAGGAATTCACAGCCAAGATATATGAAAACTGAAGAAACCTCACAAATGAATCTTCTTTCTACCAGCCTGCTTCTATCCATTCATTTTGTCATCTTCTAATTTTACCTACTCATTCCCATTTTACCTCTTCTCTTCTCTTCTCCTCCATCTCCTTTCTCTTCCTCATTTGCTCTTCTGCTTACTTTTTCCCAGTGGCAAAAAAAAAAAAATGCATATAGAAATAAAAAGAACATAAACATTGAAGTCAGGTGAAAGAAAATAAACGTTGCAAAGCAGAAAACACATGCACATTAAATCATTTCTTGCTGTGTGTCCTTGAGTAATGCGTTTAACCTCTCTGAGCTTTGTTTCCACCATGAAGAAATATGTTACAAGAATTAAATGGGAACAATATATGTCATTTCTATTATATGTAACTTAAAGTACTCAATAAATGGTAACTGTTATTATTTATTATAGGCAGCAATATAATTTGCTATCTTTTATAACAAACTTTGGAAAACTCTTAAAGAGAGGGGAGTACCGGACCACCTGACCTGCCTCTTGAGAAACCTGTATGCAGGTCAAGAAGCAACAGTTAGAACTGGACATGGAACAACAGACTGGTTCCAAAATAGGAAAAGGAGTACATCAAGGCTGTATATTGTCACCTTGCTTATTTAACTTATATGCAGAGTACATCATGAGAAATGCTGGACTGGATGAAGCACAAGCTGGAATTAAGATTGCTGGGAGAAATATCAATAACCTCATATATGCAGATGACACTACCCTTCAAGCAGAAATCAAAGAGGAACTAAAGAGCTTCTTGATGAAAGTGAAAGAGGAGAGTGAAAAAGTTGGCTTAAAACTTAACATTCATAAAACTATGATCATGGCATCTGCTCCCATCACTTCATGGGAAATAGATGGGGAAACAGTGCAAACAGTGAGAGACTTTATTTTGGGGGGTTCCAAAATCACTGTAGATGGTGACTGCAGCCATGAAATTAAAAGACACTTGCTCCTTGGAAGAAAAGTTATGATCAACCTAGACAGCATATTAAAAAGCAGAGACATTACTTTGCCAACAAAGGTCCATCTAGTCAAAGCTGTGGTTTTTCCAGTAGTCATGTATGGATGTGAGAGTTGGACTATCAAGAAAGCTGAGCACTGAAGAACTGATGCTTTTGAACTGTGGTGTTGGAGAAGACTCTTGAGAGTCCCTTGGACTTCAAGGAGATCCAACCAGTCCATCCTAAAGGAAATCAGTCCTGAATATCCATTGGAAGGACTGATGCTGGAAGCTGAAACTCCAATACTTTGGCCACCTGATATGAAGAACTGACTCATTTGAAAAGACCCTGATCCTGGGAAAGACTGAAGGCAGAAGAAGGGGACGACAGAGGATGGTTGGCATCACCGACTCAACGGACATGAGTTTGAGTCAACTCCGGGAGTTGACAATGGACAGGGAGGCCTGGTGCACTGCAGTCCATGGGGTCACAAAGAGTCAGACACAACTGAGCGACTGAACTGAACTGAACTGATAGGCTATACACAGTGCTGAGTGTTAAGACATAGATTATTTCATTTAAAATTTGATTTATTTTCAGTTATTATGTGTGTGCATGCTTAGTCACTTCTGTTGTGTCTAACTGTTTGCAACCCTATGGACTGAAGCCTGCCAGGCTCTTCTAGCCACAGGGATTCTCCAGTCAAAAATACTGGGTTGGGTTACCATGCCCTCCTCCAGGGGATCTTCCCAACCTAGGGATGGAACCTGAGTCTCTTATGTCTCCTGCATTGGCAGGCAGTTTCTTTACCACCAGTGCCACCTAGAAAGCCCCAATTACTATGTACTTGAATTTTTATTTATTATTTATTAGTTAGCACCACCTTATGAAATAGATACTATTACTTTAAAAATGATGAATATGAGATTCAGAAAGCATTTTACTAAGGTCATCACAGATAGCAATTAGTGACTCTAGGAATGTAAATCCCAGTGATAAGACTCCAGGGTCTACCATCTCGACAAGGATCAACTAAAACATATTTCAACAAAATTCAAGTCAAAAATAAGAGTATGACTTCTCAGGTCTTATAGAGAATGGTGCTGGGTCTAACCTCAAAAAGGCTTCTCGGGCAATGTCACAAAGGCCTTGAAAAACCAAGCTGCCCATTTCATGGTCACAGACGCAGACTCGGAGACTGAACCAGTGATCTCAGTGGGGTCAGGACACTAATATTTCCTGACTTTCACATCTCATTCTACTCCTAAGGAATAAAAGTTTGTCTCTGGATTGACCTCTGTCCTTAAATGTGCATGTTCAAGGGAGTTAAAGATCATGAGCATACATGTATGTATGTTCTTTCCTTGTATTCCCTTGATTCCTTGAAGCTGGAGAAGGAAAACAGAAACAGGACCTGCTCTGTCCTGGGGGAAAATATATCCATCTCTGTTTCCTTTTGGACCCCTTCTCCCTTTTGAGGCCTACATCATCCCACCTGGTGAGGAAAGATGTGTCTGCTAATGACTCCTTCCTGAGGGCTTCTAGAGCTTCTTATTTTTTCATTCATTGCTGGGCACTCTGGCCCCTGCCATTGGAGCAGGAAGACCTGAGACTCAGGGGTGCACTTAATGGGAAGGAAGCAGAATAGGTTAGTGGTTATTATCCTTGACTACACATTAGAATCCACCTTGATAGATTTTTTAAATTTCTGTTGGCCAAGCCACATATTATACCAAATCAGCCAGTATCTTTGGTGGCAGAAAAGAGGAGAACAAAAAACAAAACAAAACAGTGTTTTTTAAATCTCAGATCACTCCAATGGGCAACTAGCAAAAGAGGTATATAACCTGTTTTGGTTCCAAAACTCAGAACCACCCTGAGAAGGAAAAAAAAAAGTTTTCTTTTTAACTCGGTACAGACTATTATATTATAGTTCTACAACAAGTTTAAGGGTCATATCCAGAGCATAATAAAGAATGCTCCTTGGTCCCACCATTTTATCCTGTTCATAAGTATTCCCTTTGGGGACTTTGAATGATTAAACAGCAATGGTGTTTATTCCAAGGTTTTGGGTCATATACAACCCTCTTACTGCATGATATTTCTCACAAATTGCAGAGACCACCTTTCTCTCCAATCACAATTGTGCTCTTTCCCTTTTCCTTTTCCCTCACATCTTCAGCAACGCATGAGCTGGAAATTAGTTTCTATATAATTATGATATTGTTCCATGAAATATCAGAATTGATTTTTTTAATATTTTTTATTTTATTTATTAATTTATTTCTGGATGTGCTGGGTCTTCACTGCTGCACAGGCTTTTCTCTAGTTGCAGTGAGCAAGTGCTACACTCAGTTGTTGTGTGCGGGCTTATTGCAATGGCTTCTCTTGTCGTGGAACACAGGCTCTAGGGTGCTCAGACTTCAGTAGTTGCAGCATGTAAGCTCAGTAGTTGCAAATCCCAGGCTCTAGAGTGCTGACTCAATAGCTGTGGCACACAGGCTTAGCTGCTCCAAAGCCTGTGAGATCTTCCCGGATCAGGGATTGAACCCATGTCTCCTGCATTGGCAGGCAGATTCCTACCACTGAGCCACCGGGGAGGCCCAGGAATGATTTTCTAAAGTGTCATAAAAACATTTCCAAGAGGATGAAATTCTTATATCTGACAGAAATGTAATAGGTCAGCCAAAACTTCTATTTATGTGTCATGAAACAAAAATAATGTTCCGTTTTTCCTAGAACTATGAAAAAAATCACGAATTAGCTTCACCAAAAAAGAAAATTTTTAAACAAAAATATCAAATTATGCACAGAGGGAGAAGCAGCAGTATCAGACTGAAACAACACGGTCATAGAAACATGCTCTCAACTTGGTTCACATGTTACAACCTCGTAGTGAGCTTTTTTTTTTCTTTTTAATTTATTTTTTTATTGAAGGATAATTGCTTTACAGAATTTTGCTGTTTTCTGTCAAACCTCAACATGAATCAGCCATAGGTATACATATATCCCTTCCCTTCTGAAACTCCCTCCCACCTCCCTCCCCATCCCACCCCTCTAGGTTGATACAGAGCCCCTGTTAGAGTTTCCTGGGACATACAGCAAATTCCCATTGGCTATCTATTTTACATATAGTAATGTAAATTTACTTGTTACTCTTCCCATACATCTCACCCTCTCCTCCCCTCTCCTCATATCCATAAGTCTGTTCTCTATATCTGTTTCTCTACTGCTTCCCTGTAAACAAATTCTTCGGTACCATTTTTCTAGATTCCATATATGTACGTTAGAATATGATATTTACCTTTCTCTTTCTGACTCACTTCAGTCTGTATAAAAGGTTCTAGGCTCATCCACCTCATTAGAACTGACTCAAATGCCCTCCTTTTTATGGCTGAGAAATATTCAATTGTGTATATGTACCATTACTTCTTTATCCATTCATCTGTCGATGAACATCTAGGTTGCTTCCATGTTCAAGCTATTGTAAATAGTGCTGTAATGAACAGTGAACATGTGTCTTATTCAGTTTTGGTTTCCTCAGGGTATATGCCAAGGAGTGGGATTGCTGGGCCATATGGTGGTTTTATTCCTAGTTTTTTAAGGAATCTCCATACCATCTTCCATGGTGGCTGTGTCAATTTACATTCCCACCAACAGTGCAAGAGCATTCCCTTTACTCCATACCCTCTTCAGCATTTATTGTTTTTAGACTTTTTGATGATGGCCATTTTGACTGAGTGTGAGGTGATATCTCCTTGTAGTTTTGATTTGCATTTCTCCAATAATGAGAAATGTTGAGTATCTTTTCATGTGTTTGTTAGCCATCTGTATGTCTTCTTTGGAGAAATGTCTGTTTAGGTCTTTTCCCCACTTTTTGGTTGGGCTCTTTGTTTTTCTAGTACTGAGTTGTATGAGCTGCTTGTATATTCTGGAAATTAATCCTTTGTCAGTTGTTTCATTTGCTATTATTGTCTCCCATTCTGAGGGTTGTATTTTCACCTTGCTTATAGTTTCCTTTGCTGTGCAAAAACTTTTAAGTTTAATCAGGTCCCATTTGTTTACTTTTTTTTAAGTTTCCATTACTCTAGGTGGGTCCCAGAGGATCTTGCTTTGATTTATGTCCTCGGGTGTTCTGCCTACGTTTTCCTCCAATAATTTTATAGTTTCTGGTCTTACATTTAGGTCTTTAATCCATTTTGAGTTTATCTTTGTGTATGATGTTAGGAAGTGTCCTAATTTCATTCTTTTACACATAGCTGTCCAGTTTTCCCAGCACCATTTATTGAAGAGGCTATCTTTGCCCCATTCTATTTTCTTGCCTCCTTTGTCAAGAATAAGGTACCCATAGTTGCATGGGTTTATTTCTGGGCTTTCTATCTTGTTCCACTGGTCTATATTTCTATTTTCCTTTCTGATTTTTCTTTGTTAGTATATAGAAATGCAAGTGATTTCTGTGTATTGATTTTGTATCCTGCAACTTTGCTAAATTCACTGATTAGCTCTAGTAATTTTCTGATTCTGTCTTTAGAGTTTTCTATGTACAGTATCATGTCATCTGCAAACAGTGAGAGCTTTACTTCTTCTTTTCTGATCTGGATTCATTTTATTTCTTTTTCTTCTCTGACTGCTGTAGCTAGGACTTCCAGAACTATGTTGAATAATAGTGGTGAAAGTGGACACCCATGTCTTGTTCCTGATCTTAGTGGGTGTGCCTTCAGTTTTTCACCACTGAGAATAATGTTTGCTGTAGGCTTGTCATATATGGCCTTTACTATGTTGAGGTAGTTTCCTTCTATGTCCATTTTTTGAAGAGTTTTAATCATAAATGGGTCCTGAATTTTGTCAAACGCTTTTTCTGCATCTATTGAGATGATCATATGGTTTTTATCTTTCAATTTGTTAACATGGTGTACCACAATGATTGATTTGAGTATATTGAAGATCCTTGCATTCCTGGAATCAATCCAACTTGATCATGGTGTATGAGCTTTTTGATGTGTTGCTGAACTCTGTTTGCTAAAATTTTGTTGAGGATTTTTTCATCTATGTTCATCAGTGATATTGGCCTGTAGTTTGCTTTTTGTGTGTTGTCTTTGGCTGGTTTTGGTATCAGAGTGATGGTGGCCTCATAGAATGAGTTTGGAAGTCCTTCCTCTGCAATTTTTTGAAAGAGTTTTAGAAGGATAGGCATTAGCTCTTCTTTAAATTTTTGATAGAATTCTCCTGTGAAGCCATCTGGTCCTGGGCTTTTGTTTTTGGGGAGATATTTGATCACAGCTTAAATTTCAGTGCTTGTAATTGGGTTGTTCATAATTTCTATTTCTTCCTGGTTCAGTTTTGGAAGATCAAGCTTTTCTAAGAATCTGTCCATTTCTTCCAGGTTATCCATTTTACTGCCATATAATTGTTCATAATAGTCTCTTATAATCCTTTGTTTTTCTGCATTGTCTGTTGTAACCTCTCCTTTTTCATTTCTAATTTTGTTGATTTGATTCTTCTCTTTTTTTTTCTTGATGAGTCTGGCTAAAGGCTTGTCAATTTTGTTTATCTTCTTAAAGAACCAGCTTTTAGTTTTATTAATCTTTACTATTGTTTCTTTTATTTCTTTTTCATTTATTTCTGCTTGGATCTTTATGATTTATTTACTTCTACTAATTTGGGGGGTTTTTTCTTCTTCTTTTCCCAGTTGCTTTAGGTGTAAAGTTAGGTTATCTATTCGATCTTTTTCTTGTTTCTTGAGGTAGGATTTTATTGCTATAAACCTCCCTTTTAGAACTGCTTTTGCTGCATCCCATAGGTTTTGAGTTTTCATGTAATCATTGTCATTTGTTTCTAGAAATTTTTTGATTTCCCTTTTGATTTCTTCAGTAACCTGTTGGTTATTTAGAAATGTGCTGTTTAATCTCCATGTGTTCGTGTTTCCTACAGAATTTTCTTGTCATTGATATCTAGTCTCATAGCATTGTGGTTGAAGATGCTTGATACAATTTCAATTTTCTTATATTTACTGAGGTTGAATTTGTGACCCAAGCTGTGGTCTATCTGGAGAACTTTCCATGTGCACTTCAGAAGAAGGTGGTATTATTCTGCATTTGGATGGAATGCTCTGAAGATATCAATGAGATCCATCTCATCTAATGTATCATTTAAGACTTGTGTTCCCTTATTAATTTTCTGTTTTGATGATCTGTCCATTGGTGTGAGTGGGGTGTTAAAGTCTACTATTTTTCTGTTACTGTCAATTTCTCCTTTTATGTCTGTTAGTGTTTGTCTTATGTATTGAGGTGCTCCTATGTTGGGTGCATAGATATTTACAATTGCTATGTCTTCCTCTTGGATTGATCCCTTGATCATTATGTAGTGTCCTTCCTTATCTCTTGTAATCTTCTTTATTTTAAGGTCTATTTTGTCTGATATGAGGATTGGTGCTCCAGCTTTCTTTTGCTTCCCATTTGCATGGAATATATTTTTCCATCCTCTCACTTTCAGTCTATATGTCTTGAGATTTGAAGTGGATTTCTTGTAGACAGTATATATATGGGTCTTGTTTTTGTATCCATTCAGCCAGTCTGTGTCTTTTGGTTGGAACATTTAATCCATTTACATTTAAAGTAATTATTGATATATATGTTCCTATTGTCATTTTCTTAATTGTTTGGGTTGATTTTGTAGATCCTTTTTCTTCTCTTGTATTTCTTGACTATATATGTTCCTTTAACATTTGTTGTAAAGCTGGTTTGGTGGTACTGAATTCTCTTAACTTTTGCTTTTCTGAAAAGCTTTTTATTTCTCCATCAATTTTGAATGAGATTCTTGCTAGGTACAATAATCTTGGTTGTAGATTTTTCCTTTTCAGTACTTTAAATATATCCTGCCATTCCCTTCTGGCCTGCAGAGTTTCTGCTGAAAGATCAGCTGTGAAGCATAAGGGGTTTCTCTTGTGTGTTACTTGTTGCTTCTCCCTCGCTGCCTTTAATATTCTTTCTTTGTGTTAAGTCTTTGTTAGCTTGATTAGTATGTGTCCTGCTGTGTTTCTCCTTGGGTATATCCTGTATGGGACTCTTTGTGCCTCTTGGACTTGATTGACTATTTCCTTTTCCATGGTGGGAAAATTTTCAACTATAATCTCTTCAAAAATTTTCTCATACCCTTTCTTTTTCTCTTCTTTTTCTGGGACCCCTATAGTTCAAATGGTGTGTTTGATACAGTCCCAGAGGTCTCTGAAACACTATCCTCAGCTCTTTTCATTCTTTTTACTTTATTCTGCTCTTCAGAAGTTATTTCCACCATTTTATCTTCCAGCTCACTGATTAGTTCTTCTGCTTCAGATATTCTGCTATTGATTCTTTCTAGAGTATTTTTAATTTCAGTAATTGTGTTGTTTGTATCTGTATGTTTATTCTTTAATTCTTCTAGGTCTTTGTTAATTGAGTCTTGCATTTTCTCCATTTTGTTTTCAAGGTTTTTGATCATTTTTACTATCATTTTTCTGAATTCTTTTTCAGGGGGTTTGCCTATTTCCTCTTCATTTATTTGGACTTCTGTGTTTCTAGTTTATTCCTTCATTTGTGTAGTATTTCTCTGCTTTTTCAGTATTTTTTTTAACTTATTGTGTTTGAGGTCTCCTTTCCCCAGGTTTCAAGTTTGAGTTCTTTCTTCCTTTTGGTTTCTGCCCTCCTAAGATTGGTCCAGTGGTTTGTGTAATCTTTGTATAGGGTGAGATTTGTGCTGAGTTTTTGTTTGCTTTTCCTCTGATGGGCAGGGCTGAGTGAGGGGGCAATCCTGTCTGTTGATGGTTGGGTTTGTATCCTTGTTTTGTTTGTTGTTTAGATGAGGCATCCTGCACAGGGTGCTACTGGTGGTTGGGTGATGCCGAGTCTTGTATTCAAGTGGTTCACTTTGTGTGAGTTCTCACTATTTGATACTCCCTATGGTTAGTTCTCTTGTAGTCTAGGGTCTGGGAGTCAGTGCTCCCTCTCCAAAGGCTCAGGGCTTGATCTCTGGTCAGGAATGAAGATTCCACAAGTGGCTTGTTATGGCATTAAGTGAAAGTTAAAACAATATTCAAAAATAAGAAACCAAAGATGAACCCCAGAAAAATGGCAATTACAAAATCAGGCAAATAATAATTAAAATAATGGAATATACACATATACATATACATCCATGAGCAAAATTAAAACAGTCCAACAAAAAGAAAGTACAATAGATTGACCCGGAGAACAAAGGAAACCAAAAATTATATTTACCAGTTAAGAACAAAACTAACTAAAGTACAAAGTGGAAAGCAAAACTAAAGCAAGGCGCCAAGAGGGGAAGAAAGCAATGAAAACAAAGCTAACAGACATGCTGAGAGGAAAGGAGAGAAAGAAAGGAAGAAAGAAGAGATGTGCAAAGTTAATAGACGTAGATGAAGAAGATTTAGACACATTAAAGATTAACTACAAGGGGAAAAGAACAGTAGGAAAGGCAAACAAAGTAATAAATGTAGAAAAAATATAATAGGTTTAAAAAAATTAAAGTTAAAATTATAAAGAAGAGGAAAAAAAAAAGAATGGAAGAAGAAAGAAAAAAGGAAAATGCCACAGAACTGCAAAAGCCCAACATAGCGGCAGAGGTTTATAACAACAATAAAAAATGTGACTGAGGAAAAAAAAGCTCAAAAGCTTACTTAGATTTCATAGTGCCAATAAAATCGACAACTACAAAATATGTGGGGAAAAGAGAAAAAAAAAGAAAAAAGAATCTACAGAGCAAGTCAAAACATAATAATAATAAATGTTTTTCCTGAGTCACTGCTGTCAGAGTCCTTTCCCTTGCTGGGAGTCACAGTCCACCTCACCTTCCTATGATGCCCTCAAACACTGTGCTGATCTCTGGACCTGCTGTGGGGGCTGCTCAGATTCTAATCTGGTCCTACTCCTCTGTGTTCTTGCCTCCAGTGTTCACAGCTATCAGAATTAGTGCGTTTTCTTTTCTGGGAGCTCTCAATGACCTTTTATATATTCCATAGACACAGAGTCTGCCTAGTTGATCATGTGAATTTAATCTGCAGCTTGTACAGCTGGTGGGAAGGTTTGGTTCTTCTTCATTAGTCACACTGCCCCTGGGTTTCAATTGTGGTTTTATTTCCACCTCTGGATGTGGGTCGTCCACTGGGGTTTGCTCCTGAGGCTTCCCTGGAGGACTTGGGTTTGCCCCTGTGAGGGCCAGGTTTGCAGGTTGCACAGCTGCTTGGGTTGCAGGGGTTCTGGCAGCACCAGGTACTCAGGGGAGTTGGCAGCTAGGGCAGCAGGAAATATAGTGCTCTAGAAGGGTATGGCAACCGGTATTGGCCAATACGCTCCAGCATTCTTGCCTGGAGAACCCCCTTCCCTGACAGAGAAGCCTGGAAGGCCACAGTCTACAGGGTCACAAAGAGTCGAACACTACTGAAGCAACCCTGCTTGCATAGACGCAAGACTTTTTGTCTGTGGCAGCTCTGCCCCAGTGAGAGCTGGGTGTGAAGGTGGCACAGCTGCTTGGCTTGTGGGGACCCTGGTGGCACCAAGTGTACAGGGACATGGACTGCCTCCACCGCAAGAGTTATGGCCCTATCAGAGTCATTTTTCAAGCCTCTAGTAGCTGGCAATCAGAAGGCCTCTTTGGCCAATCTTTCTCCATAGCTCTGCCCATTCAGGCACATAGAGGGGCCCCCTTGCCTGGGGTCCTTCTCTGTTGTTCAGTGCGTCAGGCATCTGATGGCCCGGCCTCTGTATTGCTCAGCTGCCAATGCTGGCATGTTGGGGGAGAGAGGCTATCGTGATGGCTCCACCCACTACGTGAGACTCAGCAGTATCACCTTGCTTCCATGGCTGCCTGGCTTTCCTCCTCCACAGGCATTTCCCACCACAATCTCCTCCCTCACATCCCCTCAATCCATCTGTCTGTAATCAACAGCAGCCCTCACCCTGGGATTGCTCCACACTCCCTAAACTCCAGCTCCCAGCCCCTGCGCCTTCCAGGGCACCCTTGTCCCTGTCTGGGGTGTGTATGGCTGCGGCAAGGACTGTCTGCTTCTCATTCCATTTAGGCTGCCACAGATCAGCTGTTTCACTCTCAGCCTTAAATGTTTCTCCTCTGACTCAGACAATTGCCCCGATGTGGGGTTTGGACCCCTGCTTCAGTTCCCCCACCTGCTGAGGGCAGGTCCAGTCCTACTAACACTCCTATTTTTCCTCCTAGTTCCTTCGTCCTACTGAGTTTTGTGTGGGTCTATATATTCTTTTCCACTGGTCAGGTACTCCTGTCCGCTCTCAGCTGGTGTTCTGCACCTTCTGTGCCTGAAGGTGTATTCTTGATGTATCCATGGAGAGAGATGTACTCCATGTCCACCAACTCCTCCACCATCTTGTTCTCCCTAGTGAAAGATGAATTAAACCAGAATCTGTAGAGATGAGACCTATATATGAGGTTGGTGGGGTGGTTTGTTGGTTTGTTTGTTTGTTTTTTCAAGCTCTCCAAAGGACTCCAATATTCAGCCAAAATTAAGACCAATGCTCAAGTAATGTTTCAGGACCTTGAACAACTAGATACAGAATAGGCAGACATAAGAAAAAATAATAATAAATTGAGACATTGTTCACTTTTTGCGAAAGATATGATCACTTTTTACTAAAGAGACAGAAAAGTAGAAAAAAACAGGAAGGAAAAAAGTATAAAGCATCAAGAGAAAATTCCATTCTTATTTAAAATAGTGTTCTCAAACCAAAATGATATAAAGGTTCAGATAGAAAATGTTAAGAAAAGAAACAGACAAGGTTTGTTATGTGATGGAGGTTTAAGTTTACTCTTTTGACAAAGACCTTCTTTGCATATAGAGTGCCCTCCAGTTACACGTACACTCACACGGACACATGCACACACACACACACATTCTTTGATTCTTCTAGAAAAGCCATGACCCTCTAGGTCTGGATTTTACTTTTCTACTTGTTTTGTTTTGTTTTGTTTCTTTATATGGAATCATAAATTGTCAGAGCAGGAATTCTGGAACTTTATGTTTATCCTTCCTTTTTTTTTAAATTTTTAAAATTAATTTCTTTATTTTAATTGGAGGCTAATTACTTTACAATATTTTGGTGGTTTTTCCCATACAGTGACATGAATCAACCATGGGTGCACATGTGTCTCCCATTCCGAACCCCCCTCCCACCTCCCTCCCTATCCCCTCCCTCTGGGTTGTCCCAGTGCACTGGCTTTGAGTGCCCTGTTTCATGCATTGAACTTGGAATGGTCATATATTTCACATATGGTAATATAAGGGAAATGCTGTTCTCTCAAATCATCCCACCCTTGCCTTCTCCCACAGAGTCCAAGTCTGTTCTTTATATCTGTGTCTCTTTTGCTGTCTCACATATAGGGTCATCATTACCATCTTTCTAAATTCCATATGTATGTGTTAATATACTGTTTTGGTGTCTTTCTGTCTGACTTACTTCACTCTGTACTTTTAATAGGAAAATATTCTTAAGACTTAATTGTATTTTCCTTTTTATTCAACTATAAGAAAAACAAGATGATGATAAATAGAAATTTTGGGGGGGAACAGCATGAAGGTTAAACAGAACACATCTGTAGGATGATTTTGGCATAGGTTACATCAACTTGCAGAACAAGTTGAAATTAAAAAATAATGCAAAACATGTGAAAATTTATGTCTCACTTCAAAACTAAGCTCAAATTAATTCTCAGGCTTAAATGTGCTCTATGACTTATGAGGTATTTAAGGGGGAGAGATCTTTTCACTATTTATCATCAGCTTTCCTACTTCCCAGTCAAATTACATTAGCAAATTTCTGTTTTGCAAAGCATCTGTTGGCCTGATCCCTATAGTTCACACAATGCAAAAAACTGTAGCAATTACATGGACAATTCATGATGAACAGGGCATTGGCATAGCATTTGGGATATTCCATTATCATTTTCATTACAATGTAGGTAAATTATTTATTGGAAACCTAGATAAAGCAGTTCACATTTATCAGGCAAAGCCACAAAGGCTCTATGCAAATACCTCAACCTTTTCTGCCACTTGAGTTATTTCAGTCAGTTCATCATTGAAAGCACCTTTCATTAAGCAAAGGAGTCTGACTGTGAAGGACTAAACCAAGCAAAAGCTCTTTTTATCCAATCAATCATGAGAAAATAGATAGTACCCACATTATCTAATTTATTTATAACTGATTTGTCATTGGAAATCCAAAAAAGAGGAGAGAAATTTGCTTTTTCCATGAATAAAGTAAATCATTTTTATGTTATTTCTTTAAAAGGAGGATCCTTCAGGCATCTGGTTCATCTTGTCAATCACTCTGGATGCTCTGATTTTAAATAGCATTCATCCTGGTAGAATTAGAAGCCAGTTTTTCATTCTATCCCATCGCACTCCTGTGACCTCTGTGTACTACTCTTTCCAACAAATGGCAAGCCCTGGACCATGCTTTCTGTGACTTTGAAGAGGAGAAGCATTAAGGCATAATGTCAGAAATATTTACAGCTGCCAACAATTCCACCTCTGAGCTAAAGTTATAAATACTTGACTAAATTCTAAAGGAATATTTATGAGATGTTTTTCCCTCGAGAAAGAATTGCAATCTCCAAAACCGCCTGTTGTAAAAAATATATATAACCAGTTTGAAAAATGTATATTTCTTTCTGGGTTCACAGAACTTTAGAATCTATGATACAAGAGGACTAGGGCTCATCTCTCCAACCCTAAGGGCTGCCTGGGTGCCATCGGTAAAACTCGGACGCTTGGGCTGCCTGAGTGCTAGTGTAGACTGCCCTGGCTGAAGGCCTCTCTGATCAATCCTGATTCTTACAAAGTGGCTACAACCTGCCCATCAATTAGGAACTGGGATGGCATCACTATTCATATTGGAAGGCTAAGAAGATTGATTTCCAAAGATTTCTGAAATTGATTAACCACATAGGCACCCGGAGACCACCAAATGTCACTGCACACAGCTCATTCTACATCCTGAATACTCTATGCTTGCCTTCCCTGAGTATAATAAAAACCAACACAGAGGAAACCTCTAGTGATAAAAAAGACATGTGGTAAATGGCTAATTTAGAATTGATAAACAGAAAGCTTCCCCCAAGTGGGAAATGTTGCTCTTTCCAGTTATCATGTGTGTGTCTGTGTGTCTGTTTTATCTAGGTGAAATTCATATAACATAAAACTAACCTTTTTTTTTATTTTTTGTCTTTTACTTGGTGAAAAATTGCTTTACAGTTTTGTGTTGGTTTCTGCAATACAACAAAACGAATCAGTTATAATTATATATACATATATTCCTTCCCTCCTGAGCCTCCCGAGCCTCCCACCCCTCTAGATCATCACAGAGCACCAGGCTGGACTCCTTGTATTTTTTAGCAACTTCCCACTGGGTATCTATTTTACACATGGTAGTATATATGTCAAGGCTACTTTCTCAATTCGTCCCACCCTTACATTCCCCCTCTGTGTCCACAAGCCCTTTCTTTACTAGGTTCATTTGTACCATTTTTCTAGATTCCATATATATGCATTAATATATGATGCTTGTTTTTCTCTTTCTGACTCACTTCACTCTGTATAAGAGCTCTAGATTAATCTACCTCACTACAACTGACTCAAATTTGTTCATTTTTAAATGGCTGAATAATACTCCATTGTATAAATGTATCACAACTTCTTCACCCATTTATCTGTCAATGGACATCTAGGTTGCTTCCATGTCCTGGCTATTGTAAATACTGCTGCAGTGAACACTGGGGTACACGTGTCTTTTAGAACTGTGGTTTTCTGAGAGCATATGCTCAGTAATGGGATTGCTGTGTCATATGGTAGATGTTTTCCTAGTTTTTTAAGGAATTTCCATAATGTTTTCTATAATGGCTGTAGCAGTTTACATTCCCACCAATGGTGCAGGAGGGTTCCCTTTTCTCTCTCCAGCATTTGTTGTTTGTAGATTTTTGATGATAACCATTCTGACAGGTGTGAGGTGATACCTCATTATAGTTTCAATTTGCATTTCTCTAATAATGAGTGATGTTGAGCATCTTTCCATGTGTTTATTGGCCATCTGTAGGTCTTCTTTGGTGAAATGCCTGTTTAGGTCTTCTGCCCATTATTTTTTATTGGATTGTTTGTTTTTCTGATATTGAGCTATATGAGCTGCTTATATATTTTGGAGATTAACCCTTTGTCAGTTTCTTCAATTGCAATTATTTTCTCCCATTCTGAGGGTTGTCTTTTCATTTTTTTTATAGTTTCCTTTGTTATGCAAAAGCTTTTAAGTTTTATTAGACCCCATTTGTTTATTTTTTATTTACATTAATCTGGGGGGTGGATCAGAGAGAATCTTGCTACAATTTATGTCAAAGAGTTTACTGCCTACATCTTCCCCTAAGAGCTTTACAGTTTCTGACCTTACATTTAAGTCTTTAATCCATTTTGAGTTTATTTTAGTGTATGGTGTTAGGAAGTGTTCTAATTTCATTCTTTTGCACATGGCTATCCAGTTTTCTCAGCATCACTTATTGAAGAGGCTGTCTTTTCTCTATTGTATATTCTTGCCTCCTTTATCAAAGATAAGGTACCCATAGGTGCATGGGTTTATCTGGGCTTTCATTGGTCTATATTTCTGTTATTGTACCAGTACTATACTATCTTGATGACTGTAGCTTTGTAGTATAATTTGAAGTCAGGGAGGTTGATTCTTCCAGTTCTGTTTTTCTTTCTCAAGATTGCTTCGGCCATTTGGGGTCTTTTGTGTTTCCATATAAATTGTGAATTTTTTTTGTTCTAGTTCTGTGTGAAATACCCTTGGTGATTTGAAAGGGATTGCATTGAATCTGTAGATTGCTTTGTGTAGTACAATCATTTTGACAATATCGACTCGTCCAATCCAAGAACATGGTATATCTCTCCAGACAAAGATACCACACACACACAAAAAAAATTACAGGTCAATATCACTATGAACATAGGTGCAAAAATCCTCAAGAAAATTCTAGCAAACAGAATCCGACAAACATTTAAAGAATCATACACCATGATCAAGTGGGGTTTATCCCAAGGATACAAGGATTCTTCAATATATGCAAATAATGCATGCATGCTAGAACATGCTTTTGATACCGCTGGATTTAGCTTCTTCATTCCTCCCAAAGGAAGAAGTATACCATACAGTGGATTCCTCCATACTAAGAATTGTGCCTGGGGCAGTACACTGCAAAATTAGAAAATGCACAAAGTCTGCTTTAGGGAACCTCCAGACCTTCTTACCAGAATTCTTCTCCTGCCTTGTTTTGCTCTGGTGTCCAGTGAATTTCTGTATTTCCCCATAGCCAAGCCTGCCCTTCCCAAGAGGACACCAAAATCCTAAAACTTCCTCAGTTCTGAGCAACCTAGTGCTTAATGTCCAGTGCTTTACTGACTGCTTTTCTTCAAGATTTTTTAAAATTTTTATTTATTGATTTTTTTCAGCTGTGCTTGGTTTCCATTGCTGTGCAAGCTTTTCTCTAGTTGCAGTGAGAGGGGGCTAGTCTCTAGCAGCGGTGCGTGGACTTCCCATTGCAGTGGCTTCTCCTGTTGAGGGGCACAGGATGTAGTGCACACCAGCTTCAGTAGTTGTGGCATGTGGACTCAGTAGTTTTACCTCCCAAGCTCTAGAGCACAGGCTTAGTTGCTCCACAGCATCTGAAATCTTCCCGGATCAGGGATCAAACCCTGTCTCCTGCTTTGGCAGGTGGATTCTTTACCACTGAGCTACCAGGAAAGCCCTAGTGATTGCTTTTAATAACACGATAAACAGCTCAGAACTATTAAGCTAAAGATTAATGATGAGAGAAGACTCAAACCTCATACTGAAGGGGAAAACGAACTTGGGACCCCAGGGTTCTTTCTGTGCTCCTGAAATCACCACTATGGTTTGTTAGCTTGTGAAACTGATCCTGAGAATGTGTTTAGGTTATGCTTAAGAGATTACAAATGTTACTCTAGGGTGGAAATTTCACTCCAGATTCACCCATTCTCAAACAAAAGATGCCTGTGGCTGTTTCTGCCTCCAGGGATGCTGTCTCTAGCATCCAGGCATCCGTACTTTTTGAAAGCACCCGGGTGAGTTTCAGCCACAGTCAAGGTTGACTCTCTCTCTGTGGATATTCTAATCAGGTGACCACTGAGGGTCAACCTGTCTCTCAAGTTCTATGATATTCAGTGAAACGTCTCTTTCTCCACAATCATGAGAGAAAATTACATCCTACTGTCTGTTCTGTTAGCCTCTTCTAAGGCCCCAAAATTTTTAGGCATTGATTTTTAGTACCAAGCATGACATCTTAGTCTTAAATCAGATTTCGTTTTTCTCCTAATGCTCACCATTGATGAAGGAGAGGTTGAGACCTGCGTGACTACGTTCCATTACTGAAATGAATTGAAAGGCCTCAAAAAAGCATCCTCAGCCAAGCCATCAATAATGTAAAAACATGGTCCCCGCGGATTGCAAAAGTGTTATCTATTTCGATGGGAACATTCTGTGTGGCCTTTGTGTGTGAGGAGGTGACTGTTTAATTAAGAAAGAGCACTGTCCCTGGCAGGACAAAGCAGCTCTCCAAACGCAATCGTCGTCTTAACTGGAGCACGTCTGCCACCTAGTGTTCAGAGCTAGCATAACATTCTGTCAGTCTTCAGGGACAAGTGGCTGCTTATTTCAGGCCTACTTCAGTTTTACTTTCTTTAGTTAAGGTCGTTTCTAGATTGCTTGGGGGTAACAGTGGGAGGTATTATTTCTGAGTAACACCTAAGCACTAAACCTAAAAATACAAACACTTGCACTCATCACTCCCTCACTAAGGACTGTAGTATTTTGGTGCTGAAATTTACATTTCATAAAATACAATTCAATCAAAATGTTCTGTCCCTAGGAAATGCCTGGGGCTCACAGTTCGGCAGACTAAACAGCCCTCTCTCCCCGGGTGATAGTTATAAAGACACTAAATAGAACAAACATGAACTTACAGGGAGATATTGAGGAACAGCTATTAGATGTAGGGGTAAAGGATCTTGTCAAAGCAAAGACGTAGGTGTATCTTATGTGGTTTAATGCCCTTTCCCCAGCCAGAGTAAGAGCTGTCCTACAGCTAATGTAAGTGGGGATGCATCACCAGGTAATGGATTCAGAGAGAGAAGCCTATGGGGATAACTAACTCTTTCTTCCTCATGGTGCTACCTCTACAATGCAGTCGATCCTCTTTGCACTCTTCCAGGTTCAAGATGAAAAAGGGCTAACAGCTATGAGGAGAATTTATCCAGGCACCACTGAAATTAACTGGTATCAATCAAGCACTTATGACATGCCAGGCCCTGTGCTTCACCTACATTACTACTCCAGTGAGACAGCATCAACTGTCAATACCCTGTGCCAGTCATCCTGGAAGAACTAAAGGTCTTCCCTACATCCAGGGAATTCCCACATTCCAATTTTCCTTGGTACCAAGAGCCAATTGACTCTAGGAGCTAGGACAAAAGTTTTTAAGGATGCCAGGACTGAACCCAGGCAATGGGCACCCAGTTCTAGAATCTGGGCTCTTGAACACTGCACTATACTCCCCTCCTGCAGCACAATGTTATACATTCTCCCTGACAGCTTATTCTCAGCCCAGTAAAACCAAAAGAGAAATATCTCAATCTGATGCCATTTAAACTTAAATCAGACACTGAACAACTCCACTTTTCCCTAAAAAAAAAAAAAGGAAAGAAATAAAACCATTATAGAAATGTCTGATTCTTACCCTAATTCTGACAGCTGTTCCTGAAAGCATGGTTCAGTGCCATGATGAAGAAGGAAACCACAAAACCATTCCTAGGCCACCAACTCTGACAGCAGCAAGCCCAGGATGGCTGTCCTGGCTCTAACAACGGTGTACATCTCACAGCCTCAGTCCTTCTCTTGGTTACACAAAATGACCATTGCATAATATTTAAAGTTCCTTTCTACTGGATTGGACAATATCAGTATAATGCATTCACATTATTTATAAACATTTGCAAATATTTACAGTTTGCCAAGCAATTTAAGACAAAAAATGTAAAGATAATCTAAATCAGTGAGAATTTTCCATGGTTTTAATTTCTTATATTGGGATTGTTTTACTCCTCTATGTTGGACTATTTCCTCCCAGCAGAAAAAAATGTATATCTGGCTTGTGAAATAACTTTAGGAAGACAGAGCTTCCAGGGTTTAAGTCAATAGTTCAAGACCTAGCTAGTCATCAAAACTTCCTGCCAAGATTTTCAGAAATACAGGCTCCCAGGCTCCATCCTGAAGCATCTGAATCTAATTCTTCTGAGGGCCCAATATTTATCAATATAATTTTTTAAAACTCCCAGTGATTCTGATGGTCAGTCAGGTTTGAGACCCTCTGCTCCAGACCACAGGAGGAGCCCTTCTCTTTCTCTTTGTTCCTACATTGGGTCATTTAATGGGAACTTTCAGAATGAATTTTACCCTAAATGTTAAGGCAAAAGTTTCTGCCAGCCCTTGGTTCCTCTTTCCCTCACTTGTTTCCACCAGAGAAGAGGAATGACCTGTCTTAGTTGAGGAAGTTGAAGAAAGGTCACTGCATGTGCATGGCTTGTCCTCTAGTTGCTGCTGGCTCCCAAGTAGACCAAAGCAGTAGCATCCTCGCCAATCTGCTTCTGTTTCCAGGCTCTAAGAAGCCCTACAATGGCCCCTTCTTCAAGGCTTCTCCCTCAGCCCTCTGACTCTTGGCTATTTAAACTTGAAGTACTATGACCCTCCAATTGCTTTAATATGCATCACATCAAAGGGATTGACATTCTTAAGTTATCAGTCAAGATGACATCCTAAGCAAGATGTTATTTAATCAGATATTTGGAAATCATCCAAGTTCACATGAGATTGAGGGAAAGAAAACTCATTAACTGGCAAAGAAAATGCATTTTCACCTATAGGAATATTGATTTGGTCATATGAATGAAAGATAACTGATCTATCTTACCAGCAGAAATATATCATATAGACCTTTGGGTCTATATTGTACTGTAGTGTCAAATATTTGAAAGTTAAATTCTTCCAACAAGTTCCAAATTTATTCCTCTCAACAATAAAAATTTATTCCTGTGTGATTTTCCCATGGTAGCACACAAAAAAATATATTGCTAGATGCCTTTATAAGACAGCAGGAAATACGATTACCTCTTTGATATTCTTTTAATCAAAAAATGGACTGGAAAGCATAAAGAACATTAAGTCACATCTAGAGAGAGAGAAATTTAACTAACTTGCTATTTCCTTATGAAAATGTCAAAAAAAGAGGAATGCTTCTAAATAACTTTTTCTGTTTGTTACATCTTTCTTCCTAGAGAAAAAGGCAATAGTTGAGTGATGGTGACAAGAAAAAACATATTGTAACTTTATGCTTTTTCTGCATGACTCATATGAAAAACAATAAAAGGAAAGAATAAAATTCTTATTTTATAATTACGAGAAATAAGATTACAACTATCATGGCAGTGTAATATTTGAAAGGAATTCCTTGGGATATTAAATAAAAGGAATACAGTCGGCCCACCATATTCATAGGTTCCACATCCATGTATTCAACCAACCTATGGATCAAAACTATTTGGAAAAATTTTTTTTTCTAGAAAGTTCCAAAAGGCAAACAAATTTTCCAGGCACCAACAACTATTTACATGGCTTTTATATTGTATTTACAACCATTTACATAGCATTTATGTTATATTAGGTATTATACATAATCTGGAGAGGATGTGACCTAAATCAAATCCCTTATGATTATATAGTAGAAGTGACAAATAGATTCAAGGGATTATATCTGATAGACAGAGTGCCTGAAAAACTATGGACAGAGGTTTGTGACACAGTACAGGAGGCAGTGATCAATGTCCTCCCCAAGAAAAAGAAAAGCAAAATGGTTGTTTGAGGAGGCCTTACAAATAGCCGAGAAAAGAAGAGAAGCTAAAGGCAAAGGAGAAAAGGAAAGATATACCCATCTGAATGCAGAGTTCCAAAGAATAGTAAGGAGAGATAAGAAAGCCTTCCTCAGTGATCAATGCAAAGGAATAGAGGAAAACAATAGAATGGGAAAGACTAGAGATCTCTTCAAGAAAATTGAAGATACGAAGGGAATATTTCATGCAAAGATGGACACAATAAAGGACAGAAAGAGTATGAAAGAGTAACAGAAGCAGAAGATATTAAGAAAGGGTGGCAAGAATACACAGAAGAACTATACAAAAAAGACCTTAATGACCCAGATAACCACGGTGGTGTGATCGCTCACCTAGAGCCAGACATCCTGGAGTCTGAAGTCAAGTGGGCCTTAGGAAGCATCACTACAAATAAAGCTAGTGGAAGTGATGGAATTCCAGCTGAGCTACTTCAAATACTAAAAGATGATGTTGTGAAAATGCTGCACTCAATATGTCAGCAAATTTGGAAAACTCAGCAGTGGCCACAGAAATGGAAAATGTCAGTTTTCATTTCAATCACAAAGAAAGGCAATGCCCAAAATGTTCAAACCACCATACAACTGCACTCATCTCACATGCTAGCAAAGTAATGTTCAAAATTCTCCAAACCAGGCTTCAACAGTATGTGAACTGTGAACTTCCAGATGTTCAAGCTCGATTTAGAAAAGGCAGAGGAACCAGAGATCAAATTGCCAACATTCACTGGATCATCAAACAAGCAAGAGAGTTCCAGAAAAACATCGACTTCTTTATTGACTACACCAAAGCCTTTGATGTGTGGATCACAACAAACTGTGGAAAATTCTTCAAGAGATGGGAATACCAGACCACCTGACCTGCCTCTTGAGAAATCTGTATGCAGGTCAAAAAGCAACAGTTAGAACTGCACATGGAACAACAGACAGGTTCCAAACTGGGAAAGGAATACGTCAAGGCTGTATATAGGCACCTGGCTTATTTAACCTATATGCAGAGTACATCATGAGAAATGCCGGGATGGATGAAGCACAAGCTGGAATCAAGATTGCCAGGAGAAAAATCAGTAACCTCAGATATGCAGATGACACCACCCTTATGGCAGAAATCAAAGAGGAACTAAAGAGCCTCTTGATGAAAGTGAAAGAGGAGCATGAAAAAGTTGGCTTAAAACTCAACATTCAGAAAACTAAAATCATGGCATCTGGTCCCGTCACTTCATGGAAAATAGATGGGAAAACAATGGAAACAGTGAGAGACTTTATTTTCTTGGGCTCCAAAATCATTGCAGATGGTGACTATAACCATGAAATTAAAAGACACTTGCTCCTTGGAAGAAAAGTTATGACCAACCTAGACAGCATTACTTTGCTGACAAAGGTCTGTCTAGCAAAAGCTGTGGTTTTTCCAGTGGTCATGTATGGATGTGAGAGTTGGACCATAAAGAAAGCTAAGCACCAAAAAATTGATGCTTTTGAGCTGTGGTGTTGGAGAAGACTCTTGAGAGTCCCTTGGACTGCAAGGAGATCCAACCAGTCTATCCTAAAAGAAATCAGTCCTGAATATTCATTGGAAGGACTTATGCTGAAGATGAAACTCCAGTACTTTGGCCAACTGATGTGAAGAACTGACTCATTGGAAAAGACGCTGATCCTGGGAAAGACTGCAGGCAGGAGGAGAAGGGGATGACAGAGGATGAGATGGTTGGATGGCATCACCAACTCGATGGGCAGGAGTTTGAACAAGCTCTGGGAGTTGGTGATGGACAGGGAAGCCTGACATCCTGCAGTCCATGGGTTCACAAAGAGTCAGACATGACTGAGCAACTGAACTGGACTGAACTGGAAAGGACTTTAAAGTATACAGGAGGATATGTATAGGTTATATGCAAATACACACCATTTTATATAAGGGACTTTAACATCCACAGATTTTTGGTATCCAAGGAAGTCATGGGACCAGTGACCCACAGACACTGAAGAACACCTATAAATCAACATCCTCATCTATTTCAAGATGATGTTCAATAAGATAATTGATATACCATCATATCACAGCAGTATTAAAGGTATTGTGCTATTCAAATTCTTGTCTGGGAAATTCCATGGGCAGAGGAGCCTGGTGGGCCACAATCCATGGGGTCCAAAAGAGTCAGACACAACTCAGCAACTAAATAGCAGTAGCAGCTGCTGCTATTCAAATTTTATTGTATTTCAGGGGTTCCAATTTAAGCTGGTGACATAGGAAGATCCTGAACTCACCTCGCCCCAGTAGCACACTCATGTATAGCTATATACAGAATAATTTCCTCTGAAAAAAAAAATTTAAAAATAGCTGGCAAGCCTGAATGAAAAGGGGGCTTGGAGGAGAATGGATACTTGTATATGTATGGCTGAGTCCCTTCATTGTTCACCTGAAACTACCAAAACATTGTTAATCATCTGTATCCCAATACAAAATGATTTTTGAGTTAAAAAATTAAAAATAAAAAATAAGCAACCTAGATGTCCATCAACAGACAAATAGATAAGGAAGCTGTGGTACATATACACAATGGAATATTACTCAGCCATTAAAAAGAATACATTTGAATCAGTTCTATTGAGATGGATGAAACTGGAGCCCATTATACAGAGTGAAGTCAGCCAGAAAGAAAAATACCAATACAGTATACTAATGCATATACATGGAATTTGAAAGATGGTAACGATAACACCATATGCGAGACAGAATAAGAGACACAGATGCATAGAACAGTCTTATGGACTCTGAGGGAGAAGGTGAGGGTGGGATGTTCTGAGAGAATAGCATTGAAACATGTATATTATCATATGTGAAACAGAGCACCATTCCAGGTTCGATGCATGAGACAAATGCTCAGGGCTGGGGCAATGGGATGACCCAGAGGGATGGAATGGGGAGGGAGGTGGGAGGGGGGTTCAGGAGGGGGAACACATGTAAACCCATGGCTGATTCATGTCAGTGTATGGCAAAAACCACTACAATATTGTAAAGTAATTAGCCCCCAACTAAAATAAATAAATTTTTAAAAAATAAATAAATAAATAAAAATAATAATAATAATAAATTTCAAAAAATAAATATGGCTAGCAAATAAGAAAAAAACACATCAAAAGGGTAGGAGAGGCTGGGACACAATCTCATCATAAACCATACCCTCTGTGGGGTGAACCACAATCAGAAGGAAACTAGAAACCTGGAACTTCTCCCTGAGGAAGGAAAGGTTTATATCCCACATTGGGCATCCCAACTTTTAAGGCCTGCATCTGTGACACAATCCCAAAAACAATCTGGCTGTGAAAACCAATGGAGCTCACATCCACAAGACCCAGAGGGCTATGGAGAACTGAGAAACAGCTCTCCCTAGGTCCCCACACAACTTACTCACCTCAGGGCTCAGCACAGAAGCAGCCCTTTGCAAAGCACTCAGACTTCCTGTGAAAGAGGCTCATTTGCTAGTTTTCAAGCATTGGACTGAGGGGCAGAGGCCTGCTGGATACTCAGGGGACCAAGATTGGTACATGCCACCTTCCTGCTCTCCCTCTGCTGACCTCCAGAGTGACAGTATCTCCTGAAGAGGAGCTTCTACACACAACTGGTACCCTGGCTTTTGTGACTACAGCCCAAGGGACACCCCTTGATTGCCTGATTCTGGAGGCCAGAGGGGTTTGCACTGTATTTTAATTTTTGTATATCTTAAAGATGAACATTGGAGGCTATGCACCTAGTCCACCCCTTTTGTTTTATAAATGAAGAAGCTGAGGTCTGGGGAAGATAAGTCACCTGTCCAGGGTTACAAAAGTAATGCTAGAGGGAGGGTTTTCAAGCCAGTGTTCTATGTCAAATATGACTAGCTCATCCAGTTGGCTTGGGGCAAAGGATCAAACCAACATTTATTGAACAGTTACTATGAACCACAAGAAAACCCTGTGTGCCAATTAGCAATGTATTGTCTCTCAGCTTTACCTTAAATGTACCTCTTCAACACATGCTCTGCAATAAGGAGTGCATTTAATGCATTTCGCTTTTAAAGTGAGTGCAGTTTTAAAACACTTTCAGTAAAGGGTGCTGCAGGAAAATTTCTAAAGGAAAGATACTTGCTCTTTGCTGTGGCTTCAGGGTCAGTCCTTGGTGTTGGTGTGAGGGCAAAATGTAGTACTTGACCCCAGCCAGCTGTTAGAATGTATGGTCTTTTGACAACCTTGCAGCCTCAGCCTGACCTAGCAATCACCTTCTCAGAGCCCTCTCAACAGTGATGGCAACCCGCAATGGTGCCCTCACTCTTTCTGCACAGCCACACACCAGCCAGCTGGCTACAGCTCTCCTGTACCCGACATGCTCCTGGAGAGTTGTTTCCTGCTTGCCCAGAATATGCAGACCATGCAAATCAAAATTTTTTACCATCTAGTGGGCTGTAACTACAACTTTTCCAACAAAATCTGAACCCCAGCCTTAAGGGTGAGCCCCTCTCCCAGGTGTGTCTTTCCTGTGTCCTCTCCCTCAGTCTAGGAACCCTGTAAAGTCTTCTTTTATCTTACATTTACCCTTTTCTCAACACTTAAGAGGTCTTTATATGATACACCCTTGTTTAAATTATTTTGTGGTTTCTCTCACCAGATTGGATACAGACTGATATATTTTGCCGGATGCCTTCAAAATACCCGTCCTCTCCCGTGACGTCCTCGCATGCACGTGTGCTCAGCTATGTCTGACTCTTTGCAACCCCATGGATTGTACCCTGACAGGCTCCTCTATCCATGGGATTTCCTGGAGTGGGTTGCCATTTGGTACTCCAGGGGATCTTCCCAACCCAGGGATCAAACCAACATCTCCTGCAGTGCAGATGGATTCTTTATCATTGAGCCACCATGATGCCCTTAGTAATTATAATTATTGTCATCAACATCCTAACAAAAAATAGCACTTTTATTGCTTACCATGATACCTCCACACAGCAGACACTCTAGAAATTGAATCATTTAATCTCAACAGTTTTATGGGGTATTCATGCTGGAGGAGGTCACTGAGAGGATGTGCTGCAGGTTGGCCCTTGAGCTAGACCCAGACAGTGGGAGGCTCCCCACCCACTTCCTTGTCCTTGGAATGAACTTGTGCTTACTGTCCCCATACTAGCAGCCAATTCAAGGATGTAGCCTTAAAAGAGGAAGGAGTTGTTGAGACCCCCTGGACGGTATATGTGACTGAACCCCTGAAGATCTCTTTATAAACTTTTAAGATTATGTTGTGCAGGTACAGAGATCTATTCATCTTGTGGTCACACAAAACAAACCTCACATGTAAATTTTCTTGCTTACTAAATCAGCCATATACCAATCTGTAAGTGGTCAGCCTCTTTCTTCAGTTTCTCCCTACCCTCCACGTATGGGGGCCAGTTTTAACGTTCACCCAGGGAACTCCTAAGGTTTCAAACCAACAAGGTATTATTATAATTCCCATTTTCAGACAGATGTGAGGCAGAGAGGTTCAGTAACTTGTGCAGGATAACACAGCCAGGAGATAATGGAATCCACAGTAGTCATGTCTGTTAGCAGCTCACATACGACCTCCCTTTATCTCCCAACTATCTGCTTCCAGACCCCTCCCCTCACTATGCTCCTGGTATTGTTTCCTGCGATCCTCATCAAAAGCCAGAAGCAGCTTGGCCCATCCTTTCCTTTATAAAAGGCACCACAGCAGAGCTGTCTTTTACATGCTGCAATTGCAGAAAGTTTCCAGCCACTTCTTGAACAGATAACAGACAGAGACACAGAATGTGACAGTGCTCCACTCCACGGTCACCACTGGAAAACGATGTCATTAAGTGGTAGAGAAGAAGCAGGTAAAATAAAAGTCTCCTGCCCAAGCTTAGACAACCTTTTTAAAAATATCAGCCCTTATCTGTAGACAACAACACATGCATCCATCAAAACAGCTGACTCATTGCCTCTATTCCCATCTCTGGATTAGGTTCAAAAGAACAGATAGAGAAAATACGATACTATCACAGAGTCTTGGACTTTTTGCTACCCTGGGATGTTCTGGTCACTGATTATCACCATAGATGCTCAAGATAACCATGACGTATTCCTCTTCTCTGTTGAAGCTCCTGGGAGACTTTTTTCCAAATAGACAGCAAGCTAAGGGTCTTGGGTCATATATGCTGTAGATACACTCTACAGCAGCTCATTTTCAAAAGAGAATTGAATCTGTTGCCCTTTGGAGGCACAAAACAAACATATCCACACTCTAGAACATACAAACATACTGAGTCCTAGGTCACATATGCCTAAAACACACTCTACAGCAGCTAATTTTCAAGAGTATTCAATCTGTAAGTTACCCGTTGGGGGCACATTCTAGAACAAATAAACATATTCATTCAAAATAAATTAGTCATGTCAGGAAAGTACACATTTGCTGAAAAAAGACAAACTGTAAACCTGATGGATGGCCCCAGTGGCTCCATCTACACCTGCCCCCTTCCTGCCCCACTCATCACTGCCCATCCTTTTGGTGATCTAGCAACGAGTTTGCTCAGTAGGAGTGAGCTGGCTCAGCTGAAGCTCTACAAGGTAAGTAGCTCCGACCAGCTTCTAGCATGTGAACCCCCTAAACTAATGACCCGTGGGCAATGAATTCTCTCTTTTTTCAGCAAGGCCACTTCTTGCCACTAGAAAACTCTCATTGTATGTGATCAAACAAGTGTTTTCTGCTCCCCTTCAGTATTTTTGTAGTCCTTTCAGGCTGCTATAACAAAACAGACTATAAACAACAGAAACATGTATCTCACAGCTTTGGAGGCTCTTTGTCTGAGACCAACATGCCAATACAGTCGGGTTCTGGTCAGGGGCCGCTTCCAGGTTGCAGACTGCTAACTTCTCACTGTGTTCTCATGTGGTGAAAGAGGCAAACTAGCCCTCTGGAGCCTCTTTTATAAGGGCTCTAATCCCATTCACATGGGCTTGACCCTTAGGACCTAATTGCCTCCCAAAGGCCCCACCTACTAATAGCATTGCCTTGGACACTGGGTTTTCAACTTGTAAACTTTGGAGGGACACAAATATTCAGACCACAGCATTCTCTATTTTCCAAGAAGTACAGTGGCAGGATTCTTCTCAGGGGCTGCTTTCAACAGTACATTCTGCTAAGCCTAAACTAAGCACCTACACATGATGGGCTGACCTTCTTTAAATCTCCCCTAGTAAACTTCATTTGATCCTTACCCCTCGTGACACTAGAGGTGTTTGTCTCTACCCTATGGCATGACACTTACATGACAAAACTCAAGAGGAAGTAAGTCTCTTTGCTTTGCATGCTGTGCTTCAGTCGTGTTCAACTCTTTGTGACCCTATGGACTGTAGCCCACCAGGCTCCTAGGTCCATGGGATTCTCCAGGAAAGAATACTGGAGTGAGTTGCCATGTCCTCCTTCAGGGGATCTTCCTGATCCAGGGATTGAACCCAAGTCTCTTACATTTCCTGCATTGGCAGGTGGGCTCTTTACCATTAGCACCACCAGCAGTTTTTATTCCAAATAAAATCAGCCTTGTCTATGGCCATACCACCCTGAATGTACCCAATCTCATCAAACAAAGTCAGCCTTAAGGAGGCAAAATGGTGGAAAAAGTCAGTCTTTGGAGTGAGACAGATCTGAGATTGGGTACTAGCCCTGGCTACAAGGACTGTGAACCCTCAGGCCATTTGCACAACTTCTCTTAGGTAAACTGAAGTTAATAATGCCTACTAAATATATTTTAATGAGTTTTAATGAAATGTATTAAAAGTTCATTTCCTTTCTAGTATCCCTTCTTCCACTTTTGCTCCTTAGTCTCTTTCTCTCCAAACTTAGCAGACTTAATTTCAACTCAAGTTTGGTTGTTTGCAGAAGCCAAGTCATTTTCACATGATACAGGTTTATTACTATTGAGTTACAAAGAAAAAAAAAATGCCACAGATGTTGAAGGCAATTTATAAGACCATTTCTCAAAATATACTGAGCAGTAGCAGTAACATTTATTAAAAGATGCTTAAAGACCCCAATGTGACTACTTTGGAAATAGTAATAAGCATTTTATGAGTTCTGGCCTACGAAATAAAACTAGATATCTGATAGTGGTTGGTCATACCATGGTTAAGTACTAGCTCTCTTGAAGATACTGTTGCCCATGAAAAGTGCAAAAAAAAAAAAAAAAAAAAAGAATAAAATCCAGTCTTAGTTTTCCTACCTAATTGATATGTTTTGAGAATTAAAATAAGAAAATGGCACATGTAAAACATTTTGTAACTAAGTAAAGAGGAGAAGTAATAATCAGGAATCTTTAGTCATAAATGACAAGTTCAATTGGCCTGAGAATTATTGACTCAAGTAATTAGAGGCCAGGAATATTTAGCTTCAGGGATGGCTAGATCAAAATGCTCAAATGATCTTACAATCTTTTGGTGTCTGTGTGTGTGTGTGTGAACTCCATGCAAAAATTTTTCCTGTGTTGGCCTCTCTTTCAGACAAGCTCTCGTTTATGCTAAAAAGAGCCTCAGATTCAAGTCCTCATAGTTTATCAACTGTGGTGGAAAAAGAGCTTCTCCTTCCTATTAGTTTCAACAAAAGTCCCAGATTGCACCTCATTAGTCTGGGATGGATCCTGTGACTATCTGTGAACCAATCACTGAGGCCCACAAGATGGAATGCTATGATTGGTGAGGCAAGGCTCACATGCCCTTCCTTGTAACTGGGGGACTAGTCTCAGCCTCATCTAATCACATGTATAAAAATAGGAAAACTAAGATAGTATATCCTGAAGAATGGAAAGTGTATGCTTGACATGCAAAAACATTGTAGAGTCTGTTAGCTAAGATTATATTAGAATGTAAGTGCCAAATAGCTAAAAATCATAGTGGTGTAAACAAAAATGGAAGTTTATTTCTCTCTCATATTCAAGAAGCCAAATGGTAGTCATATCAGAGCTGTTAAAGCACTTGTATAAGAGATCAAACTTATCTTGTTATTGCTCTCTATAGGATTTCGAGCCTAAAGGTCACCTCATTGTCCAAGATAAATGCTGTAGTTCCAGCTATTACATCTTTATCTACCTAACAAATATAAGAAAGTATAAAAGAAGGCAGATTTCCCCCCCTCAACTTTATACATTACTTCCAGATACATCCCATTGAGTGGAACATAATCATTTGGCCATATCTAGATAAAAAAGAGGCTGGGAAATCTGTTCTTTTTTCTGAGTAACCAAGCACTGAACCAAAAATTGGAGTTTAAAAATTGGGGCGAGAACAATGAATACTGGGGGAAAACTATAAGTTTTTAGCACAAAGATTTAAATAACTATAGTGCAATACAAACTAGTAAATGATAATAAAACAAAATAAAGGAATGATGTGTTTGGCTTTATATTTCTGGAACTCTAAGCATCTATAATTCAAATTGATCTCCTGATAACACTGTCAAATTAGGGAATCATTGATCCAGAAGAATACTAAATCATGATAAAAGTCAAACTGTGTCAGCCAGTGACTTTAGGTACATCACTTATATAGCTGTAGACATTCACTGAAGACATTGTTTTGAGAGTAATAATGAGACAATTTTTCAGACATTGGGAGTTTATCATTTCAGATCTTCAAATAATGTCACAAACAGTCACAAGTAGTTTACATGACAATGTTGAGAATAATATTAAGTAAATGTTTTCCCTGTTCTATTATTAAGAAATCAGAAACAAAGCCAAACCAACAGTATTTCAGAACTGTACAAAGTCTGCAGAATAAAATGAAGAGCCTCATTTCAAAGATTTTTGCTAACATGGATTCAACATACACTTCCACATTCCCCTCCCAGAGATACACAACACTGCCAGTACTAAGCGTAACCATTCATTCAGCACAGTCCCCACATTTTCAGCTGAATCTTTTAGCAATGTTGTCATTCTGGGTAAAACTCCCTGAAAATATCCATTCTTGTTGAAATTCCACACTTCTTTTTACAGTTGCAAAACCACTAAAGAAGAGTAGCTGAGCACAGCAGGAGACAGAGAAATAATAACTAAAATAAAATTTCCCTCTCAAGAATGCCCTCCAATGCCAAAATCATTGAAAAGATCTAATCAAGCCAAGAAATAAACACAATCAACTTCTATAATTGTTTGGCAAACACCAGAATAATCATAAGGTGATCATCAAAATAATTGCAAAAAGTATTATTCTAAGAAGAACAACTATAATTCTAAAACTATGTTATATATTTACAACATAGTCCTCTTGGAAAGTGATATAACAAACAGACAAGAATAAGTGATGATATCAAAGATATGAACAATTAATACTGTACTGGATTTATCAAATATATGAAATGTTGGAATATACACACACAGAGCCATTAAGAATATATATTTTTTGGATACACATAAAACATTTATAAAAGTAAACCATTTTAGGCCTTTGAAATAATCTTAATAAATCCCAAAAGATCAATATACAACTCAGATTACTTCAACCATAGTGCAATAAAATTTGAAATTAATGCCAAAAAAATGTAGTTATTAACACCCTTCAAATGCTTGAGAATTAAATAACATAAGACCAGGCAACTCGTGGAGTTAAAAAAAAAAACAGAGAAAATAAAGATCTGCTTAGAACTGAACATGAACAAAACACCACTCATGTAAAAAATTATTTGACATAGCTAAGCCAGCACTTAGAAGGAAATTGATTGTTCTACAAGCACTCACTAGGAATTAAGGTTAAAAATAGAAATGTTTATTACTTCTTTTCTTCTTACCTCTTTGGATGTGCTTTGTTACCCTTTCCCAATTCACTGAGTTAGATGCTGTGCTTAAATGACTAATAAGTATATGAAAAATATGCTCAGCCTCATTAATATTCAGAGATAAGCAAATGAAAACAATGAGATACAAGGCTGGTTTGTTACACACATCTGCATAGTCCACATTTGCATTCCAGACATCAGAAAAAGAAGGAAATGGAGGGGAATGGGAAATCCTTTCCTTTAAAAAATACATGGCCTGAAAAATACACACATGACCACAGCTCAAAACCAACAGACCAGAACTTGTTCACATGACTATACATGACACCTCAGAGCTTTCTCAAGGTCTGGGATATGTATACTTTATAGTAAGGCTTGCATATACCAAGGTGATAACTGGGGTTTTACATTACTGTTGAAGGAGCAGAGAATGGATACTGAGCAGAGAGCTGGCATGCTCTGTCACAGTTGATACACTTCAATGAATTTTTTTTTTTTTACCTTTGGACTTCTATGAAGGTTCCAGCTCCCTTCTGATGTTCTCATTTAGTTGTAAAAAAGTCTTTGGTGCTCAGATTTGGATTTCAAAAACATGCCAAAAGTAGCTTTGGAAAGAAAAAATATATATGGAATTTTCCTCTAGGAAAATTTTTAGTCCAATATTTAATTTTTAAGCATGTACCTTTCATGGAGTGTTCAAATTAACGCTATCTGTGGTCTTATAAAGTGGGACTGATTAGGAAGTTCAGACCCTGAGGATTGATGGCAGTCAACTATGTATACTTAAAATCAGACTATTTTGCAGTTCTGTTCATGATATTCCATGATTCACTAATGTTTTTATCTTTTCAATTCTTTCACCCTAAGAAAAATGTATTGGAGAAGGCAATGGCAACTCACTCCAGTACTCTTGCCTGGAAAATCCCATGGACAGAGGAGCCTGGTAGGCTGCCGTCTATGGGGTCGCACAGAGTTGGACACAACTGAAGTGACTTAGCAGCAGCAAGAAAAACGTATAAACCTCTTTGCATGCTATGACAAGAACTTTTAACACCTCTTTTGTATCTCTGTTAAATGAATGGGTATTTGACAAATAAATTGTTTAACTGAATACAGAGCAGAATATTTTCTTTAGAATAACTGACTCCTCTCGATTAATATGAAAAGCCATAATTTCCTCTCTCAGACCCTTTCCACTTATTTCCCAGGAAACAAGATAGCCTAGGCTTATCAGTTTATAAAAGTCTGATTTCTTTATACAGAAACATTCTAGTCTTCAACCCTCAAAGCAAAATCTTAAGATTCTGTCACACACAGAAAGAATCAAGAGACCTATTGTCACCTATGACTGACTCATGATAGAAGCAAGCAGGAAAATGAGAATAAATGAGTAGAAAAGCAAAAGCCAAGAGATGGAGGGTTGTGGTACAAAGCAAGGTGCTGGCACTAGAGTCCAAGGTCATTGCACTTATATCAAGGGTCAGCAGACCCAAGATCCTCACCCCATTGACTGAACAGGGATGAAATACCACATTTTATGCTACCTCTTCTCTGCTGTCCCCCATAGCACTCAAAGAAATGTAGATACACAAGTAAAATCCATCTAACATTTGCATTTGTTCCCAAAAAGTGCACAAAAGAGAGAATAATGTAGGAAGTGGCAACACTATCTCTTTCCTGGAGTGCCACTGGCTGCCTATCAGAGTCAGTGCTGGTACCAGATAAGTAATTGATGATACCCTAGGGATGAATCTAACTGTAGCCAGTGAAAATAAGCTTCTTTCACATGACACACACATTTTCCCATGTCCCAAGTTCTGAAATGTGTTTGTGCAGAGAGGCATTACTCTTCACTCGTCCCCAAGCCTACTTCTGAAGTCTTGGGAGAGGTTTAGCAGGGAAGTGTAGCTACAAGATAGGCAAAAATGGAAAATGAGTAAGAGGAGCTATAAATACCAAAGTTGGGCAAAAATGGTGTCATGAGCTGAACTGTGTCCTTTACATATTTTTACCTCAGTTTCCCCATTTGTGAAATTACAATAATTTTTTTACCTCTTAAGAGTTTTTGTAATTACTAAAATGAGTCAACATATATAAGAGCTTAGAATAGATGGCACATAATAACAGCTCTGCAAGTTTTACCTGTGACTGTATGCTACGTTGAACTACCTTTAGAACGAAGTCCACATAGGTTCCAACCAACAGCTGTTCCACTGAAAGCAGTAGCTAGGACCTTTTCTGGTGCTCAGGCTCTGTCCTGATGTGTTTCACATCTCTGTCTCACTGCCTCTCCCAGCAGAGCCAGTCTGAACACCTTCCATGCTGAGCTGGTGCAAGTAGCTAAGGAAACAAAGACAATGACAAAGCTGTATATGCTGCTACCTGGTTCATGATATGTGACCTGTAACATGGAAAAGAACTATATAGTGAAACTGAAACACTGAGACCCAGATTACAGTTCTCCCTTTGTATGTAACTGCCTTTTCTTGAGGGCCTTCAGTGTGACACGCACTATGCACTTCCCGCTTTCCATGCTGCCCTGAAGTGAATGTTTTCATCCCCCCCAGAATCCATGCTTAGGCCCTAAGTCCCAGTGGGATGGTGTTTGGAGGTGGGGCCTTTAGGAGGTAATTAGGGTTAGATGAGGTCATAAGGTTAGAGCCCCAGTGATAGGATTTGTATCCTATCCTTATAAGAAGAGCCACCAGAGGACTCTCTCTCTCTCTCTCATTCTCTCTTTCTACAATATTAGGACACAGCAAGAGGGTCAACCATGCTGACACCATGATTTCACATTTCTAGCCTCCAGAGTTGTGAGAAAAATAATTATTTTTATTTAAGCCACTTGGTTTATGGTATTTTGTTAAGGCAGCTCGAGCTGACTAAGAAACAGGTATTATTCTTTGTTCTCATCAGAGTGCACAAGACCCAGCCTCTGCCCTCAGGGGACTTACGGTTTAGTGATTAGATACTAATCTCAAAACAATTACTTAATGTGACAAGGAAATACAACAATGATAGTTCAAGGGAAGAAATATATAAGCTACTCCCTAGATACATGCCCATAGCTTTCTGCTAAAAGCAAGGGATTTATTTCTGTCTTGATGATAGCAAACAATGAAATTTATAAATACGAAGCACCATTTTTTTTTCCCACTCATCATCCTGGCAAATTCTCCAGAGCTATGCTTCTTTCTCTTCTTCACACTCTTCCTCTGTGTGTGTGTGTATGTGTTTGTGTGTACACATTTCCATTCACTTGGAAATCCCCAATATCCTAAGGTTTCACAACAATCTTGCCCTCCGGAGTGATGGTGGTTTCAGAACCAAGGACAGCACCTGAGCCCTACCATTCCCATATTTTACTTTGTATTTACACCTATGAAAGTGGTGTGACCAGATTTCTTCTACAGTCACAGGCTAAGCCATCTTTCATACACCACTCTAAGAAAATAATACTAATAGTAAAGTAATAGCAATGATATCTAACATTCATTGTGTTCTTACTATATGGTATACATGCATTGTTTATTATCTCCTGCTTTTAGTTGAGAGATATTCAGCAAAAGGAGGTCCAGTGACTTGCCCAAGATCACACAAATAGTACGAGTTAAGGCGGGATTGGAACCTATATTAGGTAATTATTATTATTCGATTTGACATCTCTAATTATATAACTGAAATTACAGTTTCTCTGAAACATATTTCTGGAATAAGGTACTGCTTTTTAGGAATGCTATCAGAAATATGTGCATTTCACCATATAAATATTACATTGTTGACCACAACTTAATTAATTTTGGGTCACTGAGCTCCAATGAACTCAGGTAACATGTGGGCTCTCCAGCAAGAAAGTCAAGCTGTGAGGCTGAGTCAGGTGCTCCTTGAGTTAGCTACCGCCTTCAGTCCTAGCCTGTGAGTGACGTATTTACTGCCACCAATAGAGAAGAATGGAGAAGGCGATGGCACCCCACTTCAGTACTCTTGCCTGGAAAATCCCATGGACCGAGGAGCCTGATAGGCTGCAGTCCATGGGGTCGCTTAGAGTCAGACACCACCAAACTACTTCACTTTCACTTTTCACTTTCATGCATTGGAGAAGGAAACGGCAACCCACTCCAGTGTTCTTGCCTGGAGAATCCCAGGGATGGGGGAGCCTGGTGGGCTGCCGTCTATGGGGTCGCACAGAGTTGGACACGACTGAAGCGACTTAGCAGCAGCAGCAGCATAGAAAAGAATCCAGGAGGGGGGAAGTAATGGAAAATTACTATCTTTCACGGACTTTGGTGGATATTTTCGCAATATTTTAAAAATTTGACATTCACCTTTAAAAATAAAAGTGTTCAACTATAAATACACACTCGAGAGAGAAATAAGACCAAGAGGAAGAATTTATTCATTTCCCAGTACCCAATCACTCTTTTTTATTTTTTGTGTATTTCTCCAATCTTGTATTTATAAAATTAGTTTCATCAAGTAGGGGAACAAGTAGTCCCCATTCCTGCTTCAGTTGTGAACCACTTATCAGCTAAACATATTGAGACTTCAAGTAAACTTTCAATTGAAGAATGCCATTAATTTTAATTAAACTTTTAAAATTTTATCTAGTAATGGTTTTAGATAACTTTGTAGATACTTTCAAATTGAATTTCATTCATAAACTAAATATTTATAGCTGATTTAGTGATCCCACAGAAGAAAACAAGGAAACATGAATCTGAGGATTTCAGGAATTCAGATATCAACTTGCTATCTACTCAAAAACCACTAGGTGGTACTAGGTGATTTTTCTTTTCCCTTTAAGTGAGACATGTTTGTGTGTGTGTGTGTGTGTGTGTGTGTGTGTGTGTGTGTGTGTGTGTGTGTGTGTGTGTGTGTGTGTGTGTGTGTTTCCGTGAGACATGTTTGTCTCTCGGTCTGTGTGTGTGTGTGTGTGTGTGTGGACAGTGAAAAAAGTGCAATATGCTTAAAGGAAATTTGGGGGTTGATGAAAAAGTTCCCAAATTGGATTGTGGTGATGGCTCACAAATTTAAATCATAATTTTTTGCTAAACCAGCTTGAATTGTACTTCAATAAAATAGTAAAAAAAAAAAAAAGGAAAAAAAGCTAAAATAAACATTTCCATACATGGCACATCTTGAAATTTACATATACTTTGTCCACATATTCATAAAAAAGCTCTCTGGTTAGCTACAAGTTAAAATTTTTAATTCATGTATATAATCTGAACCAATGTAAATACTTAAACTCTTTTCCTGTGTTAGGTAGTACTCTCAAATAGAAATAATCCAGTATTTAGTTTTGGCCTTTTCAACGTCTTCTTTACTATTCAGAGTACCTCCATGTTGCCCATAGTGGACCCTGAAGGCATTATATTGACTGGAAAAAAAACATAGAAAATAAACATCACCTGATCCTACTTATGTTACTGTGCTAAGTCGCTTCAGTCGTGATCCTTCAATAGGATCTTTGGAACCTACTTATATGTGGAATTAAAAAAAAAAAAAAAAAAGAACTCATAAACACAAAGAATAGATTGGTGGAGGGTCAGGGGTGCAAAATGGGTTCTTGTTAAGTCACTAACTCATCTCTGACTCTTCCGACCTCATGAACTGCAGAATGCCAGGCTTCCTTGTCCTTCACTATCTCCTGGAGTTTGCTCAAACTCATGTCCATTGAGTCAGTGATGCCATCCAACCATCTCAGCCTCTGTCGCTCCTTTCTCCTTTTGCCTTCAATCATTCCCAGCATCAGGTGGCCAAAGGACTGGACCTTCAGCTTTTGCATCAGTCCTTCCAATGCATATTCAGGGTTGATTTCCTTTAGGATTGACTGATTTGATCTCCTTGCTGTCCAAGGGACTCTCAAGAATCTTCTCTAGCACCACAATTTGAAAGAATCAATTAATCAGCGCTCAGCCTTCTTTATGGTCCAACTCGCACATCCACACGACTACTAGAAACACCATATCTTTGACTAGATGGACCTTTGTTGGCAAAGTGATGTCTCTGCTTTTTTAACAACACTGTTGAGGTTTGTCAGCTCTCCTTCCAAGGAGCAAGCGTCTTTTAATTTCATGGCTGCAGTCACCAGCCACACTGATTTTGGAGCCCAAGAAAACTGTTACTGTTTCCACATTTTCCCCATCATTTGCCATGAAGTGATGGAACCGGATGCCATGATCGTCGTTTCTTGAATGTTGAGTTTAAGTCAGCTTTTATATGGGGTCAGAAAGGACAAACTTCTAGCCATAAAGTAAGTCATTCATGGGGATATAATGTACAGCATGGTGTCTATAACTAATAGTAATATATCCATTGGATATTTGATGTATTGCATATTGAAAACTTCCTGCGCAGCACTGCAGCGGGAGCACCGGCTGCGTGGCACTGGAACGACTTTGAGGAGATAGCCCACATCCAACAGCAAAGGAGAAGCCCCAGCAAGATGGTAGGAGGGGCGAAATCACATTTAGAATCAAACCCCATACTGCCAGAGACTCTCAGAGGGCTCAAACAAACTTTGTACACACCAGGACCCAGAGACCCCACAGAGACTGAGTCAGAACTGTGTTTGGGTGTCTCCTGAGGAGGTATATGGGTCAGCAGTGGACTGCTGCAGGGGCAGGGGCTCTGGGTGCATTAGACCTGGGTATGGCATAAGCTCTCTTGGAGGAGGTCGCAATTAGCCGCCAGAACTTACACAGGACTGGAAAACAGACTCTTGGGAGGGCACACCTTGTGCACACCAGGACCCAGGAGAAAGGAGCAGTTACCCCACAAGAGACTGACCCAGACTTGCCCGTGAGTGCCCAGGAGTCTCTGGCAGAAGCATGGGTCAGCGGAGTCCTGCTGCAGGGTAGGGAGCCCTGGGTGCAACACTCCCTGCATGGGACCTTTACCTCCACTATAGTTTGGCCTCAGGTCAAATAACAGAGAGGGAACACAGCTCTGCCAGCAATAGAAAATTGGATTAAAGATTTGCTGAGCATGGCCCCGCCCATCAGAACAAGACCCAGTTTCCCCCTCAATCAGTCTCCCCCATGAGGAAGCTTCCATAAGCCTCTTACCCTTCTCCATCAGTGGGCAGACACACTGAAAACCATGATCACAGAAAACTAACCAATCTGATCACATGGACCACAGCCTTGTTTAACTCAATGAAACTATGAGCCATGCTGTGTAGGGCCACCCAAGATGGATGGTCATGGTAGAGAGTTCTGACAAAATGTGGTCCACTGGAGAAAAGAATGGCAAACCACTTCAGTATTCTTGCCTTGAGAACCCCATGAACAGTATGAAAAAGCAAAAAAATAGGACACTGAAAGATGAATTCTCCAGGTCAGTAGGTGCCCAGTATGCTCCTGGAGATCAGTGGGGAAATAACTCCAGAAAGAATGAAGAGATGGAACCAAAGCAAAACCAGCATCCAGTTGTGGATGTGACTGGTGATGGAAGTAAAGTCCGATGCTGTAACAGCAATATTGCATAGGAACCTGGAATGCTAGGTCCATGCAAGGAAAATTGGAAGTGATCAAACAGAAGATGGCAAGAGTGAACGTCGACATTCTAGGAATCAGCAAACTAAAATGGACTGGAATGGGTAAATTTAACTCAAATGACCATTATATCTACTACTGTGGGCAAGAATCCTATAGAAGAAATGGAGTAGCCACCATAGTCAACAAAAGAGTCTGAAATGCAGTACTTGGATGCAATCTCAAAAACGACAGATGATCTCTGTTCGTTCCCAAGGCAAACCATTAAATATAACGGTAATACAAGTCTATGCCCTGACCAGTAATGCTGAAGAAGCTGAAGTTAAATGGTTCTGTGAAGATCTACAAGACCTTCTAGAACTAACACCCCAAAAAGATGTCCTTTTCATTAAGGGGACTGGAACGCAAAAGTAGGAAGTCATGAAATACCTGGAGTAACATGCAAATTTGGCCTTGGAGTACAGAATGAAGCAGGGCAAAGGCTAATAGAGTTTTGCCAAGAGAACGCACTGGTCATAGCAAACACCCTCTTCCAACAACACAAGAGAAGAATCTACACATGGACATCACCAGATGGTCAATACAGAAATTGATTCTATTCTTTGCAGACAAAGATGGAGAAGCTCTATACAGTCAGCAAAAGCAAGACTGGAAGCTGACTGTGGCTCAGATCATGAACTCCTGATTGCCAAATTCAGACATAAATTAAAGAAAGTCAGGAAAACCACTAGACCATTCAGGTATGACTTAAATCAAATCCCTTACAATTATACAGTGGAAGTGACAAATAGTTTCAAGGGATTAGATCTGATAGACAAGAGTGCCTGAAGAATTATGGATGGAGGTTCATGACATTGTACAGGAGCCAGTGATCAAGACCATCCCCAAGAAAAAGAAAGGCAAATAGGCAAAACGGTTGTTTGTGGAGGCCTTACAAATAGCTGTGAAAAGAAGACAAGCAAAAGGCAAAGGAGAAAAGGAAAGATATACCCATCTGAATTCAGAGTTCCAAATAGCAAGGAGAGATAAGAAAGCCTTCCTCAGTGATCAATGCAAAGAAACAAAGGAAAACAATAGCATAGGAAAGACTAGAGATCTCTTCAAGAAAATTAGAGATACCAAGGGAACATTTCATGCAAATATGGGCACAATAAAGGACAGAAATGGTATGGACCTAATGGAAGCAGAAGATATTAAGAAAGGGTGGCAAGAATACACAGAACTATACAAAAAAGATCTTCATGATCCAGATAACCACAGTGGTGTGATCAGTCACCTAGAGCCAAACATCCTGGAATGCAAAGTCAAGTAGGCCTTAGGAAGCATCACTACAAATGAAGCTAGTGGAGATGATGGAATCCAGTTGAGCTATTTCAAATCCTAAAAGATGATGCTCTGAAAGTGCTGCACTCAATATGTCAGCAAATTTGGAAAACTCAGCAGTGGCCACAGGACTGGAAAAGGTCAGTTTTCATTCCAATCTCAAAGAAAAGGCAATGCCAAAGAATGACCAAACTACCGAACAACTGCACTCATCTCACAAGCTAGTAAAGTAATGCTCAAAATTCCCCAAACCAGGCTTCAACAGTACGTGAACTGTGAACTTCTAGATGTTCAACCTAGATTTAGAAAAAGCAGAGGAACCAGAGATCAAATTGCCAACATCCGTTGGAGCATCAGAAAAGCAAGAGAGTTCCAGAAAAACATCTACTTCTGTTTTATTGACTATGCTAAAGCCTTTGACTGTGTGGATTGCAACAAACTGTGGAAAATTCAGACCTGCCTCTTGAGAAATCTGTATGCAGGTCAAGAAGCAACAGTTAGAACCAGACATGGAACAACAGACTGGTTCCAAATAGGGAAAGAAGTATGTCAAGGCTGTATATTGTCACCCTGCTTATTTAACTTATATGCAGAGTACATCATGAGAAACTCTAGGCTCAATGAAGCACAGGTGGAATCAAGATTTCCAGGAGAAATATCAATAACCTCAGATATGCAGATGACACCACCCTTATGGCAGAAAGTGAAGAAGAACTCTAGAGCCTCTTGATGAAAATGAAAGGAGTGAAAAAGTTGGCTTAAAACTCAACATTCAGAAAACTAAGATCATGGCATCCAGTCCCATCACTTCATGGCAAATCGATGGGGAAACAGTGGAAACAGTGACAGACTTTATTTTGGGGGGCTCCAAAATCACTGCAGATGGTGACCTAGATAGCATATTAGAAAGGAGAGACATTACTTTGCCAACAAAAGTCCATCTAGTCAAAGGTATGGCTTTTCCAGTACTCATGTATGGATGTGAGAGCTGGACTATAAAGAAAGCCGAGCGCTGAAGAATTGATGCTTCTGAACTGTGTGAAGCTTGAGAGTCCGCTGGACTGCAAGGAGATTCAACCAGTCCATCCTAAAGGAAATCGGTCCTGAATATTCATTGGAAGGACTGATACTGAAGCTGAAACTCCAATACTTTGGCCACCTGATGTGAAGAGCTGACTCATTGGAAAAAACCCTGATGCTGGGAAAAACTGAAGGTGGGAGAAGGGGACGAGAGAGGATGAGATGGTTGGATGGCATCACTGACTCAATGGACACGAGTTTGAGTAAACTCCGGGAGTTGGCGAAGGACAGGGGAGGCCTGGTGTGCTGCAGTCCATGGGGTGGAAAAAAGTCGGACACAACTGCACGACTGAACTGAACTGAACTGAGCCTGATCTAATACTTCTTCCTGATGAAAAATCATGGACCATGAATGACATGATAAGACTTGATTTTCTGGGGTCCCATGTGAGCTGGTCTGAGATTAGAGCATGCTGTTGATTTCATTGTGGCATCCTGGCATGTACTTCTGTAGAGTCCTCCCACACTGACTCAGGATTTGGCAATCTTCTCTTGGACCCGAAACTACTATTAAGAGAAAATGCTTGGACTCGCCTGACTGGACTAGCTCACAACCCATCCTCACTAGGCCCCACTCAGCCAACCTGCCAGCTGATCGTAGATGCCCAAGTCCAGCCAAGATTAGCAGAACCACTCAATTAACTTGCAGATCCATACAAATAAAAGATCAATGGGTGTTTAGGCCACTTACATTTTGGGGTGTTTGCAGCAATAATTGCTGACAGGGTATTCAGGCTACTGCAACTTAGGCTGTCCTCTCTGCCTCTGGCATAACCTAGATGGGTTCATTCAGTTCAGTGTAGTTCAGTCGCTCAGTAGTGTGACTCATTGCAACCCCTTAGACTGCAGCACACCAGGCTTTTCTGTCCATCACCAGCTCCCGGAGATTGCTCAAACCACAGTGGGTTAGAGTCAACCATACTAGAGTGAAAAACGGAAGTTAAGATGGATGAGAACTTAAAGTTATATTATAGCTTCTAAACAAATTTATAACAACAAAGATACTCTTTGAACTGGATCCAAGCTCTATAATCTGTAAGTTAAGCCTATACACATAACTTAAATTCATATTCTTCAAAATGTGTGAGGTGATACTCTTTTATTCTCCCATAGGCTAACATGTCCACATGGGTCTTCCACATTCATCACTTTTTTGTACCCATCCCAAGGCAGTTTGTCAAATTATATTAACTTAAATAACAATTTTAACTAACTTCTCTTAGAAACACACAGATCTGACTTTATTTCAGAGTATCTAAACCAATGATACCATGTTGTTTATGCCTAAAGCACTTCTGGAATGTTGTTAGATGGCAAGTACAACATAATTATCAAGCATATATAGAATGTTTCCTTCAGTTGGCAAATTAGTCAACATTCACATGCAAATAATAGAAAATGAATATCTATGATTTGATTACAGAATTCTTAAGATCTGCTGCAAAAGGAAAGTTTAATGGCCTGACAGAATGGCCATTACCTTGAACCCTTGTTGACTGTATTTCCTCACATTGTAAACCCTTTTCTTTCTCAGCACTCTCCTAGCTTTGAAATGGCTCCATTCCTTGGATCAAGTTCCACTATACACTCTGCCTTCCACAAAAAAATTTTTGAAAACCTTGCTATTCAAAGTGTGATCCATGAATCAGGAATATCACAAACCCCATCCAAACATGCTGAATAAGAATCTGCCTTTTTTAGAAAATCTCCAAGTGATTACTTTTCACTCTTAATTATACTACTATTATTTTCATTTACTATTTCATTTCAGGCTCTATTTAGTTCTTATACTTAGCCATAACTTGGAGACTATGGCAGTGGGATTCTCTATTGTTTTCAGTGGTTAGGCAGGCAGTCTTTTTTCCTTCTTCCATAAACAGCCTGTCTTAAAAAGACTGTAGGTTTCAATTGGGTGTGTCCACTTACATATGGTTTTTAGATAAATGTATGCAGGCCCTCCATATCTGTGGATCTGAAACCCATGAATATGGACTGCTGACTGTACTAGCCATTTTATATGAGGGGCTTGACCTGTGGATTTGGTATCCGTGGGGGCTCCTGAAACCAATCCCAAAGATACTGAAGGAGTGTACTTCACACAGCACTGCTCCTCCCCACACTGCACAGCAGCAGGCATGAGTAATGCCACACAACCTTTGAGAGCTTCGACTCACAACTGCTGTGAAGTGTTCACCCTCTTACATGCCATCAGAACTGATTCCCCATCTCCATCTCTGCTGGATATTGGTAAGCATGCATCATAGCCCCAATAACATTTTCCCCACATTTACATGTTTTTCTTCTATCAGACAGTGCATATCTTGAGGGCAAGTACTAGATCCTTTATTCAACTTTTTAGAATCTCCAAGGCCAAATATAGTGCCTGATACAGAGTATGCAGATGTCGGATTGTGCTCTCTTTACTGAATGAATGAATGGAAAAAAACAAAAACTTGGTGACTAAGTGACGCATGAAGTTTCAAATACATGTAAAAATATCTTACCTATTTCTGAAGTTTTAAATTATAGTATATATTTTCACAGTTTAGTCAATATTTTTCTCTTATAGTCTATTTCTCCTACTAGGCTGATTCCGAAGATTTCAGACTATGACAGAAAAAAATATTAATACAAAGTAGTTTACATACTTTTTCATTTCCAATTCATATGCTTCTATCTATTAATATTTTGTCTTAATCATCTTTGACTCTCCAATGATTCCTATAGTTTTTGGTACATAACGTGTACTCAAACATTTGTTGAATGAGTAAGTTATTTTCAAACTACTAGGAGTCTGTGAGCATATTACAATTAATGAAAAAAGCTCCAATGCAAAACATTTTAATAGGTGGTCAAATATACAGTTATTAGGATTACCTAAATATCACTTATATAAAAATTGGTATATCACATTAGATGACTCTATAAAAACACAAATCACACATTGACAACAACCCCTGCAGTCCAAGAATACCCCCCCTCATCAATAGTACAAATTACACATTTTTTTTAAAAAGACACTGTTTAGACATTTAAACCAAAGTAACTTTGACTAAACTAAATACATTCATTCATCAAGTACAATAAATTTAGCATAATCACTAACAACACAATTTTAGGTGCAATTTCACATGCTTTCATAAATCTTCCAGTTCAGTTCCCACAGTAAAGTGTCTTTGTGCACGCCATTTTCATATATAGGTGCATCATACATCATACTTAAGACTATTTTACTTCATAATTAAATGTGTTTATGTATACTGTAAGTGAATACCAGGCCAAAATTTAACCCCAGTGATGACAAACTTCAACAATTAAAAAAAAAAAAATTCCTTACAGTATATTCTAATTTGTTTAATTGCATGGGTACTATTTCCTCTTACTAAATACTATCAAAATAAGTAATAAGAATTTAAATATTAAATCCAAAAACATGGAGATTCCAACCTTCTTAAAATATTAATAAGCATTTTAGTAATATGATCATTTAAGTCAAAAAGTAATTTCACATTCATTGCCAAATTAAAATACATAGGTATTTGAAGACAGAGGCCTAAAATACTTGCAGTCAATTGAAAAGTACAATTTTTAAAATGTGCAGTAATTTGCTTATGAATTTGTAATGGAATGTTTTCCACAGTAATACTATGTTAAAACATTACTCTAAATGATCAGTCTAAGTACACGTACCTTTACCAGCAAGAAAAATTAAGGCCTTTTAATGCTATCAATAATTACAGCTGAACTCAAATGTCAAATAGAGGTTACAATGCTGCAAACTATTATTTTTAACCTCTAACATATTGTTAATTGCTTCATCTCAACTCAATTACTTATCTTTCCACGAAGTTGAACGTTAGTTAACTATTACCTTTAAAAAGGCATTTCTCTGTATCTCTATTTTCATTTAGCCCTGAACCCAGTCAATCTAGAGAGAATGTTGGAAATGTTAGGGCTTTGCCTGATTGGATCACAACTATATATTCAGGGGTTAAAAATGTTTGTCCCATTTATATTTCTGAATGAACTAAGATGCCTGGCCTCCATAGACAACATTACTTATTTTCCCAAAGCATTGGCAGATAATTGCCTACTTCTTCACCTGATCAAACTGATTTTTTTTTTTTAATTTAAGTCCAGGCTATGAAGACATTACAGGATGTAAGGAAGGATAACCAAGGCTACAAATATATCAAATCAAGGTTAAAGGCACTGGATAAGGAAGATTATTACAAAGCACTGTAAACAATTTTTAAAGCAAATCAAGTTTTACAGTATCAAATGCCAAACTACTAAGAGCAAATGGTACTAAAATGATGACAATGCTTTAAAATAGTGGACAAAATTTCTGTAATTTCACAAATAAAATTCTTTCATTGTTCTACCATTTTTTTTCATCCTACATGTTCTTTAACATTCCAAATCCTAGAAACAAAAGTGTTTTCAGTTGCATGAAATAAGAAAACTGCAACTGAAATATCTCTGAAAATTAATTTTATCTTAAGTTACATTATAAATTTGATATATATACATATATATATGGTACAGAGATATGAAGATCATTTTGGAAATCATAAAACAGTAAATTATACTCAATTAAAATCACAAAAAAAGATCTTATTCAGTTGAACACAATCTAAAGCCCCACAACAGCACATTGTAGTGTAAAGAGGCACAGTAAGTACAATTTCCAGACACATTAAACAAATAATGAATACGGAGTTGAAAATACCACATGCTCCAGTTTAGAGTCATTTAATACACACATTTTCACAACCGTTTCTTGAAAAACTATTTAGATAAAATATTTAGCATTTGTTATCAATTTTAAATTTATCTGAATCTATGCGTTTCATTCATATTAAAATATTGATTACTCT